>CM055117.1:281411799-281541799 GCA_029206835.1 Rana muscosa
ATATGAATGTCTCAGCTGAAATCGAGACTCATCAGGCCAGGCAATGTTTTTCCAGTCTACTATTGTCCAATTTCGGTCAGCCTGTGCGAATTGTAGCCTCAGTTTCCTGTTCTTAGTTGCCAGGAGTGGCGCCAGGTGCTGTCTTCTGCTGCCATGGCCCATCTGCTTCAAGGTTTGATGTGTTGTGCGTTCAGAGATGGTATTCTGCATACCTTCGTTGTAACGATTGGTTATATGAGTGACTGTTGCTTTTCTATCATCTCGAACCAGTCTGCCCATTCTCCTCTGACATCAACAAGGCATTTATGTGCACACAACTGCCGCTCACTGGATATTTTCTCTTTTTCTGACCATTCTCTGTAGACCCTAGAGATGGTTGCGTGTGAAAATCCCAGTAGATCAGCAGTTTTTTAACTACTTCCCACCCGGCCACTGTACATATACGGCCGGGTGGGTGCTCTCTCCTTCTGAGTGGACGTTCCTGAACGTCCCTCAGAAGGAGGGGGATCGCGCGCGCGTGCACGCCGCCGGCGGCACGTGCGCGCGCCCGCCGCGTTACCAAGGACCCGGTGCGCGTGCCCGGCGGCCGCGATTGCCGCCGGGCACCCGCGATTGCCCAGAAACCAAGCAGGAAAGTGGATCTGTGTGTGTAAACACACAGATCCACGTCCTGTGAGGGAGAGGAGGCTGATGGTGTGTCCCTTGTACATAGGGACAACCATCGGTCACCTCCCCCAGTCAGTCCCCTCCCCCCACAGTTAGAACACATTGAGGGAACATATTTAACCCCTTCCCGCCCCCTAGTGGTTAACCCCTTCCCTGCCAGTCACATTTATACAGTAATCAATGCATTTTTATAGCAGGGATCGCTGTATAAATGTGAATGGTACCAAAAATGTGTCAAAAGTGTCCGATGTGTCCGCCACAATATCGCAGTCACAATAAAAATTGCAGATCGCCGCCATTACTAATAAAAAAATTTAAAATGCTATAAAACTATCCCCTATTTTGTAGACGCTATAACTTTTGCGCAAACCAATCAATACGCGCTTATTGCGATTTTTTTTATACCAAAAATATGTAGAAGAATACGTATCGGCCTAAACTGAGGAAAATTTTAATTGAAAAAAAAATGGGTATTTATTATAGCAAAAAGTAAAAAATATTGTGTTTTTTTTCCAAACTGGACGCTCTTCTTTTGTTTATAGCGCAAAAAATAAAAACCGCAGAGGTGATTAAATACCACCAAAAGAAAGCTCTATTTGTGGGAAAAAAAGGACGCAAATTTTGTTTGGGAGCCACGTCGCACGACCGCGCAATTGTCATTTAAAGTGTGACTGCGCTGAAAGCTGAAAAATGGCTTGGGCAGGAAGGGGGTTTTAGTGCCCAGTAGGGAGGTGGTTAAATACTCAGACCAGCCCGTTTGGCACCAACAATCATGCCACGTTTAAAGTCACTTAAATCCCCTTTCTTCCCCATTCTGATGCACGGTTTGAACTTCAGCAAGTCATCACCAGATTTAGATGCCTAAATGCATTGAGTTACTGCCATGTGATTGTCAGATTAGCAAGCAATTGAACAGGTATACCTAATAAAGTGATTGAGCCGGTGAGTGTAGATTTAAAGGGTAGGTTTAGCCCTAACTTATTTTCTTAGTTTTGGATAGAGTAGAGAATAGTTGAAACCCCTGTTTGAGAGGAGCGCATGCGCGGAATCTAGCGGTGCGGTAATGCAGAGCTAGAGCTCCGTATCGTTCGTGGGGAGAGCCGGTATCTAGCGTTAACCCGCAAGTATATTGACATACCCGAGGGGTAGAATAAGTACCAGGGACCTTGTAGTCCATTTTGTGGGCAGAATTATGGCTCAGAGAGGGAGCGGTACCAAGTTAAAAAATCCTGTCATGAAAGCTCCTAAGGGGAGAACCGGGACTAAAGGGGCACAATCCTCTGCCTCATTCACAGCTTCTATGCGCTCACACAAGTTAAACCTGTCACAGCCTATATCCTCAGCTGACTCTGACAATGATTTATTTACCATACAAGACTCTCCTCAGACCCCACAAATAACTCCAGCCATATTTAAACAATTTGAAAATATGCTCCATAAAGCACTAAAGCAGACATCTGACCAAATTACCTCAAACCTCACAAGAGAGATAAGGGAAATTGGTAAGCGTACAGCTGCCTTAGAGATAAAAACTGAGGACTTAGAAAATATTTCTCTGGAACATTCAATGGAACTTGAAAATCTCAAAGAGGAAAATATCTTGCTTCACAACAAGCTAGAAGACCATGAGAATAGGGACAGGAGGTCCAATTTGCGAATCAGGGGTATCCCTGAGGCAATTCTTGACCTGCAATCTACAATTACTGCACTGTTCCAGGAATTGCAACCAGCCATTCCCATTGAAAGAATGGAATTTGACAGAATTCATCGAGCACTTGCTGCTAAAAAACCTGACGGTCCTCCACGGGACATCATAGTGAAACTACACTACTACCGCACAAAAGAACTGCTTCTGTCATCAGCCAGAGATAAAAAACAGTTAAATTTTCAAGGACATGAATACCAACTGTTTGCTGATTTGTCCCAAACTACAATTTCTAAGAGAAGAGCATTAAAACCCCTTCTTCAGGAACTCCAAAGCCTTGATATCCCATATCAATGGGGATTCCCATTCTCTTTACGATTCGCCTATAAAGGGAAAAGATACACTTGCAGAACCTATGAAGAACTTCAACAAACACTAATAGATCTACATTTAATGGATCCAGACCCAAGAAATACCTCTCTGCAGAGTAGAGCAATGCCCCTTTCATCCAAAGGGCATCACTCCCAACCCAATTTGGAAAATGGAAATCATCCATCCCACAAGAGAAGTCGTTATACATCTCCTCCTCAGGAAAGAGAAGATTCAATGGACTGACAGAAACCTCAAAGAAATCAACCTGTTCGCTTTTACCCTGCTATGGAACTTTTGAAGACATATTGTGCAACACATAGCAATTATTAAGAAACTAATGCACAATAATAAGTGCTGCCCCAGATGCAGTCCCATTTCACTTATAAAGATTGCTCATAGTTTTCCAGTTAAGCTTAAATTCTAAAAATGCTATCCAGCATACGGTTGAAGTCTTTTCTATTTTTTTTTTCTTTTTTGATCTAGTTTTTTTTTTTTTTGTATAGCTTAGGGTAAGCAAAAGTCCTGCTATCCTAGATTTTCTGGTTCTCGAAGAAGATCATTATATAGTTTCTTCTGACGTTCATTAGACTATTGAAGAACATAGGTCATACTTATTTTACCAGTCCCCCCTCTTTGTAAGTCAAATGATTGATCTTATATTACTGAATGGGAACTAATATAACAATAGTATTATTTACCTTTGGGGATCTTTTTTATTATTTCCCCTAGCCGACAGTTTAGTTATTACTCCTAGTGTGTAAAGGAGGACCCCCAATTCCTGCTCTATCCTCACCCTTTATTACCACCCCTCTAGTTTAGGTAGCTTCCTCACCAGGAGATCCTGGGGCAATCAGCAGATTTTCTTTAATTTTTGTCACCCCTATAGTCCCTCCCCTGGAGTATTTACCTATAATATTAACAGTTTTCATATGAATTATTAGGTTAACGAATTATTCTTTATTGTATTATTCTTTTTAGATGGCTCTCCCCCCCTTTGAACGGGAGATCCGTGCGCCCTACTTTGCCCCCCTCATTCGACCACATAAAACATGTGGAAGTCTGACGGAGGCGCTATTTCCCCAGTGGGGGATTTTTGCCCCCACTTGCAGAAAACACTTAAATGTGTCTTTATGTTAGTATATGTATTATTTTGTCTAATCAGTCGAATTTTATTCCATTCTATCACTCTAGTATTCATCTTCTATCTGCTTTCCTTCCCCCTCTTCGAGTCCACTCGGATCACATTGAGTAACACGAATAAGTTGGCAACAGGTAAGTCCTCCTTACCCACTCTACTACCATGGCACCATTAAACATTTTGTCCCTGAATGTTCAGGGACTGAACATTCCCCAAAAACGAACCAAGGCCTTCCACGTATTTCATGCCAAAAAGGCACACATAGTTTGTTTACAAGAAACTCACTTCACAAAAACCACCACACCCAAATTTATATCCCATTTCTATCCGCAAACCTACACGGCCTCGGCTGCCTCCAAACAACGGGGTACTCTCATAGCCTTCCATCGTTCTACCCCATTTACACTCCAATCTCAAATAAAAGATCCTGAAGGACGATACTTAATTCTTACGGGCCACATAGTAGATACCGCAATAACTGTAGTTTCTTACTATGCACCAAATAAACAACCTAATCCATTTATGTCACATTTATTACAAGTAGTGATGAGCCGAACACCCCCGGGTTCGGTTCGCACCAGAACCCGCGAACGGACCGAAAGTTCGTACGAACATTAGAACCCTATTAAATACAATGGATGCGAACGTTCGAATTCTAAAGTGCTAATTATAACAACTATTATGCATGTTATTGTCCTAAAAAGGGTTTGGGAACCCGGGTTGTGCACCAGGGGACATGTATCAATGCAAAAAGAAGTTTTAAAAACGGTCGTTTTTCGGGAGCAGTCATTTTAATGATGCATAAAGTGAAAAAAAAAAAGTCAAATATTCCTTTAAATATCGTACCTGGGGGGTGTCTAAAGTATGCCTGTGAAGTGCCACATGTTTCCCGTGTTTAGAACTGTCCCTGCACAAAATGACACTTCTAAAGGAAAAAAAAGCCATTTAAAACTGCTTGCGGCTTTAATGTAATGTCTGGTCCCGGTAATATGGATGAAAATCTTTAAGAAAAATGGCATAGCTACCCCATGACCCCCCCCCCTACCCCAGCCCATTACCAGCCCCTTTGGGTCTTGTATGGATATTAAGGGGAACCCCGCACATAAAATAAAAAAGGCCCTATATACTCTGAACAGCCGTATACAGGCGGTGCATACAAGACAGGGACTGTAGGTTTGTTCTTATGTAGAATCTGTTTGTAATTTTGAACAGGTACATTGTTTAAGTGTAGCTCCAGCCCAAAAATCTATTTTTAAACTTTTTGGAAAACATAGGTAAGGGTTATCACCCCTGTAACATTTGTTTTGCTGTCTGTGCCCCTGTTCAGAACATTTCACCTCACTTTCCGTCCCAATGACAACTGTTTTTGAAATGTGGTGTTTTTCTTGAAACAAGGATTGCTGATAAAGCATCAGTACAGAGGAGACACCTTTCTCCCATATTAATTCTTACAGGAGAGAATTTTCCTTCCAAGGGGTAGATTTCCTCTCACTTCCTGTTGTCTTCTTGCGTTTGCAAGTAGGAGTCGTTTGTAAGTTGGATGTTTGAAAGTAGGGACCTGCCGTATATACTCTGCAGAAATAGGCCCCTTAGTTGTTGGTGTTGGCACAACACTGTAAGCACTCACAGTTACTCTTGGTTGGTGCTGGAACGCCCTGCTGTCAACTATTATATCAGGAATTTTAATTACATATAATTGTTGAACAGTGGTAGTAAAAATTGGGCCTTTGATGGTGGTGCTGGTGCCACAACACTGTAAGCCCTGACAGTTACTCTTGGTGGGTGCAGCAATGGGCCCTGCTGTGAATTATTAGATCAAGAATTGTAATTGCATGCCCCTGTTGAACAGGGGCTGAAAAATTGGGCCTTTCGTGGTGGTGGTGGTGGTGGTGGTGGTGTTGCCACAACACTGTAAGCCCTCAGAGTTACTCTTGGTGGGTGCAGGAATGGGCCCTGCTGTGAATTATTAGATCAAGAATTGTAATTACATGCCCCTTTTGAACAGGGGCTGAAAAATTGGGCCTTTCGTGGTGGTGGTGGTGGTGGCGTTGCCACAACACTGTAAGCCCTCAGAGTTACTCTTGGTGGGTGCAGGAATGGGCCCTGCTGTGAATTATTAGATCAAGAATTGTAATTACATGCCCCTTTTGAACAGGGGCTGAAAAATTGGGCCTTTCGTGGTGGTGGTGGTGGTGGCGTTGCCACAACACTGTAAGCCCTCAGAGTTACTCTTGGTGGGTGCAGGAATGGGCCCTGCTGTGAATTATTAGATCAAGAATTGTAATTACATGCCCCTTTTGAACAGGGGCTGAAAAATTGGGCCTTTCGTGGTGGTGGTGGTGGTGGCGTTGCCACAACACTGTAAGCCCTCAGAGTTACTCTTGGTGGGTGCAGCAATGGGGCCTGCTGTGAATTATTAGATCAAGAATTGTAATTACATGCCCCTGTTGAACAGGGGCTGAAAAATTGGGCCTTAGGCACTGGTGGCACAACACTACAACCCCTCACAGATACTGTACTTGGAGCACAGCAATGAGCCCTGTTGCAAAGTATTGCTTCAAAAATTGTAATGACACGCCCCTGTTAAACAGGGGCTTGAAAAATTGGGCCTTAGGCACTGGTGCCACAACACTCCAACCCCTCACAGATACTGTACTTGGAGCACAGCAATGAGCCCTATGGCAAATTATTGCTAAAAAAATTGTAATTACACGCCCCTGTAAAACAGGGGCTGAAAAATTGGGCCTTAGCCACTGGTGGCGGCACCCATAAACAAAAATGATCTTCCAAGCTATCATCATCAATCGTATCATTGAGGACTCGGAGGAGGAGGATAGCCAGTCAACATAACAGCACAGGCACTCAGCATCAGCATCAGTCTTGAAGGGATGTGACATGTTAAAATCAATTAGTCTGTTATATCAGCATCAGGTGTGTGGTAGCTGGTGGTGATCCAAGACTGGTTCATCTTGATGAAAGTCAGTCGATCAACCGAGTCGGTGGACAGGCGCACCCTGTGATCCGTGACAAATCCTCCAGCAGCACTGAATGTGCGTTCCGAAAGAACGCTGGATGCAGGACAGGCCAGTAGCTCAATTGCATACTGTGCAAGCTCTGGCCAGTGATCCATCCTCAAGACCCAGTAAGCCAGAGGATTTTCGGTGGGGAAGGTGTCCAAGTCTGACCTTGCCCCTAGATATTCCTGCACCATGTTTATCAGATGCTGGCGATGGTTGCTGGAACCGATCATACTTTGGGGCTGCGGACTAAAGAATTGTCTGAACGCATCGGTCAGACGGCCACCTTCCCCACCGCTCCTTCTTTGACTGGCCGAAGCCTCAGCAACTCGTTGTCCAGGACCAGGAGTTTGTAACCTCCCAGTCTCTGGGAACGCGTTGCACAGACCTTTCTGCAAGGCCTCCCGGAGTTGTCTCATCCTCTGCTCCCTCTGCGACGGTAACATAAGGTCCGCAACCTTACCCTTGTACCGTGGATCAAGGAGAGTGGCCAGCCAGTAATGGTCCCTCTCCTTGATCCGAAGAATACGAGGATCCTTCCGCAGACTTTGCAGGATCAGGGAGGCCATGCAGCGTAGGTTTGCTGAGGCATTCGCTCCGGAGTCCTCTGGGTCACTAAGGACGACATGATCCGTAGCCACCTCCTCCCAGCCACGTACAAGTCCACTGGTTTCTTGGGACTGTAAATCATCCCTAAAAGACTGCTGCTGATGATGCTGAGTGCCAGCCTCCACCTCCATGCTGACACAATCCTCCTCCTCCTCCTCCTCCTCGTCCTCTTCCTGTGCGATGGGTGGGACAGAAGGAACACTGTCTGGGTAAAGGGGGCCTTGAGAGGCAAGGAAGTCCTCCTCTTCCTGCCTCTGTTCTGCCTCAAGTGCCCTGTCCATTATTCCACGCAGCGTGTGCTCCAACAGGTGGACAAGAGGTACAGTGTCACTGATGCATGCACTGTCACTGCTCACCATCCTCGTGGCCTCCTCAAATGGTGCCAGGACAGTGCATGCATCCCTGATCATGCCCCACTGGCGTGGAGAAAAAAAACCAAGCTCCCCTGACCCTGTCCTGGTGCCGTGGTCGCACAGGTACTCATTGATGGCCCTCTGCTGCGTGTGCAGCCGCTGCAGCATGGCCAACGTTGAGTTCCACCTGGTGGGCATGTCACATATAAGGCGGTTCTTGGGCAGGTTCAACTCCTTTTGCAGCTCAGCCAGGCGAGCACTGGCATTATAAGATCTGCGGAAATGCACACAGACTTTCCTGGCCTGCCTCAGGACATCCTGTAAGCCCGGGTACCTGCCCAAGAACCGCTGCACCACCAGGTTAAGGACGTGAGCCACACAGGGCACATGGGTCAGTTGTCCCTGTCGGAGGGCGGAGAGGAGGTTGGTGCCATTGTCGCAAACCACCATTCCTGGCTTAAGCTGGCGTGGCGTCAACCACCTCTCGGCCTGGCCCTGCAGAGCAGACAGGACCTCTGCCCCAGTGTGGCTTCTGTCCCCCAAACACACCAGCGCAAGCACGGCATGGCATCTTTTTGCCTGCGTACTTGCGTAGCCCCTTGAACGGCTACGGAGCACCGCTGGTTCATAGGACAAACCACAGGAAGAGGCCATGGAGGAAGAAGAAGAGGAGGGGGTGGAGGAGAGAGGTGTGTCACAACCAGTAGTAGCATTTTGGAGGCGTGGCGGTGGAACAACCTCCAACACTACTGCACCTTGTCCTGCATCCTTCCCAGCTGCCAAAAGAGTGACCCAATGGGCCGTGAAAGAAAGGTAACGTCCCTGTCCATGCCTGCTGGACCATGAGTCAGCGGTAATATGCACCTTACCGCTGACCGCCCTGTCCAGCGAGGCCAAGACATTGCCTTCCACATGCCGGTAGAGAGCCGGAATAGCCTTCCGTGAGAAAAAGTGGCGTTTGGGAACCTGCCACTGAGGAACCGCACATTGCACAAACTCACGGAAGGGGGCCGAGTCTACCAACTGAAAAGGCAGCAGTTGAAGCGCTAGCAATTTAGCCAAGCTAGCATTCAACCGCTGGGCATGTGGATGGCTGGGAGTGAACTTCTTTCGACGGTCCAGCAGCTGGGGCAGGGAAATTTGCCTGCTAGAATCGGACGTCGGTGTACTGCTAGCAGAGTGGCCGCAAGTACTTGGCTGTGACACACCTAATTCTACACCTTCATTCCTCTCAGTGCATGTTTCAGAGAGGACTGAAGTTATAGTGGGGTTGGAGATCCCAGCTGATGCGGTGCAAGGAGAGGTCCGCTTTGTTCTTTGGTGTGGGTCTTTGAGGTAGGCTTGCCAACGAGCTGCATGGCAGGTCAACATATGTCTGGTCAGGCATGTGGTACCCAAGCGGCTGATGTTTTGGCCACGCGATATACGCTTGAGACATATGTTGCAAACAGCAGCTGTGCGATCTGATGCACTAGCCTCAAAAAAGGCCCACACCAAAGAACTTTTTGAATGACGGGCAGAGGCAGCGCCCTGCACAGGCGGAGCTCTGCGGTGTGATTCCGTCGGTGTACTGCCCTTACGCTGGCCACCAAAGGGCATCCTGCCTCGTTGGAGATGTGCCTCCTCCTCATCCTCCTCCTCCTCCTCTCTCCTATTAGGCACCCACGTGGAGTCAGTGACCTCATCATCCCCTCCCTCCTCATCACTGGAGCCAATCTGGCAGTATGCTGCAGCTGCTGGAACATGACTGCCAGATTGGTGTCCTTCTTGAGCATCCCCTCTGTCTGCTCTCACGCTACTGCCTTCCTGTAGCTGGGTTTCATCATCAGACCCTTCGAAACGCTGGGCATCCTCCTGGAGCATGTACCCAACACTGTGCTCAAACAGTTCGGGGGACTCCTCAGGAGGAGGACATGGTGGGTCTAGGGAAGGAGTGACTGATGATGAGTCTGACATTGATACCAGGGAAGAGGACGCTTTGGCAGCTGCTTTGCCAGTACCCTGAGCCTGGGTGAGAGAGGATGAGGAGGAGGAGGAGGGCTTGGTTATCCACTCTACCAAGTCTTCGGCATGATGTGGCTCAACATGTCCAGCTGCCGAAAAGAAGGACAAGCGTGTCCCATGGCCATGTGCTGATGACAATGCACCGCGTCCACGACCAGCACTGTTGCCCCCAGACACAGAGCCTGCTTGCCCTCTTTTATTGCCTCCTGACTGTCTGCCTCTCCTTGTTTGCCTTCCAGACATTCTAATAGATGGCCTGCAGGGAGATGGGAAAAAAGCAATAAGGGCTACCTTCAGGTGTCCTTCTCTGTCCCTCTACTTAAGGATTTCTAAATATGGTTGAGGATGATTGCTTTTGCACAGAATAGCACAACGACAATTTCCCTGACTGTCCAAAAAACAAGGATTTCAAAGATGGTTGATAAGGAATGCTTTAGCACCCTATAGCACAAGGAGAATTTCCCTCACTGTCCTTCCCTGTCCCTAGAAACAAGGATTATCACAGTGAAAGAAACTGACACTCTTCCTACCTATAGTTTTCTGTCCCTAGAAAAAATGTTTTTTTAAAGCACACTATAGCACAAGGAGAATTTCCCTCACTGTCCTTCCCTGTCCCTAGAAACAAGGATTATCACAGTGAAAGAAACTGACACTCTTCCTACCTATAGTTTTCTGTCCCTAGAAAAAAGGTTTTTTTAAAGCACACTATAGCACAAGGAGAATTTCCCTCACTGTCCTTCCCTGTCCCTAGAAACAAGGATTCGCACAGTAAAACACACTGACACTCTCCCTACCTATAGTTTTCTGTCCCTAGAAAAAATGTTTTTTAAAGCACACTATAGCACAAGGAGAATTTCCCTCACTGTCCTTCCCTGTCCCTAGAAACAAGGATTATCACAGTGAAAGAAACTGACACTCTTCCTACCTATAGTTTTCTGTCCCTAGAAAAAATGTTTTTTTAAAGCACACTATAGCACAAGGAGAATTTCCCTCACTGTCCTTCCCTGTCCCTAGAAACAAGGATTATCCCAGTGAAAGAAACTGACACTCTCTTCCTACCTATAGTTTTCTGTCCCTAGAAAAAATGTTTTTTTAAAGCACACTATAGCACAAGGAGAATTTCCCTCACTGTCCTTCCCTGTCCCTAGAAACAAGGATTATCACAGTGAAAGAAACTGACACTCTTCCTACCTATAGTTTTCTGTCCCTAGAAAAAATGTTTTTTTAAAGCACACTATAGCACAAGGAGAATTTCCCTCACTGTCCTTCCCTGTCCCTAGAAACAAGGATTCGCACAGTAAAACACACTGACACTCTCCCTACCTATAGTTTTCTGTCCCTAGAAAAAATGTTTTTTTAAAGCACACTATAGCACAAGGAGAATTTCCCTCACTGTCCTTCCCTGTCCCTAGAAACAAGGATTATCACAGTGAAAGAAACTGACACTCTTCATACCTATAGTTTTCTGTCCCTAGAAAAAATGTTTTTTTAAAGCACACTATAGCACAAGGAGAATTTCCCTCACTGTCCTTCCCTGTCCCTAGAAACAAGGATTATCACAGTGAAAGAAACTGACACTCTTCCTACCTATAGTTTTCTGTCCCTAGAAAAAATGTTTTTTTAAAGCACACTATAGCACAAGGAGAATTTCCCTCACTGTCCTTCCCTGTCCCTAGAAACAAGGATTATCACAGTGAAAGAAACTGACACTCTTCCTACCTATAGTTTTCTGTCCCTAGAAAAAATGTTTTTTTAAAGCACACTATAGCACAAGGAGAATTTCCCTCACTGTCCTTCCCTGTCCCTAGAAACAAGGATTCGCACAGTAAAACACACTGACACTCTCCCTACCTATAGTTTTCTGTCCCTAGAAAAAATGTTTTTTTAAAGCACACTATAGCACAAGGAGAATTTCCCTCACTGTCCTTCCCTGTCCCTAGAAACAAGGATTATCACAGTGAAAGAAACTGACACTCTTCCTACCTATAGTTTTCTGTCCCTAGAAAAAATGTTTTTTTAAAGCACACTATAGCACAAGGAGAATTTCCCTCACTGTCCTTCCCTGTCCCTAGAAACAAGGATTATCACAGTGAAAGAAACTGACACTCTTCCTACCTATAGTTTTCTGTCCCTAGAAAAAATGTTTTTTTAAAGCACACTATAGCACAAGGAGAATTTCCCTCACTGTCCTTCCCTGTCCCTAGAAACAAGGATTATCACAGTGAAAGAAACTGACACTCTTCCTACCTATAGTTTTCTGTCCCTAGAAAAAATGTTTTTTTAAAGCACACTATAGCACAAGGAGAATTTCCCTCACTGTCCTTCCCTGTCCCTAGAAACAAGGATTCGCACAGTAAAACACACTGACACTCTCCCTACCTATAGTTTTCTGTCCCTAGAAAAAATGTTTTTTAAAAGCACACTATAGCACAAGGAGAATTTCCCTCACTGTCCTTCCCTGTCCCTAGAAACAAGGATTATCACAGTGAAAGAAACTGACACTCTTCCTACCTATAGTTTTCTGTCCCTAGAAAAAATGTTTTTTTAAAGCACACTATAGCACAAGGAGAATTTCCCTCACTGTCCTTCCCTGTCCCTAGAAACAAGGATTATCACAGTGAAAGAAACTGACACTCTTCCTACCTATAGTTTTCTGTCCCTAGAAAAAATGTTTTTTTAAAGCACACTATAGCACAAGGAGAATTTCCCTCACTGTCCTTCCCTGTCCCTAGAAACAAGGATTATCACAGTGAAAGAAACTGACACTCTTCCTACCTATAGTTTTCTGTCCCTAGAAAAAAGGTTTTTTTAAAGCACACTATAGCACAAGGAGAATTTCCCTCACTGTCCTTCCCTGTCCCTAGAAACAAGGATTCGCACAGTAAAACACACTGACACTCTCCCTACCTATAGTTTTCTGTCCCTAGAAAAATGTTTTTTTAAAGCACACTATAGCACAAGGAGAATTTCCCTCACTGTCCTTCCCTGTCCCTAGAAACAAGGATTATCACAGTGAAAGAAACTGACACTCTTCCTACCTATAGTTTTCTGTCCCTAGAAAAAATGTTTTTTTAAAGCACACTATAGCACAAGGAGAATTTCCCTCACTGTCCTTCCCTGTCCCTAGAAACAAGGATTATCACAGTGAAAGAAACTGACACTCTTCCTACCTATAGTTTTCTGTCCCTAGAAAAAATGTTTTTTTAAAGCACACTATAGCACAAGGAGAATTTCCCTCACTGTCCTTCCCTGTCCCTAGAAACAAGGATTATCACAGTGAAAGAAACTGACACTCTTCCTACCTATAGTTTTCTGTCCCTAGAAAAAATGTTTTTTTAAAGCACACTATAGCACAAGGAGAATTTCCCTCACTGTCCTTCCCTGTCCCTAGAAACAAGGATTCGCACAGTAAAACACACTGACACTCTCCCTACCTATAGTTTTCTGTCCCTAGAAAAAATGTTTTTTAAAAGCACACTATAGCACAAGGAGAATTTCCCTCACTGTCCTTCCCTGTCCCTAGAAACAAGGATTATCACAGTGAAAGAAACTGACACTCTTCCTACCTATAGTTTTCTGTCCCTAGAAAAAATGTTTTTTTAAAGCACACTATAGCACAAGGAGAATTTCCCTCACTGTCCTTCCCTGTCCCTAGAAACAAGGATTATCACAGTGAAAGAAACTGACACTCTTCCTACCTATAGTTTTCTGTCCCTAGAAAAAATGTTTTTTTAAAGCACACTATAGCACAAGGAGAATTTCCCTCACTGTCCTTCCCTGTCCCTAGAAACAAGGATTATCACAGTGAAAGAAACTGACACTCTTCCTACCTATAGTTTTCTGTCCCTAGAAAAAATGTTTTTTTAAAGCACACTATAGCACAAGGAGAATTTCCCTCACTGTCCTTCCCTGTCCCTAGAAACAAGGATTATCACAGTGAAAGAAACTGACACTCTTCCTACCTATAGTTTTCTGTCCCTAGAAAAAATGTTTTTTTAAAGCACACTATAGCACAAGGAGAATTTCCCTCACTGTCCTTCCCTGTCCCTAGAAACAAGGATTATCACAGTGAAAGAAACTGACACTCTTCCTACCTATAGTTTTCTGTCCCTAGAAAAAATGTTTTTTTAAAGCACACTATAGCACAAGGAGAATTTCCCTCACTGTCCTTCCCTGTCCCTAGAAACAAGGATTCGCACAGTAAAACACACTGACACTCTCCCTACCTATAGTTTTCTGTCCCTAGAAAAAATGTTTTTTAAAAGCACACTATAGCACAAGGAGAATTTCCCTCACTGTCCTTCCCTGTCCCTAGAAACAAGGATTATCACAGTGAAAGAAACTGACACTCTTCCTACCTATAGTTTTCTGTCCCTAGAAAAAATGTTTTTTTAAAGCACACTATAGCACAAGGAGAATTTCCCTCACTGTCCTTCCCTGTCCCTAGAAACAAGGATTATCACAGTGAAAGAAACTGACACTCTTCCTACCTATAGTTTTCTGTCCCTAGAAAAAATGTTTTTTTAAAGCACACTATAGCACAAGGAGAATTTCCCTCACTGTCCTTCCCTGTCCCTAGAAACAAGGATTATCACAGTGAAAGAAACTGACACTCTTCCTACCTATAGTTTTCTGTCCCTAGAAAAAAGGTTTTTTTAAAGCACACTATAGCACAAGGAGAATTTCCCTCACTGTCCTTCCCTGTCCCTAGAAACAAGGATTCGCACAGTAAAACACACTGACACTCTCCCTACCTATAGTTTTCTGTCCCTAGAAAAATGTTTTTTTAAAGCACACTATAGCACAAGGAGAATTTCCCTCACTGTCCTTCCCTGTCCCTAGAAACAAGGATTATCACAGTGAAAGAAACTGACACTCTTCCTACCTATAGTTTTCTGTCCCTAGAAAAAATGTTTTTTTAAAGCACACTATAGCACAAGGAGAATTTCCCTCACTGTCCTTCCCTGTCCCTAGAAACAAGGATTATCACAGTGAAAGAAACTGACACTCTTCCTACCTATAGTTTTCTGTCCCTAGAAAAAATGTTTTTTTAAAGCACACTATAGCACAAGGAGAATTTCCCTCACTGTCCTTCCCTGTCCCTAGAAACAAGGATTATCACAGTGAAAGAAACTGACACTCTTCCTACCTATAGTTTTCTGTCCCTAGAAAAAATGTTTTTTTAAAGCACACTATAGCACAAGGAGAATTTCCCTCACTGTCCTTCCCTGTCCCTAGAAACAAGGATTCGCACAGTAAAACACACTGACACTCTCCCTACCTATAGTTTTCTGTCCCTAGAAAAAATGTTTTTTAAAAGCACACTATAGCACAAGGAGAATTTCCCTCACTGTCCTTCCCTGTCCCTAGAAACAAGGATTATCACAGTGAAAGAAACTGACACTCTTCCTACCTATAGTTTTCTGTCCCTAGAAAAAATGTTTTTTTAAAGCACACTATAGCACAAGGAGAATTTCCCTCACTGTCCTTCCCTGTCCCTAGAAACAAGGATTATCACAGTGAAAGAAACTGACACTCTTCCTACCTATAGTTTTCTGTCCCTAGAAAAAATGTTTTTTTAAAGCACACTATAGCACAAGGAGAATTTCCCTCACTGTCCTTCCCTGTCCCTAGAAACAAGGATTATCACAGTGAAAGAAACTGACACTCTTCCTACCTATAGTTTTCTGTCCCTAGAAAAAATGTTTTTTTAAAGCACACTATAGCACAAGGAGAATTTCCCTCACTGTCCTTCCCTGTCCCTAGAAACAAGGATTATCACAGTGAAAGAAACTGACACTCTTCCTACCTATAGTTTTCTGTCCCTAGAAAAAATGTTTTTTTAAAGCACACTATAGCACAAGGAGAATTTCCCTCACTGTCCTTCCCTGTCCCTAGAAACAAGGATTATCACAGTGAAAGAAACTGACACTCTTCCTACCTATAGTTTTCTGTCCCTAGAAAAAAGGTTTTTTTAAAGCACACTATAGCACAAGGAGAATTTCCCTCACTGTCCTTCCCTGTCCCTAGAAACAAGGATTATCACAGTGAAAGAAACTGACACTCTTCCTACCTATAGTTTTCTGTCCCTAGAAAAAAGGTTTTTTTAAAGCACACTATAGCACAAGGAGAATTTCCCTCACTGTCCTTCCCTGTCCCTAGAAACAAGGATTATCACAGTGAAAGAAACTGACACTCTTCCTACCTATAGTTTTCTGTCCCTAGAAAAATTTTTTTTTAAAGCACACTATAGCACAAGGAGAATTTCCCTCACTGTCCTTCCCTGTCCCTAGAAACAAGGATTATCACAGTGAAAGAAACTGACACTCTTCCTACCTATAGTTTTCTGTCCCTAGAAAAAATGTTTTTTTAAAGCACACTATAGCACAAGGAGAATTTCCCTCACTGTCCTTCCCTGTCCCTAGAAACAAGGATTCGCACAGTAAAACACACTGACACTCTCCCTACCTATAGTTTTCTGTCCCTAGAAAAAATGTTTTTTTAAAGCACACTATAGCACAAGGAGAATTTCCCTCACTGTCCTTCCCTGTCCCTAGAAACAAGGATTATCACAGTGAAAGAAACTGACACTCTTCCTACCTATAGTTTTCTGTCCCTAGAAAAAATGTTTTTTTAAAGCACACTATAGCACAAGGAGAATTTCCCTCACTGTCCTTCCCTGTCCCTAGAAACAAGGATTATCACAGTGAAAGAAACTGACACTCTTCCTACCTATAGTTTTCTGTCCCTAGAAAAAATGTTTTTTTAAAGCACACTATAGCACAAGGAGAATTTCCCTCACTGTCCTTCCCTGTCCCTAGAAACAAGGATTCGCACAGTAAAACACACTGACACTCTCCCTACCTATAGTTTTCTGTCCCTAGAAAAAATGTTTTTTTAAAGCACACTATAGCACAAGGAGAATTTCCCTCACTGTCCTTCCCTGTCCCTAGAAACAAGGATTATCACAGTGAAAGAAACTGACACTCTTCCTACCTATAGTTTTCTGTCCCTAGAAAAAATGTTTTTTTAAAGCACACTATAGCACAAGGAGAATTTCCCTCACTGTCCTTCCCTGTCCCTAGAAACAAGGATTATCACAGTGAAAGAAACTGACACTCTTCCTACCTATAGTTTTCTGTCCCTAGAAAAAATGTTTTTTTAAAGCACACTATAGCACAAGGAGAATTTCCCTCACTGTCCTTCCCTGTCCCTAGAAACAAGGATTCGCACAGTAAAACACACTGACACTCTCCCTACCTATAGTTTTCTGTCCCTAGAAAAAATGTTTTTTTAAAGCACACTATAGCACAAGGAGAATTTCCCTCACTGTCCTTCCCTGTCCCTAGAAACAAGGATTCGCACAGTAAAACACACTGACACTCTCCCTACCTATAGTTTTCTGTCCCTAGAAAAAATGTTTTTTTAAAGCACACTATAGCACAAGGAGAATTTCCCTCACTGTCCTTCCCTGTCCCTAGAAACAAGGATTCGCACAGTAAAACCCACTGACACTCTCCCTACCTATAGTTTTCTGTCCCTAGAAAAAATGTTTTTTTAAAGCACACTATAGCACAAGGAGAATTTCCCTCACTGTCCTTCCCTGTCCCTAGAAACAAGGATTCGCACAGTAAAACACACTGACACTCTCCCTACCTATAGTTTTCTGTCCCTAGAAAAAATGTTTTTTTAAAGCACACTATAGCACAAGGAGAATTTCCCTCACTGTCCTTCCCTGTCCCTAGAAACAAGGATTCGCACAGTAAAACACACTGACACTCTCCCTACCTATCCTTCTCTTTCCCTAAACTAAAGGAATCCAGGTTAAGCAAGAAAAAATAAATGTCACTGTCCCTGCCTATGCTTCTCTTTCCCTGCTCCGGAACACACTACACTAGGCCGCCGTGCTGGCGGCCTTTTATAGTGTGGGGCGTGTACTAAACACCCTCAGCAATAATTGGCCACAGGCATCCTGCCTGTGGCCAATCATTGCTCTCCTCGCTGCCGGCGCTGTGATTGGGCAAGCATGCGGGGTCACAGTGCATGCTTGGCCAATCACAGCGCCTGGATGACACTGCGATGGCGTAGTGCATTGTGGGCCGTTCGCGTCACTCGAATTAGGCACGAACGGCCCAAATCGTTCGATCTTCGTCGAACGATCGAACAGCCGATGTTCGAGTCGAACGTATGTTCGACTCGAACACCGAGCTCATCCCTAATTACAAGTAGTGAATGATCATAAAATGGGAACAGTTATGCTATGTGGTGACTCCAACCAGGTCCTCCTCCCATTTCTGGATAAATCCCCGTACACACCATCACAAACAAATGTCAAGAAGTCCTTCTCACAAATTCTATCCAAATATAATTTAGTAGATTCATGGAGAGAAGCCAACCCCACTACACGGAAATACACATACTATTCCCATCCCCACAAAACATTTTCAAGGATTGATCATATATTTCTAACTATAGGCATGCTCCCTGAAATCATTGCTGCAGACATAGTTCCCATTCCATGGTCCGACCATAATGCTGTACTCACCTCCATTAAATCATTATTACCCAAAGGCCATGATCGTACTTGGAATCTCCCAGACATTCTACTCAAACACCCAGCTTATCGCCAAACTATTAAACAAGACATAAAAGAATACATTACCCTTAACTCTAGCCCAGAAATTAGTATGCTAACTCTATGGGAAGCCCATAAACCAGTGATACGCAACACAATCCAGAAACAATCAGCTATATTTAAACGAGAACGAAAAACTCTTGCCCGTAAACTGGAAATGGATTTTAACACGGCCTTTATATCCCATCAAGAAAATCCATCCACATTAACTAAATCCCGATTAGACAAGACCCGTACTGCATACAACTTATTTCTCACAGAAGCTGTAGAAAAATCCTATAAACGCTCAAGATTTAACCGCTTCATGAAAGCTAATAAGCCCGGGACATACCTTGCAAGAACACTCAATTCCCTAAACAAACCCTTTAAACCAATTCGGCTAAAACTAGCAAAGGAAGTATACACATGCAACCCTCACAAAATAGTCAAAAAATTTCATTCCCACCTATCCTCATTATATGCTTCATCTAATAACTTTGACCCGCTAGCTGCAGATACATTTTTCTCCGACTTACATTTGCCAGGACTTTCCCCTGACCAAAATAAAATCCTAGAAGAAATTATTTCACCAGAAGATGTCGCCAAGGCTATTAAAGAATTAAAAATAAACAAGAGACCAGGCCCAGATGGCTACTCAGCTCTGTATTACAGAACCTATACAGACATACTATCACCAATCTTAGCAGACGCCTTCAATGTATTATTGAAAGGAGAATCCTTTAGACAGGAAACCCTGACCGCCATTATTTGTATGATCCCAAAACCTCTCACGGATGATACCCTATGTACAAACTTTCGCCCAATTTCCCTTCTGAACCTAGATATCAAACTCTTAGCCAAAATATTGGCCAAAAGACTAAATAGAATAATAGGCAAGCTCATCCATAAGGATCAAGTAGGATTCATGCCAAAGCGGCAGGCGGGAGGCAATGTCCGTCGGGCCGTATTGCTAGCCCACATAGCCAAAAAACGACGTATATCCTCCTGTTTTCTGTCCCTAGATATAAAAAAGGCCTTTGACTCCATAGCCTGGCCGTACCTTAATTACACATTACAAAAATGGGGTTTTGGCCTCACTTCCTAACATGGATAGAAGCACTCTATAACAAACCAATTGCATATATAAAATACGCAGGCTATAAATCGAATTCCTTTAATATAGAAAGAGGAACGCGCCAGGGATGTCCACTCTCCCCCCTTCTATTCGCCCTCCTAATAGAACCCCTAGCTCAATGAATCCGCACAGATCCGACAATCACAGGCATCGAATTAGCTGGATACCATCATAAATTATGCCTATTTGCGGATGACATACTCCTATTTCTATCATCCCCACAAGTCTCTGGACCTAATCTTCTATCCGTTTTAGATAAATTTGCAGTGATTTCGGGACTTACAATAAACCCCAAAAAATCCATGGCCCTAGATATAGCCCTCACTAAAGTAGAATCAGACTCGGCCAAAACTGCACTTCCTTTCATATGGACTGAGAGGTCAATCCCCTATTTAGGGATTCACCTAACAGCCTCATACTTAGATCTCTTTGCAGCAAACTATCCCCCACTCCTCAAACAAATAACAACTCTTTTACAACAATGGACACATCTCCCAATTTCATGGATAGGTAAAATTAACGCAGTCAAAATGACAATTCTCCCTAAAATTCTCTACTTATTTAGAGTCTTACCAATCCCTATCCCATCTTATTATCTTAGAATACTTCAAAGGAAAACATCAAATTATGTCTGGGGCTCCAAAAAACCCTGTGTATCGGTACATACACTTTATTTACCGAAACTTAAGGGAGGCCTTGGGTTCCCTAATTTTGCTAATTATTATAGAGCGGCGCATATTGTCAGCCTCACTAAATATCACACTAATGATGAAATACCTATATGGGTAATAGTAGAAGCAGCAGAATGTGACCCTCTATCTATATCCAATGTACTATGGCTTCTCCCTAAAGAAAGGAAAACCCTAAGTAACCCTATTATAAAACACTTTTTAGCCGTATGGGATAACCTTAGATTTAAACATCAGCTACAATCACCTCACAACCCTCTCTTATCATTCCTTAAAAACCCTGCTTTTTACCCAGCATGGGTCTCACCCAAGTCATTTAAGGTATGGAATTCATTGAATATTACTCGGCTTAATAAGCTAACCTCTACATCATCCTTTCATACGTTTCCTACCCTTTGCGACACCTATAACTTGCCAAACTCTGAACTTTTCAGATATCTCCAAATTAAAAACTTTTACGCACCTTTGTTAATTACTGACACCCCTTTATCCCAACTTACAATATTTGAATCTGCATGTTTAAAAGACCCCCATTCAAGAGGACTAATATCGTCAATATACACCCACATTACAATTTACCCAGGTTTAGACAAACCACCTTATGCACGTAAATGGGAGGAGGACCTGGAAAGAGAATTCGATGTGGCTGATTGGTCCAAAATATGGTCTATAACAAAATCTTCTTCACCAAATGTTCTGGCGGTAGAAACCAACTATAAAGTTCTATTCCGTTGGTACCTCATTCCCTACAGATTGGCGAAATTTACGCCAAACCAAACAGGCCAATGCTTCCGGGGCTGTCCCGACCCAGGCACCCACCTACACATTTGGTGGTCTTGCCCGTTGATACAATTATACTGGGAACAGATATTTGAAACTGCCTCCAGAATATTTGGCTTCACTATACATCCTGACCCAGCCACGGCCTTGCTCAATCTAAAACCAGATTACATTACATATAAACAATTTAAACTTCTCACTCAATTGTTTACGGCAGCCAAACAAACAATTGCAAAAGCATGGAGGACCCCTAAACTGGAAATAGCCGAGACCATACGTAGAGTCAATGAATTTATGGCTCACGCCAAAATGCTAGCCATAGAAAGAGATCAAATTCCAATCTTTGAGAAGTTATGGAACCCTTGGATTAAATATCACCTATCTTCATTCCGCGAAGACTTGATTCTCATGCCATGGTAGCAGGTGGACCATATCGTGAACACTCTATTATCCTGTTGTAACACATAGGTCAAAGACCAATGAACTCGAGCCATTCGAGTGGACTCCTTTACCCCCCCTCTACTTTCCTACTATCCTATTCTACCTATTTTTATGTTACCTACTTATCCATTTCTATTTTCATGTAATTTTTACGCTATCTTTTACATCCATTTAAATTTCACTTAGATCTTTACTTTTACTGGAAAAGCAATATCTAAGCGGCAATATAATATTGCACTATGTAATTAGTTCTCATTTGTACTAAACCAAATAATATTTGTTTGTTCGATATCTTATCATCTACTGTAACCTACATCTAGTGCGTAGATGTATCCACCGTTGATTTCTGCTTAGCCCTTAGAAACTATACAGCAATATGCACATTGTAGACCATGAATTTACTATTTATTCTTTATAATAGAAATATGTAGTCAATGTTCTACAACCATTATAAATGCATGATCTGTACATATCTGTTACATTTCTTTCAATAAAATACTTTAACAAGGAAACCCCTGTTTGATTTTACTGCCATTTTGGGATTCTGTTATGCCGCGTACACACGATCGGAAATTCCGACAACAAATGTCCGATGTGAGCTTTTGGTCGGAAATTCCGATCGTGTGTAGGCTCCCATCGGACGTTTGCTGTCGGAATTTCCGACCACAAAAATTTGAGAACTGGTTCTCAAATTTTCCGACAAGAAAAGTTCTTGTCGGAAATTCCGATCGTCTGTATGCAATTCCGACGCACAAGAAACACGCACGCTCAGAATCAAGCAGAAGAGCCGAACTGCCTTGATCTCGGCTCGTCGTACGTGTTTTACGTCACCGCGTTCTTGACGTTCGGAATTTCCGACAAGATTTGTGTGACCGTGTGTATGTAACACAAGTTTGAGCCAACATTCCGTCGGAAAAAAATCCACGGTTTTGTTGTCAGAATTTCCGATCGTGTGTATGCGGCATAAGAGAGATTTCTGCTCACTTACTGTCTTGCGGACTTTTTACCAGATAGGCAGTGAGGGGAACTCTCAGCTAACTAGCTGTATATATGATATGTGAAATCCAAGGTACTAATGCCTCTGATAGAAACACAAAACAGAGTTCACCAGATTGTGCAGATTACAACAACTTTTTAATAAATAAAAAATGGTAAAATTGCACTTACAATAAAGTGGCTTGACCAGGACATTAGGAAAAATAAACGTATTGTAATGAATCTACATTGTAATACCATGCGTGGTTGCTTGCAAACAAAGTTTGCTATACCCAAACCTAAAAACGCCAGTGAATATAACAAAAACATACAAAAAAATAAATAAATAAGTAAACAGTGTTCAATGAGCCAAAACGTGAAGTCTCTCTTAAATCAAAGTCCATATATATCCAGATGAAAAATACCTTTCACCATCATTCCATCAGGAATATTCCTCCAATGCTAAACCAGGTCACATGAACAGAACAGATGTTGAAGACACACTGACTGGGTAGCTGGCAAAAGGAGAGAAACTAGTTGGGATAAATATCTCTAAAGTGGACATTGCAGAAACCATGGACAAAGAATGTTCAAAAACACACCCAGGGTGTAGAAACAGAGGGATGAAATTATATCCTGGATACATGGGCGTCCGCTGAACTTTTTTCAGGGGGGGGGGGCATCATTTTAAGGTCATCCATGCTTCTTTGGGGCAGTGGAGCAGCGCTGTATACACCACTCCTCCACCGCCCCTGCCCATTGAAATAAATGGGCACCGCTGCCAAAGCGCCTACAAAGCGCTTCGGCAGCGGCCATACACAGGTGCATTTAACCCTGTCTTTGACCGCTAGCTTGGTATATTGCAACACAGGGGGCAAGTGTCTTCACTCTGACTTCAACACTCTTACGATTCCAGGGGGGGGCAATAGACCCCCCTTGCCCTATGGAGCGGACGCCCATGCCTGGATATGTGAAGTACCTCCACTAGCATGTTTTGGGGCCCACAAGGGGCCCACAAGGAGGGTGAGGCACTACAAGAGCGTTTATGTAAGGTAGGGAGAGGACTGTAGTTGGTGCCCAAATTAAAGCTTCAGTGTGATAGCACTGGAGTGAGGCAAGCCTCAGAATGTGGCTACTAGTGCACTTATTCTTTGTCAGTGAATAACAGAGCCGTCCTAAACTTTCAGTCCCATGTGAACAATGAGCTACTTAAAGGCTCTTTTAGTATCTCACCCTGATGAGGGGACATGGGCCCCAAAACATGTTAGTGGAGGTACTTCACATATCCAAGATACAATTTCGGTCTTCTCTTTACACCCTCTGGGGAAGTTTTGTACATTCTGTGTCCACAGTTTTTTCAGTGTCTACTTCTGAAGTAACAATCTTTACTAGTGTCTCTTCTTTTTGTTTCAAGGTTTTTATTGAATTTTTACAGGTTTACAGGGTAAAAACAGTGCAGTATTGAAATGTCACATGAATAACAATGTGTGTGATAATACAGAACATTTTCAGTACAGAATAAATTGTATATTTAAGCAATGAATAACACAGCGGGTATAAGAAACCAAACAAATCAACAAGTCAACATAGGGTGTATGTAGACGTCTCCACTGGTGGCTATTGGAGAGGGTAGCAGATTAATGCGTATAGAGCGATGTGTAGGTTAGCTACAGGTAAAATTGTATAAGCCCCCCTGGCACCCAAACACCCCTATCGGGCACTAACTGTAAGTGGGTGGAGGGCTATGGATCCAGACAAGTGTTGTCTGTTCAGCGGTAGTTTACCATAACGATGGGCTGTTCTCGTACTATGCCATGTAGACGTAAGTGCAGTTGGATCGTCTCTACAGGGCATATGACAGGGAATGGTCCCATGGCACCGAGATGTGTTCAGGTGATAGGGAGGGAGTCTCGTGTAGGTCTAATGTCATCAGGGCAATAGTGGGCATGTGCAGGGGAGGGCGATAAATAGGGGCGGTGGGTGGGTGAGGAAACAGAATGTACTCTTGTACATAGTATAGGCCGGTAGCGTCTTGTGGGATACCCCTGGCTGGGTAGTGTCTCTCCTTTTGTTCACTATCTAGGGAGAATGTCTTAGCATCTGTTGGTGTGACCTGGTTTACCATTGGAGGGATATCTCTGATAATGTTTTTTGGTCAATTTATTGCAAGTTCAAATTTTCCCATTTTTAGTTATTAAAAAGGTGTTTGATTCTGATGGATTTGGCGCACTATATTTTGTGTTTAATATTTGCTTGCGTATTTATAGTTTGCAAGAACAGACAGATCTCCTGGGTTTCCAGTAAGGAGCAGTACACTTGAAGATTTTTATGAACTCCTGCCTGCAACTGCTAGTCTCAGTCAATTTGAAATGAGATTTGGTCACCTTCCTATCATGCTGCTCGCTTTTCTCTTTGCTGAAGGCTTTGCCATGAGAAAACAAAGACCTGTCTCTACCAAAATCGCTGTAAGTTAGTAATTGGGAAATGATCAGCTGCAGTGAGAGTTTCTTTATCAGTTCTTCTTTAGCTGAACTGCACCATCTATTACCTAAGCAAGCCACACAACAGCATATGTTACTTAGGAGGGTGGACTACTGTAGGTCAACAACGGGGCAATAGAAACAGTCTTTCCAGTGGAACACACTTGGAGGGATTAGACCTTCTCCAGCTTACTCGAGAACAGGGATTTTGAAATAAAGCAGAAGGGGGATAAATGCCTCACTTGGCAGCAGAGCCTACAGTTCCTCCACACAAGAATGTTATAACAAAGGCATCACTGCTTCACCAAAATTCAGCCTGTCCCACACAGGCTGGGAGTCTGCAGTCATGCAAACTGCAGAATTATGATGGCATCTTTCTCACCCTATTTTCCTTTGTTACCCCAGCATGTCATATTCCTGATATGTGCCTGTTGTACAATGTACTTGTATGAGAAAGTATCCTGTCCTCTTTGTATTGCTTCCTTTGTGTAAAATCCCTGGTGTTCCTGTAAGTCCCTCTGCTTTCCTGTTAAAAACGGACCCCACTAAGTAGAAGAACACATCGTGGTCAGTTCTCTAGCTGTGCTGGGAACTCAGCCTATTCTGCTCCAATGATCAGACTTGTCCTGACACGCCCCTGCCCCCCCACAGCCATTCACTGGGACGTTTGCTTCTCCTCCCTCCAGCTCTTTTGCAGCTGAGAACAGAGGGAATGTGATCACTTATAAAAAAGGAGAAGAAAGGGTTATTATAAGTTTTTTTTTATATCTATACATAAATATTTTGCCTTTTGTTTCAATTTTAAATTGAATGGGTTGTTTTAGAAGGTGATAGTCAACAATTCAACATTTCTTGGACCCACAGTCTGGCTGGCCATTGCCCACTGAAAACTGTTGCAAAGCTGCAGTACACATGTGCAGTAAGTCTCTCATCCTTACAATGATACCAGAATTCCTGAGGTCCACCGACCATTCCTTTTTTTTTTTTTTTCAACCATGGACACAATCACATAATCACTGTTCTGGTTTCCATTACAAATCGAAGTTCTAAAAAATGTGTATAGCGGGTATTTGAATTTAAGGGAGGCATCTGGGTGGTAGTGTAACCCAGATGCACTGATTGCTAGGGAATCCGAGACCCTTTTGTGGTTCTTGGAGGACTCTGGTGGTGTGAGGTTCCCTGCGGCCTGCAGGTGGCATTGTCACCCTGGCTGGGGTTGAACTCACACCGCAAGTCTGCTTCCTTTTTGTCCTTTCCTGTCGCTGGTACAGCGGGACGGGGAACCTGCTGTGACGCAAAAGGCGAGGGGATAAAAGGGGCGGACGCCCTGACCTTGGGGTTCAGAGTCAGAGGACGCGGCCGCACCCAGGCACCTTCAGCTTGGGTGCTGGCGTTCAGGAGTTCTGGGCCCAGGTGCCCTTGACCTGGCCGGAGCGAGAGATGGAGTCCATCTCAGGCACCTTTAGCCTGGGGTGAGGTACTATGGCAGATGCCTGGGGCTCAGTACCTTCGACTGAGTTCCGCGAGGGTGGAGGAATCCGAGGGGGCCCTAACTCCTTGGGTGCCCGTGTCTGAGGTCGAGGAGACTGGTGAGCGGAACTTCTCTGGAGAGTCCGGCGCAGCATTTGCTGGTGACAGAGAGGCCTCCGGTGACTCCCTTGGATGGATATCCTTCCCCTGACAGGGGCTGTGTTAGCAAAGGTAATTCATGTTCTACCTCATATAGTCAGTGGCAGTGACTATTCGCCACTGGTGACACCACAGTGGTTAGCGATACTTTAAAGGATTGTGCCTCGACCTACTCCCATTAATACTGAACTGTTGCAAAGGTCCCAACTTGATTGTGCTGTATGTTTATTCGCTGAGAAGAATAAAACTGTGTTGGACCTATTCAGTGTGTGGAACTCTGGTTACTAGGAGAAAAGGGGAGTGGATCCCAGGAAAGGATTTGACCCTAGGACACCTACACAAAGCTAGATCTTTCTGGCCTTCACCTCTTCACTGTGGAGGACATGGGCCGTAGTGTATCTCATCCCTCCCCCCGGTACTGACACCCCTAGACAAAGACAGACAAGCCGAGAATGAGAAGGGGTGAGAGGGGTGAGGTCGCTACATGTGTATGGCCGGTTTTATCTAGCTTGTGGGCATGTGAAGCTTCCTGGTTCGAGTGAATGCTGAGCTACCAGCATTCACTGCTCGTTCCCGCGCTTGCTCAGTTTTAATGGCGCAGAGCGCCGTAAACTGAGCAGGTTGCCATTACAACGGGCAGCGTCGTCGGAAGATCTTGCGAGATTTCGTGGCGGCAATCCACACTGACTCCTGGGAATGCTGACACTTAGCTCCCAGGAGACAGTGTGCCACCGGGGAAAAGGAATGTACACGCCTACTCCCGTGGGAGTAAAAGACAGGAAGTGCCACAATAAAGACAAATATTAAGGTAAATACAGCACTTAAAATGTTTTTTTTGTCATTTGCGCATCTATGGGGATAAGATTAAGGCCCCATGTACACAGGACGCTGGTGCAAACTCTTCTGAACGAAGCTTGAAACCGACAATTAGAAACGCCCGTTTTGCCGCGTTTGCGTCTAGAAGCGTTTAGTTAAGAAACATCATAAGGACCCTAAGCTCAAAAAACAGTATTATTAACCATTTCAGCCATTTTGTGAGACCAGAGTGAGTAGCAGCAGCTGAGAGAGCGGCAGTGTACTTGTATTTTGCGTGTCACTTGCCACATCACCTGCCACAAGTTGTGGATTGTCCACTTGCCACAAGTTGTGAATTGTCCACTTGCCACGTCACCTGGCCACGTCACCTGCCACAAGTTGTGGATTGTCCACTTGCACCGTCACATGGCCACGTCACCTGCCACAAGTTGTGGATTGTCCACTTGCCATGTTACCTGGCCACGTCACCTGCCAAAAGTTGTGAATTGTCCACTTGCCACGTCACCTGGCCACGTCACCTGCCACAAGTTGTGGATTGTCCACTTGCCACGTCACCTGCCACAAGTTGTGGATTGTCCACTTGCCATGTCACCTGGCCACGTCACCTGGCCACATCACCTGCCACAAGTTGTGAATTGTCCACTTGCCACGTCACCTGCCACGTCACCTGGCCATGTCACCTGCCACAAGTTGTGGATTGTCCACTTGCCACGTCACCTGCCACAAGTTGTGGATTGTCCACAATGCAATGCAAGCAATTACAGTTTATTTTATATTTTTTTAATGGTTTTTCATCATTCGCCATCATTTTTGAGATTTTTAATGTAAAAAAATAGGTCACCTTTAAAAACGCTTATAAACGAAAACGCGGTATCGGCGTTTAGCCGCGTTTAGTCGCATTTGGCGTCTGAAACGTGGAAATCTTTGGCGTTTGAACCCATTTATTTTTTTCTTTCAGAAAAACGAGGTTAAACGCAACTGCCTAAAAACGGCAATAAATAAGACTGTGTACATGGACACATAGGGTAACATTGAATGAGTTCAGGGGCAGTTGAAAAAAGTGTTCAACTGCCTCTCAACGCGCGTTTAACAGCGTCCTGTGTACATGGGGCTTTAGTCAGTAATTTGTGTGGACCTGCGCTTAACTACCTGAGCCGTTTGGGCTAATAGCCGATTCAGTTTAGGATTCCAAAATGTACCTTCTAAAACCCAACCTAGACTAGTCACACCTCACCTAGGGTTTTGGAATGACAGTTAGATCTCTCTTTAATTATGGTTTAACTTGCAACGTTAGACTTAATTTAGTGTTAGGAATATTATGGGAGAACTGATATTGCAATTTTAATAACAGGACAAACCTTTGCACTTTGTTGAAAACATTATACGCTTTGAGGCTTATGATGACTAAAAAGACTAATCAAAATAGCAGACAACAGTGTTAGTGTGTGCATGGAACAGCGTGTGGTGATGAAGTTTCTTGTGAACAAAGGCATACAACCCGCTGATATCTTTAGAAGACTTCAAGCACAGTACGGTAATGGGACGCTCAGCCTCAGTAAGACATTTAAATGGTGTAAACATTTTAAAGATAGATAATCAATGCATAACCTGTCGTGGAATTTCACAAGAGACCAATCTTTCTGTGGGATCGGTGAACACAATCATACACGAAAATTTGCATTTTCGAAAAGTTAGCGCACGCTGGGTACCAAGACAACTTTCCACATTTGACCAGAACAGAAGAGTTGCAGTCTGCACTGCGTTGAAGAAACAATTTGACAGGGAAGGCCAGGATTTTCTGGTTTGCATCATTACATGTGACAAAACCTGGGCACATCCAGAATCAAAACGAGCATCAAAGTAATGGAAGCATGCGGACTCACCACCAGTCCACCACCAAAGAATTTCAAACAAATGCTTCTGCAGGTGATGACAAGTGTTTTCTGGGACAATAGTGGCATTATTCATGTGGATTTTCTACCCTGTGGTACCACTATCAACAGTGAATATTACATTCATGTTCTGAGTGATTTACATACGTACATACACTAAGGGCATCCTGCTTCCCCAGGACAACGCACAAGCTCATACTGCTCACCACACTATGTGCACATTACAGCATTTCGGCTGGGAGGTATTGTCACATTCCCCTTACACCCAGGACCTTGCTCCGATTGATTTTCATTTGTTTGGACCCCTAAAAGTGTTCCTCGGAGTTTAGCATTTCAGCACTAATGAGGGGGTGAAGCAGGCTGCCCTAGGATGATTCAGGCATACTGACAAATCTTTCTATGCCAAAGCTTTCTAGGCATTAGTTAAACATTGGGATACGTTTATAAATGTAGCAGGGGAGAACCGGTATGTTGAAAAAATCTATTTAGTTGTCTCTTGTTGAAATATATTATTTTATTATATAAACTCCCAAAACACAGTTTGACTTGAACGCCCCGTGAATCTATCTATCTATCTATCTATCTATCTATCTATCTATCTATCTATCTATCTATCTATCTATCTATATATATATATATATATATATATATATATATTAATATGTAGCACCCTGGAGTTTAGGCAGGGCTGCTCCTCACAAATTTACTTGCCAGGAGTAGATCTCCTGGTTGATTGCTAGAGATCTATTGATTTCTCTCTAAGTTTGGCCTTGTTGCACTTTTCTCTTCTACCACTAGGTGGCCGGGTGCTTGGTGATACTAGGTACGAGAGGGGCAACGCAAGGTCAGGTTATAGGTATATGGGGTATCTCAGCCAATGGGCAGGTTTTTTTTAGAATCCCTTGGCCTGCTGGGGGAGCCGAAATAATTGGGTGGAGTCAGGTGATCTGTGTAATATGCCACCTAGATGGCTGTCTGGGTGGATGTGTGTTGTACTGCCCAGGATGTTAGGCTGGAGATTGGGCCTATTCTGGGCACATCTGGCTGCTAGGCTGTCTGAGGGCCTATCCTGAAGCAAGAGAGCAACGCAGGGTTGGGATTGCGGCTTGCAGTCCAACCAAAAGTGACGGTTCTGTCGGCCAGAGAATCTTTTGTGGTTGGAGGTAGAGGGGAAGCTGTCACCAGTAAGGGACTCTTTGCCTCATTACCTGGGACCACAGTGAGTAACTGAAGCAAGTAACAAAGCAGTATTCTCACCAACCGGGGACGGGGAAGAATCGGGGAATCAAGCCAGGGACCCAGCCAGCGGAGGTGATACTTGCAGAGCAGCCTTGTGTGTCAAGCTAGGGACCGAGCAGGCCAGCGTGGGTGAAGCTTGAGAGGTATCTAGAGTGCCAGGCTAGGGACACAGCAAAGAAGCGGAGGTGACGCTTGAGGAAAATACCACCGTGAAGATTGAAGGAGCTCAAGGGATTCAGTGTCAGTGAATAAGTGGGTCTAGTGAAAGACCTGGAGCTCAGTGTATTGAAGAACTACAAGGAAAGATTGCAGTGAAAGTGAAGGAACTTCACTTGTGTTTGGAACTGTTAAAGATTGTTGCCATAGGAGACAGCATTCCTGCACATGCAGATGTGGTGTCTTGCTGGGGCCTTTCCCTGCCTGGCTGTCCTCCTATTGAAGTCTCTGAGTCTGCCAATCAATCTTTCAACTACCTAATGGTGACCTGGCCCTATCCCTCTCTCCCCCAAAAAAGAGAAATAAACTTTATTTTGCATTCGAGAAGTGTCTGGCGCCCAATAACTTAACTACTCTGCAGCCACCATGCCTCACAACCCACTACATACAGAAGGATTTCAGATGTCTCTGGCCCTAGAGGTTCTAGCCTAGGGTGTCCATCTGCATGCCTCACTGTGCCTCATTTTGCCTCACTGTGTCCATGTGCATGCCTAACTGTGCCTCACTGTGTCCATGCCTCACTGTGTCCATGCCTTACTGTGTCCATGCCTCACTGTGTCCATGTGCATGCGCATGCCTCACTGTGCCTTACTGTGTCCATGCCTCGCTGTGTCCATGCCTCACTGTGCCCATACCTCACTGTGCCCAATCTCCCTACCTGATCTCCGGCGCTGTGTGACTAGACTGATGTTTAACATGGGAGTCTATGGAAGGGGTGCCCGTGTTTTAAAAATCTGTGCTCCCCGGCGTAGGTCCCCCGGAAAACAAACTTTGTACACTTGTAGAGGAAGAGTGGGGCTACATGTGTACCAATTTTGGGGTCCAGGGGACCTACGGCTGGCCAGGATCAGGCGCACAGAAGGTGAAGATGGGCACAGACTCGCGTATAAGCCGAGGGGGACATTTTTAGCACAAAAAAATTGTTTATTCTTTAGAAATAAATGGTGTATAATAATGCTTTAAATTCCCATTAAAAACTCTACAACTACCTCATCTATTGAAGTAAGGCAGACAAAACTATATTAAAATGAGATTAATTGCTCAAAATTACATAGATTCCTGTTGAAAATAATGTGCACAATCATATAGTGAAAACCATGAACATTCCTTGCTCTCTGGCTTTACAGTTGGTGTCTTATATACATAGTAAAAGCACTTCCAGCACTTGTTTTAGGTCATGCCTGTCCTTTAATATTCTTGCTTTGAAGATTTTACAGACTTTTGAAACAATCTGTGATAAGGTTTTCTACACCATATACTTTGCTCGGCAGGGATGAAATAGTGTTACAAGATTGCTTTCTTTGCCTTCGGTTGGTTTAATTTGCACTATTCTAGAGAACTGAAATAGGACCACAGCTTGAGATCGCTGTTGTCTCAAGGAGAATGAACCCTCATTACTCAGATAAAATGCACAGCATTTCCCTGACCTGTGAGCTGCACTCTGTATGCCCAAGTTTTAAAATCATGTACAATTATACATCCCACTATGGATTTACAGACAAATGACAATTTTCTCCTCAACTTTGTTTGACCTTGTAACTGCAAGACAGACACTTTGTCCACCACGTAAAAGAATCTGAAACTTTTATACAGTCAATAAAAAATGACAAATATTGAAACACCTTTTCTCATTTATTTGTTATAGAAAATGGAGCATTGCTCATGACTGGCAATCTTCAATAAGTCACAGACTGCTAGAGAATGTAGTGTTGCAGAGTGAAAAGGAATACTCTCACCTAATGAAATAACCACATACAGTGGAACCTCGGATTGCGAGTAATGCGGTTAATGAGCGGTTCGCAATATGAGCACTGTATTTTGAAAAATCCTAACTCGGTTTGCGAGTGTTGTCTCGAAAAAAGGAGCAGGATTCAGGCCAAAGCGGTGTGCAGTACCGCGTTTGGCCTGAGGTGGGGGGCGCTGGAGCCGAGCGGAGCCGAACGGCACTGATCGTAGGCGATCTGCGCCGTTCGGAGCCGTCGGAAATGTTTGGAAAGACTCGGAAATACTACGTTCCCAAGCCTTTCCGAGGTTTGCCGAGGTCAGCCAAGGTGTCCTCGGCCCTTTCTGGCTGTTTCCGAGGCTCTTGTATTATAGTTTCACGATTACATTGTACAGTGGAACCTCGGATTGCGAGTAACGCGGTTAACGAGCGTCTCGCAATACGAGCACTGTATTTCCTAAAATCATAACTCGGTTTGCGAGTGTTGTCTCGCAAAACGAGCAGGATTCAGGCCAAAGCGGTGTGCAGTACCGTGTTTGGCCTGAGGTGGGGGGCGCCGGAGCCGAATGGCGCCGATCATCGCCATTTGGAAATGCACGGAAAGGCCCGAGGACAGCTTGGCTGACCTCGGCAAACCTCGGAAAGGCTCGGGAACAGAGTCTTTCCGAGGTTTGCCGAGGTCAGCCAAACTTTCCTCGGGCCTTTATGGACGTTTCCGAGGCTCTCCGTCACCCCCCGCCTCTGGCCGCATACAGTATTGCATGCCATTGAAGTCAATGCGGAACAAATTATTTTTGATTAGCTTTGATATGCGAGTACTTTGGATTACGAGCATTCTCCTGGAACGGATTATGCTCGTAATCTGAGGTTCCACTGTATATCCAAATATTATTAATAGGGATAATTCTCGGGAGAATAATGTATTACTAGTGCAGTATATCCAAAACAGATATTTTAGTTGGCCGATGCTTAAACCAACTCCATTTCTTGGAAATTTTGAAGCACAATGTGGCATAATAGCAAGAATATCTCACTTTTGGAGTAGTCAAGATGTATAAGAACTGACTAAGCCCACTAGGTTCCACCTATAACCAAATTTCACAGTTGGATAGTCTGACCCTTTACAACAGAGTTCAATTCAGCTTTTTTAAACAATTAAAAAACAGCTTTTGCAGTAACATTCTACTGGAGTCCTTGGAAATACAAAATCATGTCAGACTTCTGAACTGAATGAAAGCCAGCTTAAATCAACCCAATTTTTGTGAGCCTGGGTTGTCTTGGACATACCTCCCTCAAGTCTGGAAGAAAGGATAGCCTATTGCTACAACTGAGGAATCGGAGAGAGGGCCTGTGATGTCACCAGACCATCTTGAAGACTTTGGGAAAATGTATGTATCGTTTTTTTTTGTTATTAAAAAAATATTTTGTCATATGGATGTTTTATAGGATATGTATATACATTTAAGGTAATACATTTAAGGTTTATAGATCTACACCGTACACACTTTAAAAAAAAGATTAAAGATTAAAAAAAAGATTAAGAAATACCGGTAATTAACAATGGTTGACATGCTTAACGGGAACTAAATAACATCCTTTCAAGCAAGGCAATAATTAGCTTTTGGTAAGAACACAATTCCTTACAAAAACCCACCAAAGTCTGCCCCCTAAAGCCCTGTACACACGATCGGATTTCCTATGGATTCTAATCCGATGGATATTTCCATCGGAAATCCGATGAAGCTGACTTCCATCAGTCTTGCTTACACACCATCAGTCAAAAATCCGACCATTCCAAGCGACGTGACGTAAAACACTCCGACAAGCCGAGAAAAATGAAGTTCAATGCTTCTGAGCATGTGTCGACTTGATTCTGAGCATGCGTGGGTTTTTTGTCCGATGAAGTTCCACACAAACGATAGGAATTTGCTATCGTTTTTTTTCCCATCGGATAAATTTAAAACATGTTCTATTTTTTCTCACCGATGGAAAAAAGATTGATGGGGCCCATACACGATCGGTTCGTCCGATGAGAAAAGTCCATCGGACTGTTTTCATTGGTAAAACCGTTCGTGTGTACACGGCATAAAAGTGTGCACTTGTATGGGAAGATGTTGTCTAAATTCTTTTCAAATACTGTCATATTTCTAGAATTTGGCCAGCTGATAAAAACAACGTTGTAGAAAAATGTAATGCTAATGTGTTTTTTCACCATTACAGAATCAGATCGTTTTGGATTTAGACATACAATGTGCACTTCTCATTGTCATAATGCAGTTATACTGTCTGATAAATGACTGTTTGTATGGATCATTTAGCAACAGCCTGAGCTATTCTTTTAGGACAATTATTATTTAAATATTTGCTCAATGAGCACAATTTTTTGACACCAGACATTTGTATAACTGCTTAAAAATGTGTTAAAACACATCTCGCTGCCATAAAGCAAGTTCTGTATTAATTGCATAATAATAAGGGATCACGTGCAAGGAAATATTTGCTTTTTATACTACTTGAAAAACATTTGGATGGTTACTTAGGAAAGTGTTACTGGAATTTGAGTCATTTGCTTTCTGTAAATTGAATGGTGAGAAACCTGACTTCCTTTGCTTCAAAATTCCTATTGTGGAACTAACACAATGTATTAATAATAGCATTGCTCATTCTAAAAACATAAACAACATAATTGGAGTGAGCGCTCTAAAGTAAATGAATGTGCTTATGGTTAAAACAAAGCAGCAAGCCACAAACAAATTCTGACAAAAACGTACATCTTATCTCTTATTTGCTACATTTTTCTCTGTTAAATATATGTTTTAAAGGGGTTGTAAAGCCTCATGTTTTTTCACCTTAATGCATCCTATGCAATAAGGTGAAAAAACACATTGCACTGTCCGGCCCCCCCCGAGCCCCCGTTTTACTTACCTGAGCCCCGAACTTCCGCGGGTGAGATCCCGCGTTGTTCTCCCCACGGCTTCTCGGCTCTTCATTGGATAGATTGATAGCAGCGCAGCCATTGGCTCCTGCTACTGTCAATCAAATCCAATAATGCGGCCGCCGGGGGGGCGGGGCCGAGTCATACACTCGGCGGCTGAGTGTATGACACGGGAGCGTGCAAGCAAGGTAACCCCCTTGGGGAGATAGCTTCCCAGAGGGGGGTTATCTATTGCGGGGAGGAGCCGCGAGAGCTGCCGTGGGACCCCAGAAGAGGACGATCGGGACAACTCTGTGCAAAACTGCACAGTGGAGGTAAGTATGACATGTTTGTTATTTTTATTTTTTTAAACGTGAACCTTTAGTATCACTTTAAGTGTTTTTTTGTTTTTTTATATATATCTGTCTGATAAGTGCATACACATATACTGTATGTTGTTCTTGTAAGAAATTCAGAGCAGTTGTGCATCCTGTGCCCACTTCTTGGTGTTATCTCAGGGAGTCTAATGGCAGTCATACATAATGATGAGAGAACTGTGCAAATTTTGTTTACTGGACATTCGCACAATTATTATTTTTTTTTAACTCAAGCATAGCAGTGAACACCTTTGTAGTCCATGGGAGGTAAATCTTGTGTTTTTTTTTATATTGACCATATTTGGTCAATGATGACAGCCAGCATTTCCCTGCCCCTTTGTTTACATTCAGATGCCATCTGGGAATATGCCATTCATGGTGAAAATCTGTTGGGAGTGCATCGACTTGGTGACGAGATACAGTGGAACCTTGGATTGCGAGTAACGCGGTTAACAAGCGTTTCGTAATACGAGCACTGTATATAAAAAAATCCTTGGTTGCTAGTGTTGTCTCGCAAAACGAGCAGAATTCAGGCCAAAGCGGTGTGCAGTACCACGTTTGGCCAGAGGTGGGGGCGCCGGAGCCAAGCGGAGCCAAACGGCGCTGATCGCAGCCTATCTGCGCCGTTCGGGAATGCTCTTATAGACACGGAAATACTCCATTCTCTAGCCTTTCCGAGGTTTGCCGAGGTCAGCCAAGCTGTCCTCTGGCCTTTTCGGCTTTTCCGAGGCTCTCCGGTAACCCCTGCCTCTGGCCGCATGCGGTGTTGCATGCCATTGAAGTCAATGCGGAAAGAATTATTTTCGTTTCCATTGACTTCAATGGGAAAACTCTTTGATATGCGAGTACTTTGGATTACGAGCATTTTCCTGGAATGGATTATGCTCATAATCCGAGGTTCCACTGTAAAATCAAGGCATCCATAGACAAGGAGATCTGTTCAATTCACAAGGAATCATCCAGGGCTCTCCTCGTATGTGTTTACATGTAAAAATAAACATAACGGAAAACTCTCCCAATAGAGTCAAACCAGTTCCGTTTGTTGGCACTAAATGTATACACTTTACTAATTGTATATGTAATCAAGAAATGTTTTCATAATGTTTATATTTTAAAAGGAAGCCTATTTCTATATTAGTGTCTTTTTAAAAGTGATTAGTGTGGCACAATTTTTTATATGGTTTAAAATAAAGGTCTGTACTGGATAAGACACTTTCTAGACCACAAGGGGATCACGCCATCAGAATATTTCCTTCAAACACTTGGGAACTGTTAGACTTGCGTCAAATACTTCACTTCCTGAGTTCTCTTAATCACTTGCCAACCAGGCCAATTATGACATTTCTCTCCTACATGTAAAAATTATAATTTTTTACTGGTTAAATGTCAATAAGACCCCACATCTCACCTCTAGGTTGGGAAGCCTGAAATCAAAAAAACAAAAACAAAAAAAACGATCTCAGCTTCCGAGCCGAGGCGCCGCCGTTTTTTTGAATGCAGAGGCTGGGCGTGAGGTCATAACATTGCGCCCGGCCTCCGATGATCATAGAGACTCCGGCGACCATATGGTCCGCCGAAAATCTCTATGGTGGACATCTGGGGCCGGTGGATCCGTACTCGGACTCACCAATCGCAGAGGTGAGTCGGTAGAAGCACCGGAGGGCGGCAGGAGGGGGGGGGGGGCGATGACCAGCCACTACGATCATCTTATGGTGTAGGAAATCGCCGGCTGAAAACGCTGATATCTGAATGATGCCTGTAGCTGCAGGCATCATTCAGATATACCCCCACAAAGCCGAGGATGTCATATGACGGCCATCCGTCGGCAAGTGGTTTTTAAACAATCCACGGAATATATTACCACCAGAACCCTTTCTGAAAACAGATGCATACAGGACACTCATCTGAGGGGGGCTGTCACGATCAGGGGTCAGATTCGAAGACTACTGCTTTAGCAGTAGTGGGACTAAAACCAACCAGCAGGATAGGTACATAGGCACTCACCCTGGTGGATGATGCTGGCTCACCTAAAGTTCGGAGTCTAAATGCTAACTGGTGTTCACTAGAGCACCTGATGGTGGAGATGGATTTGGCTGCGTGTTAGTACCAGGTCACGGTCCTCAGGATTGCCCCACTAGGAGGTCAGCGTAGTCAGTAAAACAAGCCAAAGGTCAATAACGAGTAGTTGCAGGTTGGGATCAGACAGAAACGTAGTCGAGGAACAAGCCAAGTGTCGATAATGAGTGGTAGCACAATATGGATGGCAGCAGGGAAGACGAGAGCAAGATACTGGCTGAAGAGAGCATAATAATCTGGAAAACAGGAAGTGTAGAGACATCGCTTAAATCAGGAAGTTCATGGGAGGAGCAAAGAGTTCAAGGTTCTTTCTTGTTAAAAAAAAAAAGAGTTCAAGGTTCAGCAGAAGTCAAGGCACAAGGCAGGGTTGTCCAATGTATCAGACTGGGTGCTGTCCAGTAGCTCAACGAGAAGAGTTATTGCTAGACACAGCAGAGGTCCCAGGTTCAAGTCCAGGCCTTGACAGTACTCCCCTCCTCCCTGGACGTCCCCTGGATGCCGTAGGGCTAGGTTTGTGAGGAAACTTTTGGTGGAATTCTCTTGTTAATCTAGGGGCATGAATGTTCTCCTTAGACTATCAAGATTTTTTTTCTGGCCCATATCCTTCCCATTAAAACAGATATTGTAATTTGTTCCTAAAGATCCTGGAATCAAGAATTTTCTCCACCACCAATTATTCTTCACCCTGTACCTCAAGGAGGAGTTGGAAGAATTCTTCCAAAAAAAAGGATTTTCATGAAACAGTTTGAGTAGTGATATGTGGAAAACAGGGTGAATCTTCATACTGTCGGGAAGTTTTAAGTGAAAGGTAACCCATTTGATTTGAACAGAAATCTGGAAATGTCCCACAAACTTTTGGCTTGTGAACCAACTTGTCACCCACATGAAAGGTCGGAAGGGATCTGCAATGTCTATCAGCAGCTTTCTTGTAACATTCCTAGGCCTCCCTCAAAGTCAATCAATCATCAATTTTTCCTGAATCTCCTCCAATGTAGTTAATCTGTTGGTAACAGAAGGAATTGGAGTTGAGATAGGGAGATCAGGAATAAAAATTGGATGATACCCGTTGAGAAGTGGAGCTATGTTTAGAATTGTTATAAGCAAACTCTGCTGTAGAAAGATAATCCATCCAGTCATCCTGAAGATAACTGATAAAACATCGAAGGTACTGATCCAATGTTTGATTGATCTTCTTGGTCTGACCATTAGAATGAGGCTGAAAAGCCAAATTATTTGTTCTGCCTAAAGCTGAGCAAAAGCTTTTCCAAAATTTCAATGTAAACTGTACTCCTCTGCCAGACACCACATCATCAGGAATTTCATGAAGTTTAAATACTCCTCAAACCATTAACTCTGCAGTTTGTTCAGCAGAAGGTACCCCCTTAACAGGTATAAAATGTGCCCTCTTAGTGAGAAGCAAGATCGTGGTCATTTCTTTTGAAGGAGTTAAATCTACCACAAAGTCCATCGAGATTGACCCCCATGGTCTTGATGGAACAGGGCAGCTGGAGCAACCCCAAAGGAGAAGCTTGGGAGCCTTACTGCGTGCACAGGGCAGGCACATAGTGTTTGACATCATTCTTATAGCCAGGAATGTGACAAATGTTCTTCAGTCGTTGAAACCACAAAATGCCATGCAAGTTTCGATTTATGAACCAACCTGAGGGCTTCAACCCAAGCAGATTCAGGTACATAGAGAAAATGTGCATGAGTCCAAAAGCCGTTCTTGTACTCAAGGTTAGGGATGAGCTTCGAGTTCGAGTCAAACTCATGTTCGACTCGAACATTGGCTGTTCGCCCGTTCGCCGAACAGCGTACAATTTGGGGTGTTCGCGGCAAATTCGAAAAGTCTATGGGAGAAATCTAAAGTGCTAATTTTAAAGGCTTATATGTAAGTTATTGTCCTAAAAAGTGTTTGGGGACCCGTGTCCTGCCCCAGGGGACATGTATCAATGCAAAAAAAAGTTTTAAAAAAGGCAGTTTTTTCGGGAGCAGTGATTTTAATAATGCTTAAAGTGAAAAAATAAAAGTGAAATTTTTCTTTAAATTTCATACCTGGGGGGTGTCTAGAGTATGCCTGTAAAGCAGCGATTGTTTCCCTTGCTTAGAACTGTCCCTGCACAAAGTGTCATTTCTGAAGGAAAAAAAGTCATTTAAAACTCACTTGCGGCTATAATGAATTGTCGGCTCCCGGCAATACATAGAAAAGTCATTGATAAAAAAAAAAAAAAAGCGTGGGGGTCCCCCCAGATTCAATTACCAGGCCCTTAAGGTCTGGTATGGATATTAGGGGAACCCTGCCGCAAATTAAAAAAAAAATGCGTGGAGTTCCCCCAAATATCCATACCAGGCCCTTCAGGTCTGGTATGGATTTTAAGGGGAACTCCACCCCAATTTTTTTTTAAATGGCGTGGAGTTTCCCCAAAAATCCATACCAGACCCTTATCCGAGCATGCAACCTGGCAGGCCGCAGGAAAAGAGGGGGGACGAGAGAGCGCCCCCCCTCCTGAACCATACCAGGCCACATGCCCTCAACATGGGGAGGATGTCCCCATGTTGATGGGGACAAAGGCCTCATCCCCACAACCCTTGCCCGGTGGTTGTGAGGGTCTGCGGGCGGGGGGCTTATCGGAATCTGGTAAGACCCCTTTAACAATGGGGACCCCCAGATCCCGCCCCCCCTATGTGAATTGGTAAGGGGTACATTGTACCCCTACCATTTCACGAAGAAAGTGTAATTTTTTTTTTAAAAACTAGAGCTGTTACTGATTAAAATTTTCATGTTCGATTAATCGTTTTTTTTAAAAATCCATTAATCGACTAATTTCGATTAATTATAATGCACATACAGATCCAACTACTTTTAGCTGATCTCCTTGCAGGCCGATTCCCAGTGCAGCTACCAACTACTGGAAAAATGGATAGCAGGATACAAAAAACACACAAAGGCAGCACTCGATGGGACTAGCATTAAAACTTTTATAGTCTTCGAGTCGGTAACAAAATAATCATTGCACTGGAGATAAAATCGATGTAGCTACATAAACTGTAAAAATGGTGCGAGTAATACCAAACGGTAGCAAAAGCAGTCATAAAAACATGTAGCTAAGTATGATACTGGTATAAAAATGTGTACAACGATACCACTGCTGAATCCAGAGGTGGAGGGGTTAACATCAGTCCGTCGGCATGTAGATGTCCCGTGAAGGGAACTATCACAACTCCCAGTGGATGGCTGTAGAATCCCAGGTTGATAGAGGGAAGTGATAGAGGGAAGTGTAACAGCCCTTGCGTGTGGCAGATAGTAAGGTCCCGCCGGCATGCAGATATGAAGGCACAGAAAAGGAGCCCTTTAGATGGACACGGCAAGCCCCGCCGGTGTCCGTGACGTCACCGGATCTCCGACGGAACTCCCTGAAGACCCGGAATTTTGATCAATCAAAACAATTTTGATCGATCAAAAAACGTAATCGATTAATCGAGGACTTAATAGTTAATTTACACAGCCCTAAAAAAAACACACACCGACACCTTAGAAAAGTCCTAAAAAAAAAAACATTCCTGCGATGAAATCCAGTGTCCCACGGCGATCCGATGTCCAGCGCTGTCCGTCATTGGCTGAGCCTGAGCGGACCTGATCGGGAACTTCCTCCGAAGTGTTTTAAATGAATACACCCGCTCCTTCTAAAGTTCCCTATCAGGTCCGCTCAGCCAATGACGTAGGTGTAAGGCTGAGGACCTGATGCGGACTTTTCCAAGGTGTCGGTGTGTGTTTTTAAAAAAAAAAATTACACTTTCTTCGTGAAATGGTAGGGGTACAATGTACCCTTTACCAATTCACATAGGGGGGGGCGGGATCTGGGGGTCCCCTTTGTTAAAGGGGTCTTCCAGATTCCGATAAGCCCCCCGCCCGCAGACCCCCACAACCACCGGGCAAGGGTTGTGGGGATGAGGCCCTTGTCCCCATCAACATGGGGACATCCTCCCCATGTTGAGGGCATGTGGCCTGGTACAGTTCAGGAGGGGGCGCTCTCTCGTCCCCCCCTTTTTTCCTGCGGCCTACCAGGTTGCGTGCTCAGATAAGGGTCTGGTATGGATTTTGGGGGAACTCCACAATATTTTTTTTTTACATTTGGGGTGGAGTTCCCCTTAAAATCCATACCAAACCTGAAGGGCCTGGTATGGATATTTGGGGGAACTTCACGCATTTTTTTTTTAATTTGCAGCAGGGTTCCCCTTAATATACATACCAGACCTGAAGGGCCTGGTAATTGAATTTGAGGGGACCCCCACGCTTTTTTTTATTTTTTATCAATGACTTTTCTATGTATTGCCGGAAGCCGACAATTCATTATAGCCGCGAGTGAGTCTTAAATTACTTTTTTTCCTTCAGAAATGACATTTTGTGCAGGGACAGTTCTAAGCACGGGAAACAAGCGCGACTTTACATGCATACTATACACCCCCCTCAGGTACGAAATTTTAAGGAAAATTTCACTTTTATTTTTTAATTTTAAGAATTATTAAAATCACTGCTCCCGAAAAAAATTCAGTTTTTAAAACTTTTTTTTGCATTGATACATGTCCCCTGGGGCAGGACCCGGGTCCCCAAATACTTTTTAGGACAATAGCTTGCATATTAGCCTTTATAATTAGCACTTTTGATTTCGAACGTACGAGACCATTGTATTTAATAGGGTTCTAAAGTTCACGCGAACATTCTGGCTGTTCGCAGGTTCTGGTGCGAACCGAACAGGGGGGTGTTCGGCTCATCCCTGCTCAAGGTTAATCTCCGTAAGAGGATGATTGAGAGGTGGGTCATTTTCATACCCCTCCTTGAGGAGACTCAAGAAAGTTTTGAAACTCATGGCCCCTAGGAACTTATTTTAAGGCAGGATTGTACATTCAGAGTGGCCTTCCTGGAGAGGTTCAGTCAACATCCTCGATAAGGCATCGGCCTTACCATTCCTTGACCTAGGTCGATACAAGATGATAAAATTAAACCTGGAAAAGAACAGTGACCAACGTGCGTGTCTAGAAGATATCCTCTTGGCAGAACAAATTAATTCTAGATTTTTATGATCAGTGAGAACAGTTACCAAATGCTTAGCCTCTTCCAGCAGATGCCTCCAGTCAGAAAAGGCTTCCTTAATTGACAGAAACTCCTTATTCCCAATGTCATACTTCTTTTTAGCTGAAGACATTAAGCAAAAGAATGAAGCTGCATCTTTTCTCCTTTTTGCTGAGAAAGAATAACTTCCACGGCAAAGTCTGAGGCATTCACTTCCATTCAGGATAAGGATGTACCAATATTGGTGCAGAATTGAAAAGAGTCTTTAGCTTAATAAAACCAGTCTGTGCCTCAGGTGACAACACAAAGGGCATCCCTTTCTTTGTCGGATGTGTAATTGGTGCTATCACCTTAGAGAAATTTTTGATGAATTGTCTTTGGAAGTTGGCAAATCCAACAAATCATATTTCCTTAACATTTCTAAGGGCAGGCCAATCCACCACTGCTTTGACCTTCTCAGGATCCATGATCATTCCTTTAGTTTTGAATTTGTTTTTATAAATGTTTATCTTTATTTTCGAGAGGAGGAGATTCTCGCCTCTCTATCTCCATTACTCTCTCCTTCAAATTGTGCAAAAAAAAAAAAAAGAAAACGGAAAAGGGGGGGGGATTGAAGAGGGGGGATTATATTCCTTTCTCCTTCATGAGGAGGGGGGGTCATGGAGGGAGGGCGTCAGGGGACATGCCCCTAAGTACTCCCTCCGTTTCCCATAATTCCCTGAAATCTTGTTTCTGCGTCCCTTTGGAAACGTATTAATTCTTCCATTATCCTTGTTCTATCTATTTCTCTAAGCCAATCCTTTATCATTGGTATTTCCTTTGTTTTCCAATGTTTCGGGATTAATGCTTTTGCTGCATTCAGCAGGAATGGAGTAAGTGCTGCTCTATACTTCTTCCTAGAACCCCCAATTGCATGGAACAAGCATTTCCAGGGGTCTAATTCCGTCCCGTCAATCTTTTTAATTAAATCCAATACTTCCACCCAGTATGGCTTGATCAAACTACACTGCCACCATATATGAGCATGGGTTCCTTCCTTCCCACATTCCCTCCAACAGAAAGGTGATAAATCGTGATTCATTTTATGCATCTTGGATGGGACGTAGTACCACTTAGTAAATAGTTTATAATTAATTTATTTTTTCCTTGTGTCCATTGAGGTAGAGTGGACATAGTCCATAACCTTCCCCTTCAGCATCTCCGGTACCGATTGGTTCAGTTCTATCTCCAACCTCCCCAAGGGACACATTAACCCATCATCCATAGAAGTTATCAGCAACCTGTATATTCTAGAGATCCCCTGTCTGCTTATCCCCCCTTGGTCAACTAATCTCTCACATGGGTTTAACCTACTAGCCGAACAAAGGGGTTTTGGAAGAAATTCTATGAAGTGTTGGAGCTGTCTGTATCTCCAGCCATCCCATGGTGTTGTGCCGTATTTTTCTCGTAGATCTGCTAGTGAACAAAAGGCATTTGCTTTAAGGTTTGCTTAATCTCAGTCGATCCGAGTGGGTCCATTTTAAATACATTTGTCTTTCCCCGGGGGGAAATAATTATTTCCCGTCAAGGGCTTCAAAGGACTATTGTATTGTCCTGTCGTACCGTTAAATACCATATCCCATGCTCTTAATGTTTCTATTGTGATTAGGGCCATTTCTCTTGGGAAACCTCTGTATTCTCTTGGAATCCAGATAATCTGGCCTAGGGCAACTTTACTCATATTGTCTTCCAGTGATACCCATTTCTTATGTGAACATTATGGACCCAATCTATGATTCTGCCACATAGTATTTCTGAAGATCTGGGAGGAAGAACCCCCCCCCCCATTATCTTTAGATCTACTCATTACTTTGTAGAAATTGCGGCTTCCTCTTCTATTCCATACAAATTTCTGCAATAGGGATCTCATGATTTTACAATAAGCCCCATGGATATTAATCAGAAGGCTTTGAAAGATGTACAGAGCTTTCGGGAGGATCGTCATTTTAATTACACTTATCCTACCCAGCCATGACAATCTATGTGCTGGATATCCTTTCAGGTTTTGTTTAATTTTGTTCACAAGAGGTAGATAGTTATTCTGGTATAGATCTGCTGTTAGTGCTGATAGGAATACTCCTAAATACTTTAGTCATTTTTCCTTCCACACAAAGGGGAAAAGAGCTCTAAGTTCTCTTCTCTCCTTTGGGGGGGACACATAAATTTAGTATCTCTGTTTTCTCCATATTGATCTTAAGATTTGAAACCCCCCCGTATTCACCCAATTCTTCCAGAATCTTTGGTAATGATTGCCTGGGATTCGTTATATATAACATGATATCATCTGCGAACGCAGATATCTTGTGCTCTTGCCCAGAGACCTCTATACCTTTGATTTCATGATTCGCTCTTATAGAAGCTAGGAAGGGTTCTAAGGAAAACACAAAAAGTTGGGGAGAGAGTGGGCATCCCTGATGCGTCCCATTATAGAGCCTAAATGTCTCTGGCAGAGTTCCATTCACCTGAATTTGGGCAGTGGGGTTGGAATATAGGGCCTCTATCCACCTAACCATTCGTGGACCTAGGCCAAATTTACATAGTGTCTGCAACATATATTCCCAATCTACCCTATCAAAAGCCTTTTCGGCATCTACTGATAGGAAAAGGGCAGATTTCTTTCCTTTTTTTGCTTCATGTATTAATAGGGTTGTCCTTATATATTATCCCTTGCTTCCCTGCCGGGAACCAAGCCTGCCTGATCCCACTCTATACAATCTGGCATATAAAGCTTCAGTCTTTCGGCCAAGATCCTTGCGTAGATTTTAAGCTCTTCCTTCATTAATCAGGGAAATTGGCCTAAAGCTGGAGCATAATGTTGGATCCTTTCCTTCCTTTGGCAAGATTGTTATATGGGCCCCCAGAGCTTCCTTACGTATCTTCATTCCTCCCCCAATAGAATTCAAGTAAAGATGGAAGTAGGGCATCAGGCTTCCAAGGAATTTTTTAAAATATAGGGACGTGTACCTATCTGGCCCTGGACTTTTCCCGCTGTTACTATTTTTAATTGCCTGCTCTATCTCTTCCTTAGAAATATCACTATCAAGCTTACTTGAATCTACTGATATGGCTAGTAGCTCTATCTTCCGAAGATACTGTTCAATTGGATTTTTTCTATTTTGTTTATCTTCACAATCTTGACTGTTGCTTACCTTATATAATGATTGATAACACTCTAAGAAGATTATACTGATATCTCTAGTTGAATGTTTCAGCACTCCCTTTTTGTCTTTTATTTTTGCAATATAATTCAGGTTCCGTCTAGGTTTAATTGCCCCCACCAGCAGTCTCCCAGGTTTATTGCCAAATTCGTATTGCCTTTTAGCTGATTTCAGAAATACCCTTCTTGTATCCTGTTCCAACAAATCCTTCAATACCTCCCGCTTTCCTGTTAATTCAGCCATTATTTTACTGCCATTTAGCCCTTTTGTATCCGCTCCAGTTCTTGAATTTCCTGCAGTATCAGTTGCTGTTGTATATTGGTAATAAAAATATCTCTCCTTTCTCTATCACCTAGTGTAGTTAACATTTCCTATTTCTGACCAATAAACCTAATAAAAAACGTTTGTACTTTTGTATATTAAAATAAAAGACATATTAACCACGTAAGCCCCGGACCATTTTGGCTGGTTAAAGAGCAGGCCCCTTTTTGCGATTTGGCACTGCATCGCTTTAACTGACATTTGCGCGGTCGTGCGACGTGGCTCCCAAACAAAATTGATGTCCTTTTTTTCTCACAAATAGAGCTTTCTTTTGGTGGTATTTGATCACCTCTGTGGTTTTTATTTTTTGCGCTATAAACAAAAATAGAGCGACAATTTTGCAAAAAATTCATTTTTTTTACTTTTTGCTATAATAAATATCCCCAAAAAATATATAAAATGTTATTTTTTCCTCAGTTTAGTCCGATACGTATTCTTCTACATATTTTTGGTAAAAAAAAATCGCAATCTGCGTTTATTGATTGGTTTGCGCAAAAGTTATAGCGTTTACAAAATAGGGGATAGTTTTATGGCATTTTTATTCATTTTTTTTTTACTAGTAATGGTGGCGATCAGTGATTTTTTTTTCGTGACTGCAACATTATGGCGGACACATCGGACACTTTTGACACATTTTTGGGGACCATTGTCATTTTTACAGCGATCAGTGCTATAAAAATGCACTGATTACTGTAAAAATGACACTGGCAGTGAAGGGGTTAACCACTAGGTGGCGCTGTAGGGGTTAAGTGTTCCCTGCATTGTGTTTTTAACTGTAGGGGGGATGGGCTCTGTGTCACATGACACCGATCTCCACTCCGAGTACTCGGAGCCGAGATCCGTGTCATTCATTGTCACTAGGCAGAGCGGGGAGACTCTTGTTTACACAAGCATCTCCCTGCTCTATACCTCCGTGAGACGATCGCGGGGATCTCCGCGGTGATCGAGTCCGCAGGACCCGCGGGATGTCGGCAGGGTCGCGAGTGCGCCGCCGGCGGCGTGAGCGTCACCACACGGACAGGCACTTAAAGGGGACGTACAGGTACGTTGATGTGCCTGTCCGTGCCATTCTGACGACGTAAATGTACAGGAGGCGGTCGGCAAATGGTTAAAAGAGAAAACTGGGGGGGGCGTGACTGGAAGCCGACCTGGATGGACGCTCAGCCTGAGAGCTCTCCTCCAGCCCGCAGCTATTAGGCCTAATATCGGGGGAATATCCACTCATCCATGAGCCTGACTCGCACCACCCGCTCCTCCTCAGCCAGGGGATCATCCCTGCCGCCGCCGGGGGCTTCCGCGTCCTTCAGGGACTATTTCAGGCTCCCTGACATGCCGGGCGGACACAGCAAAATGGTGCCGGACGCCGAGGCACACCACCACAGAGCCTCCACACCGCCTTCCCCGCAGAATCGCCACCAACCTCAGGATCTGCCTGCATCCTCTTCCCGGGCACCGAGCTCCGCTGAGCCTCCACAACTGGTGAGTGCCCGCCAATCCCCCACACACGTCCCGCCCGCTCCGTGCGGAGAGAAGGCCGCAGCTCAGCCTCCATTGCAGTACACGCAGTGTACCGAGGCCCTCCCCAGGCTGCTGAGAACAGCCCCGGAATGGGAACCGCAGGACGCCGGCTCTCTCTCCCCTTCCCCCCTGGGGGACTCACATGACTTTCCGGCGCTCCCGAGCCCCGTACATCAATCGGGGGCCCCGGGGCTTGGGGGGGATGGGAGGCCCTCCCCCACCTTCGGGGGGATCTGGCGCTGCCAAAGGCCCAGAGGCCTTCCCGCTTAGGGGACAGCAGCCGCACCGAAGGACACCTAACGGCTCCGTCACCCCTCTCCGGGGCCCAGATGGCACAGACCAGGCCTCCATCTTCAAGGCCGGACTCCCCTGCACCCACCCCGAGCCCCCCCCATGCTGCTTCATGGTCTGAGCCTTGGGATCCGCCGTCTGTGCAGCATGCTGCCCAGGCTCGGGGGGACCCTGCTGGGGCTCATCACCTACACCCCCCGTACACTCACCCACCCTGGGATCAGGAAGGAGGGGGACACCCCTCCTGGCATTAATATTTTCAAGCAATTCCCACTAAGGAGGACTTTAAACAATTAATAGCAGATGTAAAGGCCACCTGCCGAACAGAAATTCAGACCATACAAGCAGGCCTCAAACACTTAGCGGATAGGGTGGAAATGGCGGAGGAAGAGATACAGGAGACCAAGCTGGCGGTCCATCGCACCCAAATCCAGGGCTCGGACCACCGTCTCATGCTACATGACATGCAACGCCAGGTGGAGGACCTGGACAATAGGGGAACAATATCCGAGTGCGAGGCCTACCCGAGTCAGAGGAAGCCGAAGATCTACAGACCACGCTACAGGTGATGTTCAACAACCTCTTGGGAGCCCCAGCGGATACACATATCGGTATGGACAGAGCCCACAGAACCCTTCGCCCGAAAGGCCCTCCCTCTAAACCAAGACATTATTTGCCGGCTACAATCATACCCGCTGAAAGGGGACATTATGCGTAAAGCACGCTCTATCCGCAATCTGATCTTTGACAACTCCCAAGTGCAGATCTACCCAGACCTATCGTGGATCACACTCCAGAAGCGCAGGCTCCTGCAACCGCTGCTGCGCTCATTGCAAGAAAACGACATTCCTTACAGATGGGGCTTTCCCTTCAGCTTGAGCGCCCGGCATCAAGGAAAATCTGCTGCCCTACGCTACCCAGAGGATCTGGACTCCTTCTGTGACGCCTTGGGGATCTCCGTCCCCCAACTGCCGGACTGGGATTTGGTGGCCACCCCCCCCACCTCCGGTATTATGGCAAAAGGTCCTGCCAACCAAGCGCTCCAGAGGACGGGAGCCCCTGCGCAAATCACCCAAACATAAGGCACCCGTGTCCCTCTCTCTGCCTGGCCAGGCAATGCTGAGAGCCATTCAGTGCTCATGGACGACTACAAGCCTTCTTTATGTGACTATCCCCCCGATGGCCCTTGTTTTGTTTTTGTTTTTGATGCCCGGGCTGTGTTGGTTCAGCCCTCCCTAGTTGGTTGACTTCACGGTTACAGACCCCCCCGTGGTTTTACCACCAGTTAGTTCCTTCCTGGACCTTGGTCCATCCGAGTCTCCCCGACCTGGGCCTTCTTGACCCCCAGTCGCGGAGTCCAATCGGAACTGGTTAGGCCCTGTGACCCCTCGGTCTATTAGTGCCTATTTGCGAAATGTTTGATTTGTTTGTTATTACTGTTCTTACCCTCTTTTTTTCCCTTTTTTGTAGATTTCTCTGTTTTTCTCTTCCGCAGTCTGCCTCCCGGCCCTATTGGCTCCTGGCCCTCCTCGTGTGGACGTCGCCCTCCTCAGCCTGGTCGAAACATCAGCCTCACCAGATAAGTACCGCTATAGCACACCCCTCACTGTACAATGGCTAGGATCTTCTCACTGAACGTACACGGACTTAACTCCAACAAAAAAAGACATTTGGCGCTCCGGGAATTTAGGCAGTCAGGGGCGGACATTATTATGGTGCAGGAAACGCACTTTAACAAGGGGGACTCCTTCAAGTTTGCCTCTAGACACTTCCCTCAAGTATTCCAGGCCTTCGGCCAGCATAAGCGGGCAGGCGTCGCCATCCTATTTAGGAAGGGAACCCCCTTTACTTGCTCCTCCTCCTACCTGGATCCAAGGGGACACTTTCTCATACTTCGAGGTCTCTGGCGGACACAGGCCATTACCCTTTGCGTCGTATATGCCCCGAATACGCGACAAAACCGCTTCCTCAGCAGGGTTCAAGCCCGCCTCTCCCGAGAGCCCCATGGCTTCCTGGTGATCGGGGGAGACTTTAACCTGGCCCACTCCGCAACCTACGACCGCCTAGTGGCAAGCCCCCGTGCACCACAACCCCGTACCCTCAGGGACTCAAAGATGTTTCGACAGCTTACTAGGAGACACGCCTGGTTCGATGCCTGGAGGGCCCTTCACCCGGGAGACCGCCAATACACGTTCTACTCGGCCCCCCACCGCACCCACTCGCGCATAGACTATTTCTTCGTGAATAATAACACACTGCGTATCACGGAATCGGCGCGCATACTGCCCATCTCCTGGTCTGATCATGCCCCCATCACGCTCTCACTAAACCTAGACACCCCCCTACGCCGACCCTACAACTGGAGGATGAACACCTTCCTTCTACAGCACACCCCCTCGAAAGTTGAGTTAGAGACCACCCTACGGCACTACTTTGTCGAAAACGACACTCCGGACGTCACCCCCTCCATACTGTGGGCTGCCCACAAGGCTGTTCTGCGGGGACGATGCTTGGCTCTCTCCTCAGCTATGAAGAGGGATGCCAACGTGGCTAGACTGCTGGCAGAAAAACAACTGAGGGACCTTGAGGCCCAACTCCCGCGCTCGCCGACCACCTCACTCCTACGTCGTATAGTGCGGGTTCGCATGAAGCTTCGAGACCTTGCGATGGGCCAAGTGGAAAAGGCGTTGATACGTCTAAAAAAGCTTTACTATGATAAAGGCAACAAGGCGCAATCACTCTTGGCTCGGAAATTGGCAGATCGGGCACTAGCATCTACCCCTCCGCAAATACGGAACAGAGGGGGCGACCTGATTACCCACCCCCAGGCCATAGCAAATACCTTTGCTGACTTTTACGCAGACCTCTACAACAAAGCAGAGATCCCACACTATCCCCCATCACCCGATTTGACAGATCGGATGACTCAATACCTAGAACAGGCGGGACTACCCCGACTCCGCGAGGAAGACATACGGGACCTTAACGCCCCAATTTCGGCAGAGGAACTAGCGGCAACTGTTAAAGACCTACCAGCCCATAAGTCCCCTGGCCCGGACGGGTTGCCGTACGAATACTATAAAACCTTCTTACCTCTCTTGAGTCCCCATATGACCAGGTTATATAACGCCTTTCTCCAACAGACTCCCATTCCGAGTGACATGCAGGGTTCCTTTTTGACCCTCATTCCGAAGCCGGATAAGGACCCTGCCTCATGCGCCAGTTACAGGCCTATAGCCCTACTGAATTCAGACCTGAAGATTTTCACTAAACTTCTATCGATCAGGCTGAATGCTATCCTCCCCTCCCTGATACATCTGGATCAGGTGGGATTTGTCCCCCTACGTCAGGCAGGTGACAACACAAGGAAGGTCATTGACTTGATAGATGTCGCTAACAGAGATAAAGTAGAAGCCCTAATCCTCAGTCTTGACGCGGAGAAGGCCTTCGATCGCTTGAGTTGGCCCTTTATGTTAGCCACCCTGCGACATATGGGTTTCAGGGGCCCGTTCCTGCAGGCGGTGCAACACCTCTACACAAATCCCACTTCCCAAGTCAAAACCCCTTTGCCTCATCCCCCTCCTTCTCAATAGCTAATGGTACACGCCAGGGCTGCCCGCTCTCGCCATTGCTCTTTGCCCTGTGTGTGGAGCCCCTGGCGGCGACCATCAGGGGGAATCCGGACATCAAGGGCGTTTCGGTGAGGGGGAAGGAATTTAAAATTTCCCTATTCGCGGATGATATCATCCTTACCCTAACTCACCCCGAGATATCCCTGCCTAACCTCCACGCTGAATTAGATAAATACGGGTTGCTTTCGGGGTATAAAACAAACGCGTCGAAGTCCACGGCCCTCCCAGTTAACATCCCGGTAGAGGTGGTCCATCAGTTAAAGTTGAACTTTCCCTATAAGTGGGAAGAGTCCTCTCTTAGATATCTGGGGGTCCGTCTGACCCCATCCTTTAGCTCCCTTTACCAAGCCAACTTCCCCCCATTGTATCAAACAATCAGAGAGCTCCTTAAAAAATGGAAAGCCCATCGTATTTCCCTCTTGGGACGAATAACGTCCATCAAAATGGTCATTCTCCCCAAGCTCCTATATCTATTTCAGACGTTACCCATCCCTATCTCATACGCCCAGCTACGCAGGCTCCAGAGCGATATCCTCCGGTATGTCTGGAACTATAAAAAGCACAGGATACCGTGCTCGGTCATGATGGCATCACGTAGGGAGGGGGGTCTGGCGTTCCCTAACTTTGTCCGCTACTATCAAGCAGCACAGCTCCGTGCGGTTGTCTCCTGGTTTCCCCAGAGGTCCTACAATAAATGGACGGAGGTGGAGAAGATTTGGTTAGCCCCAATACACCCTAACAGCCTTCTATGGGATGCAGACGTGAAGGTGGACCCCGTTCGCCTATTAGCCTCCATGTCCTTGCTTCGAGGGCTCTGGCGCAAGCTGTCCCGTGAAACAGACCTCATGTCAAAATGTTCACTGATGAACTCTTTCATCTACAACCCTAAAATACCAGACAGCCTAACCCACCAGATGTCCTGGCCCTGGGCCTCGTGGAACTTATTCCACTTCGGCCATCTAGTTGACCCAAGATTCCGTAGGCTGCTGACATTCTCGGAGCTCCAAACCAAACACGACCTGCCACGACAGGCGTTCTATAGTTACCTGCAGATCAGGCATTTCGCCCAGACCATAGCCCCACAACTTCAATTCTCGCCCCCCTCCACGTTTGAACGTATTGTTCTGGAGGGACGTCACAGGAGGGGACAGATCATGGACATGTACCAGATTTTGAATGAGTTTAACATCCCGGCTCACGGGAAACATGCCTACATGCTGCGATGGGAGAGAGAGCTGGGAGAGGTGCTGTCGGAGGAGGCATGGCAGGCCGTCTGGAGGCAAGCTGCTAAAAGCTCCCTGTGCACCCTGTACAAGGAAAACTCGTACAAGATTCTTTTTTTTGGTACCAGACCCCAGATATACTCCATAAAATTTACCCCTCCACATCCGATCACTGCTGGCGCTGCCTGCAGGACAGAGGCTCTCTCTTCCACGTGTACTGGTCCTGTCCCCTCTTGGTCCCGTTCTGGCAATCCACACAACAACTACTGACCCGTCTCCTGGAGGTACCAGTTCCCCTGACACCCAAACTGTTTTTGCTGGGCCTTGAGCAGCCTAAAGTTGCCAAACCCGACAAAAAACTACTTAGACATATTTTGACGGCAGCCAGATGCCTAGTGGCCCTCAACTGGAAAAAGTCCGTACCCCCATCCCAGGAGGCCCTGTACTCCAGGATCAAAGACGTGGAGCTCATGGAGAGGATGACGGCCAGGATACGTGATAGGCTAGAGGACCATGATGAGGTCTGGAGGGAGTGGCGCCGGCAGGAGGACATCCCGGGAGCTGGCGTAGGAGCAGACGTGGTAACTTAGACCTTCTCTACACTGTCTCTTCTCTTAATTTCTCCCCCCTTTTCTCTCTCTTTCTTCTCTCCCCCCCTTTTTCTTTTTCCTCCCCTCTGATCTTTTCCTTTTCTAATGTTGCAGAATACTGATGCAGTCGTGTTGGTGCTCCTCACTGTTTGATACTGCCCATTGTATTATGTTTGTAGACTTTGCCACTGACGGGGTGGGCCCTTCCATTTACTATTTGCATCTTCCGGCCCACGGGCCCTTGCCCCACTATGCTTGCTTCTTGTATGACATAAGCTGCTGTCTATTGGCATATGTCCATTACCTTTTTTTTTTGGATCTTTTGGTATCTCTGTATTCTTATGACCTGTGAACTGCTTCATATAAATAATAAAAAAACGTTAATTGGAAAAAAAAAAAAAAAGAAAAAACTGGGCAGGGTTAACACTACTCAGTCCACTAAAATGCTGGGTGTTTGTCTGCCTTCAAAAGGTCAACCCCAGATAACAAGGATAACTTGCCAAAAATTTGTGGCAGTGTTAAATTGTAAGTCTGTTAACTTGCTGCACATTTTTAATGGCAAGTTGTACACTTGCAGAGCATCTGAAGCACAAGTTCTAGTTGCCACTTTTCCAATTTGTAGCAAATTTGTGTAGCAAGTCTCTAGCAAGAGCAAAGAAGTTAGCGGAAAAAATTGGAAAAGGGGTGCCCCTGGGATTGTGTGGATTGGAATAATTTATGGATTGCCACCAAGTATATATAGAAAAATATAAAGAATTTTATTTATACATAATACACATATATATCAAAATTAGTTTAAAATCAAAGAGAGGAACAGACATATACAGTCATTGAAAAGCAATTGCATGAAGGCACCTTACTACTTAAGACATATAAGTCATATAACTAGTGGTGACACAACCGACATGTTTCGGATACTCGAGCTATATCTGTGATAGCCTCCATTATTTCCTTCTTCAAGGTTCATGCAATAGTTTGAAGACAAATTGGTCTCTATATAAGAGAAAAACAACATAGTATGTGATAGCTATATAATACACAACAGTGTATTGGCATGATTACATTATTTTGAATTTCTCCCATATGTGGGCGGCTAGAAGATAGACATTGTTGCAAAAAAAAAACGAATCTAAAATCATGCTCGGCTGGTATGATGAGGCTTCTCTCTGATGAATATCGGAGACGTCTCGTCTATATCAACACGAGCATTGAAAAAATCTATTCTAGGATCAAACCCCTACAAGCCCACTCCTCATACAAAGATCTAAATGAGAAACTTAAAACCCATATCGAACTATTTAACAAATCGATTTTAGCAAAAAAAGAGTTTAAATACATGCGGGATAAACAAGCCTTCGAAGAAGGTAGAGCATATAGATGGGCACTTTCAACTAGACCTAGAGTCCAATATAAGAACGATAATCATCGTTCTACACAGTTGGATATGTCTGACACCTCTTCGGTTTCGTCTAACATGTCATACGCACCGATGAAAGGAAAACGCACAAGACCATCTAAAAGAAATTGCGACTTTGAAAATTCCTCCAATAGTAATACTACTAAAAAATACTAAAAAACGTCCCCCTAAACAGTATCCTCGTACTCTGCTCCCATCAGTCCCCAACACTTTCACATTGACGGCTTCGGACGCTACCGTCAGTGCACATGAATCACTTGAAAATACGGGCACTTTTGTCACGCCTAAGGTTCCCTTGATGTTTTCTAAGAACTTGGGAAACTCACTCACAACCCGATTACGACATAGCCTCGGCTTTTAATATTATAAATTTGTCATCACATGTCCTGAGTGTCGATGAGATCTCAGTCCTCTCAAAAGGATTAACTTTCTGCCCTAATAAACCTGTCGATAAATTTGAGACCATTAAAGATCTTCATTTATACGCTCGCAAATTGCTCCTTAAAAGCATTTTTGAAAAGAGCGACCCAGATACACGGGATTTTCACACGTATAGTGAACGTCAAGCTCTGGGTAATCTCAAATCTTTACTTGAGGAAAATGAATCCAAAGACCTCATCGACACCCTGGACCTTGACTTACTTTTGGCTAATACCAGCACAATTGACACCAAGATCCCCAGTACCCCAAAACAAACCTCCCTTAAAAAAACATCAACCTTCTACCCAGTACCTAGCTCAAATCCAGGTGTATCTATTTTTCTTAAAAATATCAGCCAAGAAATAAATAACCTAGTATCTATAACACCCAGACATACAAATCTTACTCCTACTGAAAAGATGGCCTTAAAAAATCTATCAAAAAATCATCAAATTACGATTAAATTATCGGATAAAGGAGGAAATATTGTCATCATGGACAACCCCCAATATCTTGAAATGTGTTTCAACATACTAAGAAATCATGAGTGGTATCGCCCAGTCAGTAGGGGTGTTGTAGATGCCTTTAATAAAAAATTCTACACTTTGGTAGATGAAGCTTTTCAAAATAATGTCATTTCTAAACAAACTTGGGAATTTGTTCGCACCTCCTTTCCCCGCACACCAACATTCTATTCACTCCCCAAAATTCACAAGGATCCCCTAAATCCCCCAGGACGTCCCATTATATCTGGAAATGGAGCTATTATTGAAAATCTTTCACGACTCATTGATGAGCATCTAAAACCCTTTGTTCAGAGCATCCCCTCTTATGTTAAAGACACACCTCACTTATTACGCATTATTGAGGGAGTACAGATTCCTATAGATTCGATCCTTGTCAGTATCGACGTGGAGGCACTCTACAGCTCGATTCCTCATTCTTTAGGTATTGCTTGTATTAGACATATTCTATCACAAACCAGTCACCATGAACGTTTGTTCAATGAATTTATAATCCAGTCCTTGGATTTTATACTGAGACACAATGTCTTCACTTTTGATGGTCAATGTTTCCTCCAGGTACAGGGCGTAGCCATGGGCACCAGTTGTGCCCCTGGCTACGCCAACTTGTACCTGGGGGAATGGGAGCATGCAATCTTTTCCAGCGGGGATCTCTCAATGTACCTGTGCCATGTAGCCCTATGGCACAGGTACATTGATGACATCTTCATTGTATGGACGGGCTCCCAGCAATGTTTGGATGAGTGTCTCATCGCCCTAAACTTAAATACTTTTAATCTTAAGTTTACAATGACATCAGACCCAAATACTATAACCTTCCTTGATGTGGAGATCTTCAGAGACAAGCAAAACATGTTATCATGTAAGCTGTTCCGCAAACCAAGTGCAGGTAATACAATCCTACATTCTTCTAGTTTTCACCCTAAATCCCTAGTCGAATCTATTCCTTATGGACAATATTTAAGAATAAAAAGAAATTGCTCTAACGAGGTCGATTACAAAAGAGAAGCTAATAACTTAAGGCAAAGACTTCTGGCAAGGGGATACAGCCATAAGTGCCTCAAAAAGGCCTTTAAACGCACTTCAAACCTAAATCGACACGAGTTACTAATGTCTAAATCTAAAAAAAGTGAAAGTGATCATCGTATTATTAACACTTATTCTGATGATCACGCTGAACTTCTTAAAATCTACCAAAAGCACTGGCATCTACTTACAGCAGATCCTGTGATAGGACCACTAGTACCCCCCAGGCCAACTATTACCTATAGACGAGCAACGTCCCTGAAGGACATGCTAGTGCAGAGTGAATTTGAGAACACCAGTAGGGGAGATCCATGTAGGGACCTGGGAACTTTCCAATGTGGTAATTGCACATACTGTAATGTGATTACATTATTTTGAATTTCTCCCATATGTGGGCGGCTAGAAGATAGACATTGTTGCAAAAAAAAAAAAAAAAGGGGGGGGGGGGGAAGAAACAAAGGAGAAGAAAAAGAAGAACAAATATACATGAAAGTTCATTAAGAATGCATGGATGCATATATGCATTATATAATTGTATGTCTACAGGATACAGTACATCTATATCAAATAGTGTTGTATACATACATTTCCAATGGTAATATAAACATCAGCCGCTTGGAGGAATTGTCCCGGTGATATGGAGCCCAATTGGATATGGTGCGAGTTTAATGGTCACATAAAGACAGTGCAGCGGCCAAAGAAACACTGCAAGCAAGATGACAGAGCCACGGGGATATGTGTAGGAGGACCAACCCAAAAACGCCCCTCAAAGCTCACAGGGAAGCCCCAAATTGCAGCGGAAAAACTGCCACGGCCTCTCTGTAAAAACATACATATATGGATTATAGTTTCTAGATCGCAGACTAGCCCTGTAAACAGGCATCCCATAACTCTGATCAAGTATTTGAAAGGAAGCTTAGTACCTGTCGATATGGCGCAAGAACATCCACACTCTGGCTGTGCAGCAAATGGCCAAGTCAGATGGAACTTTTTATAGAGCTGTGGCTGGTGTTACAGCCAATCAGCTCAAATGGCGCCAAAGGTAAAGCTAAAAAAGGGGGAATTCAACCAATGGGGTAGAGCGTGGGAGGCCACAACAGGGCTAGACTATGCGTCCGGATAGGAACCCAATTAACTACGTATTAGAAATAAATAAAGAGGCTCTTACAGGACAGGCACCGCATACAGAGGCCGCCCTCGATCCCGGCGGCGTCCGGCGTCATTGCGCACCCACGCAGACGTGAAAAACGTCCACGACGTTGGCGCGGTGACGTCAGACGTCGACCCGACCGCCAGCACAACGAAAAGGGCGGAAGTGCTAAAAGAAAATCACTCCGTTGCCCGCACCAGACCCAAAAAGGTCAGCGCAAAGGCAACACCATTGTATGTACTGCGCCAACCGGCGCCATCGGAGGAATAGGGAAAAATTGACTAATCCAAAACCCCATGCGTAGTAACAGTGTGACATAAATACCCTCCGTCCCATATGTGTATAATTATTGGGACAGGGAGAGAGATTTATTCATATGCACATAACCGTCCATTTGCTCAAACATGAGCAGTCAGCCCCCGATTATCAAAATAACTGGGGGCTGTTTTTGTGCTGGGGAGCGTCAGTGGGCCCAATGGGTGGTCCCCAAGTCCCCGGGCTCCAATATGTCAAAAAGTGCAGGGTACAATTGTCATTTAATTAATTTCTAAATAATAAGCAATAATAAACAATATAATAACTAGGCACTAATCTCCAGTGGGCAAATCATCAGGTAAAATTCCACCAGTTAGATCCAATCTTGTTTACTTTAAAAAGGATTTTTTAGTTTTTACATGAATATCTAACCGGCATACGTCAGAAACATTAATACACATGTTATACAGTTGGCATAGTTTATACATATTTATTTTTCCTTCGAAAAAAAAGGAAAAAAAAAAAAAAAAAAAACTAGGTATAAACAGCTTGTTGAGCTCAGTTTAGCAGATCCCTGTCAAACTTTCCAGATGTAAAACCTGGTAAGAAGGGTTTAAAGTTAATTGCCTGGTTCAAGCCAGGGGGTGAGGTGGCGTTGAGGATCGAGATCCATCTCAGCTCCCTTTGAAGAAGGTGCTTGTTAAGGTCACCTCCGCGGGGGCTGCGGTGGACCCTGTCCAAAACTAGCACCTCAAGGTTTGGTACACAATCTCCATGAACTTGGGCAGCGTGTCTGCCAAGAGGGAGATCAGGATTTTGTTCCTTCATTCCTTTTATATGCCGGTAAATTCTCTGCCACAATTTTTGTATAGTTTTTCCTACATAAAAGCAGTTACAACTGCAAATAATGAGATATACTACGTCCGTAGTTTGACAGTTTGCATGATGTTTTGGTCGAAATTTTTGGCCATTCGGTAACCGAATGTTCTTTCTAGTGTTCATATATTTACAGTATGTGCAATTACCACATTGGAAAGTTCCCAGGTCCCTACATGGATCTCCCCTACTGGTGTTCTCAAATTCACTCTGCACTAGCATGTCCTTCAGGGACGTTGCTCGTCTATAGGTAATAGTTGGCCTGGGGGGTACTAGTGGTCCTATCACAGGATCTGCTGTAAGTAGATGCCAGTGCTTTTGGTAGATTTTAAGAAGTTCAGCGTGATCATCAGAATAAGTGTTAATAATACGATGATCACTTTCACTTTTTTTAGATTTAGACATTAGTAACTCGTGTCGATTTAGGTTTGAAGTGCGTTTAAAGGCCTTTTTGAGGCACTTATGGCTGTATCCCCTTGCCAGAAGTCTTTGCCTTAAGTTATTAGCTTCTCTTTTGTAATCGACCTCGTTAGAGCAATTTCTTTTTATTCTTAAATATTGTCCATAAGGAATAGATTCGACTAGGGATTTAGGGTGAAAACTAGAAGAATGTAGGATTGTATTACCTGCACTTGGTTTGCGGAACAGCTTACATGATAACATGTTTTGCTTGTCTCTGAAGATCTCCACATCAAGGAAGGTTATAGTATTTGGGTCTGATGTCATTGTAAACTTAAGATTAAAAGTATTTAAGTTTAGGGCGATGAGACACTCATCCAAACATTGCTGGGAGCCCGTCCATACAATGAAGATGTCATCAATGTACCTGTGCCATAGGGCTACATGGCACAGGTACATTGAGAGATCCCCGCTGGAAAAGATTGCATGCTCCCATTCCCCCAGGTACAAGTTGGCGTAGCCAGGGGCACAACTGGTGCCCATGGCTACGCCCTGTACCTGGAGGAAACATTGACCATCAAAAGTGAAGACATTGTGTCTCAGTATAAAATCCAAGGACTGGATTATAAATTCATTGAACAAACGTTCATGGTGACTGGTTTGTGATAGAATATGTCTAATACAAGCAATACCTAAAGAATGAGGAATCGAGCTGTAGAGTGCCTCCACGTCGATACTGACAAGGATCGAATCTATAGGAATCTGTACTCCCTCAATAATGCGTAATAAGTGAGGTGTGTCTTTAACATAAGAGGGGATGCTCTGAACAAAGGGTTTTAGATGCTCATCAATGAGTCGTGAAAGATTTTCAATAATAGCTCCATTTCCAGATATAATGGGACGTCCTGGGGGATTTAGGGGATCCTTGTGAATTTTGGGGAGTGAATAGAATGTTGGTGTGCGGGGAAAGGAGGTGCGAACAAATTCCCAAGTTTGTTTAGAAATGACATTATTTTGAAAAGCTTCATCTACCAAAGTGTAGAATTTTTTATTAAAGGCATCTACAACACCCCTACTGACTGGGCGATACCACTCATGATTTCTTAGTATGTTGAAACACATTTCAAGATATTGGGGGTTGTCCATGATGACAATATTTCCTCCTTTATCCGATAATTTAATCGTAATTTGATGATTTTTTGATAGATTTTTTAAGGCCATCTTTTCAGTAGGAGTAAGATTTGTATGTCTGGGTGTTATAGATACTAGGTTATTTATTTCTTGGCTGATATTTTTAAGAAAAATAGATACACCTGGATTTGAGCTAGGTACTGGGTAGAAGGTTGATGTTTTTTTAAGGGAGGTTTGTTTTGGGGTACTGGGGATCTTGGTGTCAATTGTGCTGGTATTAGCCAAAAGTAAGTCAAGGTCCAGGGTGTCGATGAGGTCTTTGGATTCATTTTCCTCAAGTAAAGATTTGAGATTACCCAGAGCTTGACGTTCACTATACGTGTGAAAATCCCGTGTATCTGGGTCGCTCTTTTCAAAAATGCTTTTAAGGAGCAATTTGCGAGCGTATAAATGAAGATCTTTAATGGTCTCAAATTTATCGACAGGTTTATTAGGGCAGAAAGTTAATCCTTTTGAGAGGACTGAGATCTCATCGACACTCAGGACATGTGATGACAAATTTATAATATTAAAAGCCGAGGCTATGTCGTAATCGGGTTGTGAGTGAGTTTCCCAAGTTCTTAGAAAACATCAAGGGAACCTTAGGCGTGACAAAAGTGCCCGTATTTTCAAGTGATTCATGTGCACTGACGGTAGCGTCCGAAGCCGTCAATGTGAAAGTGTTGGGGACTGATGGGAGCAGAGTACGAGGATACTGTTTAGGGGGACGTTTTTTAGTATTTTTTAGTAGTATTACTATTGGAGGAATTTTCAAAGTCGCAATTTCTTTTAGATGGTCTTGTGCGTTTTCCTTTCATCGGTGCGTATGACATGTTAGACGAAACCGAAGAGGTGTCAGACATATCCAACTGTGTAGAACGATGATTATCGTTCTTATATTGGACTCTAGGTCTAGTTGAAAGTGCCCATCTATATGCTCTACCTTCTTCGAAGGCTTGTTTATCCCGCATGTATTTAAACTCTTTTTTTGCTAAAATCGATTTGTTAAATAGTTCGATATGGGTTTTAAGTTTCTCATTTAGATCTTTGTATGAGGAGTGGGCTTGTAGGGGTTTGATCCTAGAATAGATTTTTTCAATGCTCGTGTTGATATAGACGAGACGTCTCCGATATTCATCAGAGAGAAGCCTCATCATACCAGCCGAGCATGATTTTAGATTCGTTTTTTTTTTGCAACAATGTCTATCTTCTAGCCGCCCACATATGGGAGAAATTCAAAATAATGTAATCATGCCAATACACTGTTGTGTATTATATAGCTATCACATACTATGTTGTTTTTCTCTTATATAGAGACCAATTTGTCTTCAAACTATTGCATGAACCTTGAAGAAGGAAATAATGGAGGCTATCACAGATATAGCTCGAGTATCCGAAACATGTCGGTTGTGTCACCACTAGTTATATGACTTATATGTCTTAAGTAGTAAGGTGCCTTCATGCAATTGCTTTTCAATGACTGTATATGTCTGTTCCTCTCTTTGATTTTAAACTAATTTTGATATATATGTTGTGACAGCAGGAAGGTAAAGTCACCTGGTTGCATCCAGGGGGGTAGATATATTTCGCCCAGATTCAGGCTTTACGCCGACTTATACAACTAGGTGGAGAGTTGTATAAGCCCAGCTGAGGCTAGTAGGCTCATGGATGACTCATACCTCTAGGGAGAGTGCTGGGCGTCGTGCAGACAGGGAGTTGATGAGACCAGCTGAAGCTTGTCAGCTCATTTAGGCCTCTATAAGAACTCCCAGCTTCATTAGATGTTAGCTCATGCCTGGAACCAGACCTGTGTGGACTGTCTAGGGAGAGTGAACCCCTGTGCGGTGAGACAAAGCCTGTGTGGCTATTTGCTTGGACATTTAACACCAGGGACTTAGGGACTAGGACAGCACTAGGCTGATCCCAGTTGTTAGTTAGGAAACCTGTATGTTTAGTCAGAGGTCAAGTTGACCAGGATTTATTTTATTTATGTTTCTTTTGCTTTGCTGTGTTTTGTCACTGTAAATAGAAAATAAACCGCACCTTTTTGATTTTGAAAACCACAACCTCCGTTTGCTGGGCCTGTTTTTGTGTGGGGAGCCCATCCCGGGGGTCACACACACCCGCTGCCGAGCTAACCCCCTCACAGTTGGTGGAGAACCAGTGGCAGTTTTTTTTAAGCCAGCATGGAGGAGATACTGAAACAGCTGGCTCTAGCAAATGCCAATCAACAGCAGACAAATGCAGGTTTGCAAAGGAGCCTTGCAGCCCAGCAGCAAGCTCATCAACAGAGCCTTGCAGCCCAGCAGCAAGCTCACCAACAGAGTCTGGAAGCTCAGCAACAAGCCCAGCAGCAATCTGAGGCCCGCTTCATAGACCTGTTACAGAAGCAAGAGCAGAGACTACAACAAATGGAAGCAGTAATGCAGCAACGTCCGCAGACCAGTGAGGAAAGCCGTCCCACTAATACCGCGTCCTTTGGGGTGAGTCGTTTATTGACAAAAATGACTGGAGAGGATGATCCAGAGGTATTTTTGACCACATTTGAAAGGACCGCTGAAAGAGAAAAGTGGCCTGAGGAGCAGTGGGCTGGACTGGTGGCTCCTCTGTTAACTGGTGAATCGCAGAAAGCTTACTATGACCTAGAGCCTAACCAAGCAAAAGACTATGTGATGCTAAAAGCTGAAATTTTGGCAAGGCTGGGTGTCACCCAGGCTGTCCGGGCTCAGCGTGTGCATAACTGGACTTTCCAGCTTGGAAAACCCCCCAGGTCTCAAATGTATGATCTCATTCACCTGAGCAGAAAGTGGCTACAGCCAGAGACTTTGTCCGCACCAAAGATTGTGGAACGTGTTGTAATGGATCGGTTTTTGAGAGCTCTTCCTACTGCCATCCAAAAGTGGGTAAGCCATGGAGACCCAGAGACGGCCGATGGTCTTGTGGATCGTGTGGAGAAATACTTGGCTACAGAGAACCTGACGGCCTCTTCCAGAGACACTCGGACTTTCCACCCTAAGACCAGACCATCCCCAGGGGCGGATAAGAGGATTCCAAGGGGTGAGGGTGGAGAGAGTGAGAGGGTGGGAGCTCTACCCCAAGTTTGGCGAGAACAGCCTGGGAAATCAGCGGCTCAAGAGGCGGCAAGAAGGATCGTTTGCTACCGCTGCCGGCAAGCGGGACATATTGCAGCCAATTGCCCGGTTGTGGAGGAACCCATGCAGTGTGACTTTCTGACGGGCAGACGTCAGTCGCTGTGTGCGATAGTCGCATGCACTGCCATTCGAGGAACTGAGAAACATTTATGCAAAATGTGTGTTAATGGTAGAAATGTTGTGGTATTGCTGGATTCAGGTAGCCTTGTGACCCTGATAAAGGCTGAGTTAGTTAAAACAGAGGTCTTTGGGAATAGCAAGGTAGCTGTTATTTGTGTGCATGGGGACACCCGAGAGTATCCAGTGACTACAGTGTGTTTCGAGACCCCCAAAGGTACCCTCTCTCATCCAGTGGGCTTAGTATCTCAGTTACCGCATGACGCCATTGTGGGAAGGGATTTTCCGAAGTTCTGGGAATTGTGGGATGATCCTGAGCCCCCCACTGGTGCCCCTATGTACCAGGAATGTGATAGCCAGAACTCCCCTGAGAGTGGTGAGGACTCTCCGGAATTTCCCTTAACAGTATTGGCAGGGGAGACTCAAGAAACTGGAGAGGAGCCCACCTCCTCAGACGAAAACCTACCGTCTGTGGAGTTTTCTGATCTTGAGGTTCACAGGGAAAACTTTGCCACAGAACAGTTGAAAGACCACGCCCTAATAAAGGCACGGGAAAACGTAGTGAAAATAGATGGCGAGTTAGTGAACCCAGATAATACCTGCACTTACCCATACTTCAGCGTAGAGAAGGACCTACTGTATCGGGTGGCAAAAAGGGCAGAAGAAACCGTTGAGCAGCTTGTGGTGCCCAAACCTTACAGGAAGTTGGTGTTGGAGTTGGCCCATGGGCACATTCTTGGAGGTCATCTGGGGACAGAGAAAACCCGAGAGAGGGTATTACAGAGATTCTATTGGCCGGGGGTGATGAAGGACATAGAAAATTATTGTTCCTCCTGCCCTGTGTGTCAGAGGTCGGCCCCGATGCCACATTTCCGTAGCCCGCTGGTCCCTCTACCCATCATTGAGGTCCCGTTTGAGAGGATCGCCGTGGATTTGGTAGGGCCTATAATCAAGTCCGCTAGGGGGCACCAGTACATATTAGTTATAATGGACTATGCCACCCGTTATCCAGAAGCGATCCCTCTCCGAAATACCTCGGCCAAAACCATAGCCAAAGAGCTATCTCTTGTGTTTAGCCGGGTGGGTATTTGTAAAGAACTGCTTACGGACCAAGGTACACCCTTTATGTCCCGGGTTATGAAGGAGCTGTGTAAATTGTTCAAAGTGACGCAATTACGTACATCTGTGTATCACCCCCAAACCGATGGGCTGGTTGAAAGATTCAACAAAACCCTAAAACAAATGTTGAAGAAAGTGGTGGATAGAGATGGAAAGGATTGGGACTGTCTACTTCCTTATTTGATGTTTGCTATTAGGGAGGTGCCCCAATCCTCTACGGGATTCTCCCCCTTTGAGTTACTGTATGGGAGACACCCAAGAGGGCTGTTGGATATTGCCAAGGAAACTTGGGAAAGTGAGAGTTCTCCCCACAGGAGTGTGATTGAGCATGTCGCCCTGATGCAAGACCGAATTGCACAGGTAATGCCCATCGTGAAGGAACATTTGGCCCAAGCGCAGTTAGCACAGCAGAGAGTGTACAACCGTGGAGCCAAGACCCGTACCTTTTCCCCGGGGGATAGGATACTGGTACTTGTCCCTACGGTTGAAAGTAAATTCCTTGCCAAATGGCAAGGCCCCTATGAGATAATGGAAAAAGTGAGCGAAGTGAATTACAAGGTCAGACAACCAGGAAGGCGAAAGCCCGAACAGATCTATCACGTTAATCTGTTGAAAGCCTGGAGGGATAGAGAGTCCCTAGTCGCAGACACTTGGTCACCAGCTCAAACTGGTTGCGTGATTCCTGAGGTTGGAATAGCAGCCACCTTGTCACAACCCCAACAACAGGAGGTTAAGGAGTTTGTGCTTCGCAACAAGGAGGTATTCTCTGAGCTGCCGGGACAAACATCTGGGGTAGAGCATGACATCATTACCCCGCCCGGTGAAAGGGTGAAGTTAAAACCCTATCGGATCCCAGAGGCCCGACGGGAGGCAATACGGGAGGAAGTACAGAAAATGCTGAACTTAGGGGTGATAGAGGAGTCCCAAAGTGATTGGTCTAGTCCCATTGTGTTGGTGCCTAAACCGGATGGGAGCTGGCGATTTTGTAACGATTTTCGTCAGTTGAACAAAGTTACAAAATTTGACACCTACCCCATGCCACGTATAGATGAGTTGATCGACCGGCTGGGAACAGCCCGATACATGACGACTCTTGACCTCACAAAAGGGTATTGGCAAATCCCCCTGGCCAAGTCGGCCAAAGAGAAAACCGCATTTGTAACCCCAGACGGGGCGTTCCAATATAAAAGAATGCCGTTCGGGTTACAGAATGCGCCGGCCACATTCCAGCGGAAAATGGACCAGATGCTGAGGCCCCATCGGAAGTATGCTGCGGCTTACCTGGATGACGTTATTGTCCATAGCACAGATTGGGCCTCACATCTGCCAAAAGTGCAAGCAGTCCTGGACTCTGTTCGGGAAGCGGGGTTTACGGCTAACCCCAAGAAGTGTACCATTGGGCAGGAGGAGGCCAAATATCTTGGGTACACCATTGGGAGGGGAGTAATAAAACCCCAACTCAACAAAGTCGAGGCCATCCAGAGTTGGCCACGTCCCAACAGCAAGAAGCAGGTACGAGCCTTTCTGGGAATCGCTGGGTATTATCGGCGATTCATTCCCCACTTTGCTTCTAAGGCTGTGCCCCTAACCAACCTGATGAAGGGGAAAGGGTCGGTCATGATTAAATGGACCCCCGAGGCTGAGGCAGCATTCCAATTCTTGAAACAAGCCTTATGTAGCCAGCCAGTGTTGTACTCACCCGACTTCTCTAAAGACTTTGTCGTACAAAGTGATGCGTCAGATGTGGGGTTAGGAGCAGTATTGTCCCAGGTCTGGAACGGGGAAGAGCACCCAGTCATTTACCTCAGCAGGAAGTTGAAGTCCCATGAGGTAAATTACGCCACCGTTGAAAAGGAGTGTTTAGCGGTGAAGTGGGCTCTAGATTCCCTTCGGTACTACCTGCTAGGTAGGCACTTTGACATGGTTACGGATCACGCTCCGTTAAAGTGGATGGCTCAAAACAAGGAAACAAATAGAAGAGTGAATAGGTGGTTCCTGGCCCTCCAGGAATTCAACTTCACAGTAAAGCATCGCCCTGGCGTTCAAATGGGGAATGTGGATGCTTTGTCTCGAGTACATGAATGCCTGATTGCTGGTGTTCCAACCCCGAGGTTAAAACAAGAGGGGGGGGTATGTGACAGCAGGAAGGTAAAGTCACCTGGTTGCATCCAGGGGGGTAGATATATTTCGCCCAGATTCAGGCTTTACGCCGACTTATACAACTAGGTGGAGAGTTGTATAAGCCCAGCTGAGGCTAGTAGGCTCATGGATGACTCATACCTCTAGGGAGAGTGCTGGGCGTCGTGCAGACAGGGAGTTGATGAGACCAGCTGAAGCTTGTCAGCTCATTTAGGCCTCTATAAGAACTCCCAGCTTCATTAGATGTTAGCTCATGCCTGGAACCAGACCTGTGTGGACTGTCTAGGGAGAGTGAACCCCTGTGCGGTGAGACAAAGCCTGTGTGGCTATTTGCTTGGACATTTAACACCAGGGACTTAGGGACTAGGACAGCACTAGGCTGATCCCAGTTGTTAGTTAGGAAACCTGTATGTTTAGTCAGAGGTCAAGTTGACCAGGATTTATTTTATTTATGTTTCTTTTGCTTTGCTGTGTTTTGTCACTGTAAATAGAAAATAAACCGCACCTTTTTGATTTTGAAAACCACAACCTCCGTTTGCTGGGCCTGTTTTTGTGTGGGGAGCCCATCCCGGGGGTCACACACACCCGCTGCCGAGCTAACCCCCTCACAATGTGTATTATGTATAAATAAAATTCTTTATATTTTTCTATATATACTTGGTGGCAATCCATAAATTATTCCAATCCACACAATCCCAGGGGCACCCCTTTTCCAATTTTTTCAAAAATTTCCGGGATGTGATTGGAAAAAATGGTAACTTGCCCTGTATCTGCTGGCTAATGGCTTCATCTTCCCCCAATCAATATATTCTATTTTTGGGTAGCAAATACCCCTTAGTCCCCATCCATATTTGAAGCTCTCCAGCGTTATTTACATAAACAATTTTACTGAATTAATTTTTTTGCTTGCTCCCTATTGTATGAGCAAATTATTTTGAAAACGCACTGTTGCAATCCTTTTTCTCTTTCTTCATTTTTTTTTTTTTTTGTGTTATTGTCTTATCGTGTCGGTATATCCATTTGTGTAGAGCTCAGTGACACCATCATCATGGCCGAACTTTACAGTGAATCATGGGAGGTTTTCACTGAACAATTACAATCGAACTATGGTAAAAATGAATCTTTGGAATCTGAGCTAACCTTTCTTTTCTCCAACCTAACTAAATGGTTGGAGAAAAAATCTTCAATGCATTGGCATATAAAAACGTTTGATGAGTACATAAGAGATGATTTAAACCCACTTGGACTTCGAGTCCAGATCTTCCCAACTTTTGAAGATCTGGACCCGACGTTCAAGCAAGCATGGGAAACAAATCTAAAATCATGCTCGGCTGGTATGATGAGGCTTCTCTCTGATGAATATCGGAGACGTCTCGTCTATATCAACACGAGCATTGAAAAAATCTATTCTAGGATCAAACCCCTACAAGCCCACTCCTCATACAAAGATCTAAATGAGAAACTTAAAACCCATATCGAACTATTTAACAAATCGATTTTAGCAAAAAAAGAGTTTAAATACATGCGGGATAAACAAGCCTTCGAAGAAGGTAGAGCATATAGATGGGCACTTTCAACTAGACCTAGAGTCCAATATAAGAACGATAATCATCGTTCTACACAGTTGGATATGTCTGACACCTCTTCGGTTTCGTCTAACATGTCATACGCACCGATGAAAGGAAAACGCACAAGACCATCTAAAAGAAATCGCGACTTTGAAAATTCCTCCAATAGTAATACTACTAAAAAACGTCCCCCTAAACAGTATCCTCATACTCTGCTCCCATCAGTCCCCAACACTTCCACATTGACGACTTCGGACGCTACCGTCAGTGCACATGAATCACTTGAAAATACGGGCACTTTTGTCACGCCTAAGGTTCCCTTGATGTTTTCTAAGAACTTGGGAAACTCACTCACTCCTCACAACCCGATTACGACATAGCCTCGGCTTTTAATATTATAAATTTGTCATCACATGTCCTGAGTGTCGATGAGATCTCAGTCCTCTCAAAAGGATTAACTTTCTGCCCTAATAAACCTGTCGATAAATTTGAGACCATTAAAGATCTTCATTTATACGCTCGCAAATTGCTCCTTAAAAGCATTTTTGAAAAGAGCGACCCAGATACACGGGATTTTCACACGTATAGTGAACGTCAAGCTCTGGGTAATCTCAAATCTTTACTTGAGGAAAATGAATCCAAAGACCTCATCGACACCCTGGACCTTGACTTACTTTTGGCTAATACCAGCACAATTGACACCAAGATCCCCAGTACCCCAAAACAAACCTCCCTTAAAAAAACAACCTTCTACCCAGTACCTAGCTCAAATCCAGGTGTATCTATTTTTCTTAAAAATATCAGCCAAGAAATAAATAACCTAGTATCTATAACACCCAGACATACAAATCTTACTCCTACTGAAAAGATGGCCTTAAAAAATCTATCAAAAAATCATCAAATTACGATTAAATTATCGGATAAAGGAGGAAATATTGTCATCATGGACAACCCCCAATATCTTGAAATGTGTTTCAACATACTAAGAAATCATGAGTGGTATCGCCCAGTCAGTAGGGGTGTTGTAGATGCCTTTAATAAAAAATTCTACACTTTGGTAGATGAAGCTTTTCAAAATAATGTCATTTCTAAACAAACTTGGGAATTTGTTCGCACCTCCTTTCCCCGCACACCAACATTCTATTCACTCCCCAAAATTCACAAGGATCCCCTAAATCCCCCAGGACGTCCCATTATATCTGGAAATGGAGCTATTATTGAAAATCTTTCACGACTCATTGATGAGCATCTAAAACCCTTTGTTCAGAGCATCCCCTCTTATGTTAAAGACACACCTCACTTATTACGCATTATTGAGGGAGTACAGATTCCTATAGATTCGATCCTTGTCAGTATCGACGTGGAGGCACTCTACAGCTCGATTCCTCATTCTTTAGGTATTGCTTGTATTAGACATATTCTATCACAAACCAGTCACCATGAACGTTTGTTCAATGAATTTATAATCCAGTCCTTGGATTTTATACTGAGACACAATGTCTTCACTTTTGATGGTCAATGTTTCCTCCAGGTACAGGGCGTAGCCATGGGCACCAGTTGTGCCCCTGGCTACGCCAACTTGTACCTGGGGGAATGGGAGCATGCAATCTTTTCCAGCGGGGATCTCTCAATGTACCTGTGCCATGTAGCCCTATGGCACAGGTACATTGATGACATCTTCATTGTATGGACGGGCTCCCAGCAATGTTTGGATGAGTGTCTCATCGCCCTAAACTTAAATACTTTTAATCTTAAGTTTACAATGACATCAGACCCAAATACTATAACCTTCCTTGATGTGGAGATCTTCAGAGACAAGCAAAACATGTTATCATGTAAGCTGTTCCGCAAACCAAGTGCAGGTAATACAATCCTACATTCTTCTAGTTTTCACCCTAAATCCCTAGTCGAATCTATTCCTTATGGACAATATTTAAGAATAAAAAGAAATTGCTCTAACGAGGTCGATTACAAAAGAGAAGCTAATAACTTAAGGCAAAGACTTCTGGCAAGGGGATACAGCCATAAGTGCCTCAAAAAGGCCTTTAAACGCACTTCAAACCTAAATCGACACGAGTTACTAATGTCTAAATCTAAAAAAAGTGAAAGTGATCATCGTATTATTAACACTTATTCTGATGATCACGCTGAACTTCTTAAAATCTACCAAAAGCACTGGCATCTACTTACAGCAGATCCTGTGATAGGACCACTAGTACCCCCCAGGCCAACTATTACCTATAGACGAGCAACGTCCCTGAAGGACATGCTAGTGCAGAGTGAATTTGAGAACACCAGTAGGGGAGATCCATGTAGGGACCTGGGAACTTTCCAATGTGGTAATTGCACATACTGTAAATATATGAACACTAGAAAGAACATTCGGTTACCGAATGGCCAAAAATTTCGACCAAAACATCATGCAAACTGTCAAACTACGGACGTAGTATATCTCATTATTTGCAGTTGTAACTGCTTTTATGTAGGAAAAACTATACAAAAATTGTGGCAGAGAATTTACCGGCATATAAAAGGAATGAAGGAACAAAATCCTGATCTCCCTCTTGGCAGACACGCTGCCCAAGTTCATGGAGATTGTGTACCAAACCTTGAGGTGCTAGTTTTGGACAGGGTCCACCGCAGCCCCCGCAGAGGTGACCTTAACAAGCACCTTCTTCAAAGGGAGCTGAGATGGATCTCGATCCTCAACGCCACCTCACCCCCTGGCTTGAACCAGGCAATTAACTTTAAACCCTTCTTACCAGGTTTTACATCTGGAAAGTTTGACAGGGATCTGCTAAACTGAGCTCAACAAGCTGTTTATACCTAGTTTTTTTATTTTTATTTTTTATTTTTTTCGAAGGAAAAATAAATATGTATAAACTATGCCAACTGTATAACGTGTGTATTAATGTTTCTGACGTATGCCGGTTAGATATTCATGTAAAAACTAAAAAATCCTTTTTAAAGTAAACAAGATTGGATCTAACTGGTGGAATTTTACCTGATGATTTGCCCACTGGAGATTAGTGCCTAGTTATTATATTGTTTATTATTGCTTATTATTTAGAAATCAATTAAATGACAATTGTACCCTGCACTTTTTGACATATTGGAGCCCGGGGATTTGGGGACCACCCATTGGGCCCACTGACGCTCCCCAGCACAAAAACAGCCCCCAGTTATTTTGATAATCGGGGGCTGACTGCTCATGTTTGAGCAAATGGACGGTTATGTGCATATGAATAAATCTCTCTCCCTGTCCCAATAATTATACACATATGGGACGGAGGGTATTTATGTCACACTGTTACTACGCATGGGGTTTTGGATTAGTCAATTTTTCCCTATTCCTCCGATGGCGCCGGTTGGCGCAGTACATACAATGGTGTTGCCTTTGCGCTGACCTTTTTGGGTCTGGTGCGGGCAACGGAGTGATTTTCTTTTAGCACTTCCGCCCTTTTCGTTGTGCTGGCGGTCGGGTCGACGTCTGACGTCACCGCGCCGACGTCGTGGACGTTTTTCACGTCTGCGTGGGTGCGCGATGACGCCGGACGCCGCCGGGATCGAGGGCGGCCTCTGTATGCGGTGCCTGTCCTGTAAGAGCCTCTTTATTTATTTCTAATACGTAGTTAATTGGGTTCCTATCCGGACGCATAGTCTAGCCCTGTTGTGGCCTCCCACGCTCTACCCCATTGGTTGAATTCCCCCTTTTTTAGCTTTACCTTTGGCGCCATTTGAGCTGATTGGCTGTAACACCAGCCACAGCTCTATAAAAAGTTCCACCTGACTTGGCCATTTGCTGCACAGCCAGAGTGTGGATGTTCTTGCGCCATATCGACAGGTACTAAGCTTCCTTTCAAATACTTGATCAGAGTTATGGGATGCCTGTTTACAGGGCTAGTCTGCGATCTAGAAACTATAATCCATATATGTATGTTTTTACAGAGAGGCCGTGGCAGTTTTTCCGCTGCAATTTGGGGCTTCCCTGTGAGCTTTGAGGGGCGTTTTTGGGTTGGTCCTCCTACACATATCCCCGTGGCTCTGTCATCTTGCTTGCAGTGTTTCTTTGGCCGCTGCACTGTCTTTATGTGACCATTAAACTCGCACCATATCCAATTGGGCTCCATATCACCGGGACAATTCCTCCAAGCGGCTGATGTTTATATTACCATTGGAAATGTATGTATGCAACACTATTTGATATAGATGTACTGTATCCTGTAGACATACAATTATATAATGCATATATGCATCCATGCATTCTTAATGAACTTTCATGTATATTTGTTCTTCTTTTTCTTCTCCTTTGTTTCTTCCCCCCCCCCCCTCCCTTTTTTTTTTTTTTGCAACAATGTCTATCTTCTAGCCGCCCACATATGGGAGAAATTCAAAATAATGTAATCATGCCAATACACTGTTGTGTATTATATAGCTATCACATACTATGTTGTTTTTCTCTTATATAGAGACCAATTTGTCTTCAAACTATTGCATGAACCTTGAAGAAGGAAATAATGGAGGCTATCACAGATATAGCTCGAGTATCCGAAACATGTCGGTTGTGTCACCACTAGTTATATGACTTATATGTCTTAAGTAGTAAGGTGCCTTCATGCAATTGCTTTTCAATGACTGTATATGTCTGTTCCTCTCTTTGATTTTAAACTAATTTTGATATATATGTGTATTATGTATAAATAAAATTCTTTATATTTTTCTATATATACTTGGTGGCAATCCATAAATTATTCCAATCCACACAATCCCAGGGGCACCCCTTTTCCAATTTTTTCAAAAATTTCCGGGATGTGATTGGAAAAAATGGTAACTTGCCCTGTATCTGCTGGCTAATGGCTTCATCTTCCCCCAATCAATATAAAGAAGTTAGCGGAGGCCCGGCGGAAGAAAGAACCGGAGAGCGCAGCGACGACACCGGAGACCCCCGAAGTCGGAAGAAGACCCCGGAGCTGTGCAATAAAATACTTTAAAAAGCTGTGTGGTTTTTTTATTGCAATTTTTTTCCACCAGGTCAATGGGTAGGGGTACGATGTACCCCATACTCATTCACATAGATTGGGGGGGCCGGGATCCGGGGGCCCCCTTATTGAAGGGGGCTCCCGGATTCCGATAAGCCCCCGCCCGCAGACCCCGACAACCAACGGCCAGGGTTGTCGGGAAGAGGTCCTGTCCTCATCAACATGGGGGCAGGGTGCTCTGAGGTGGGGGGGGCGCAGGTCGCCCCCCTGCCCCAGAGTACAAAACCCCCCATGTTGAGGGCATGCGGCCTGGTACGGTTCAGGAGGGAGGGGGGCCGCTCTCTCGTCCCCCCTCTTCCCCTGCGCCCGGCCAGGTTGTGTGCTCGGATAAGGGTCTGGTTTGGATTTTGGGGGGGACCCCCACGCTGTTTTTTCAGCGTAGGGGCGTCCCTTCAAATCCAGACCAGACCCAAGGGCCTGGTATGCCTCTGGAGGGGGAACCCATGCCGGTTTTTTATTTAAAATTTGGCCTGGAGTTCCCCCTCAAGATTCATACCAAACACAGTGCCTGATATTGGCGGGGATCCAAGTCGGATCCCCGTTCATTGAAAGTCGGACATATGTCGGCTTCATGTCGCAGGGCAAAGTCGGATCCAAAGTAGGTCAGATGTCGTGTCGCACTAGTGTGAACCCAGCCTAAAGGCAGCATTTTAATTAAAATATAACTGAGAACAAAACAATATTATATTGCAGTTTACCAGTCCTTAAAAAAACTCACTGTACTGTATCTTTACACCAAAAAAAAAACAGCCATTATGCCTGTGTCTACAGCAGCCCACAATTCAGAGGCAAGAGAGTACTCTCTCTCCAATAAAGCCACTGTTGTTGACCGTGGAATTTGAATGCATGGGAATCAAAAGCTTCAAGGTAGGCCTAGCCCTCATTCACATTGACTTCGACTTTGAAATCGTGCAACTTCATTTTCATTACTTTCCTTTTCTTCATCATCAGCCTATCTGCATATTTGATCTTGCTGATCCTGACCTGATACTTCCCCAAAGAGAAATAATTATGAAATATTAATCGGATCTTTACACTTAATTTGAATTTCCCTCCTCTCTTCAATTAGCACTTTAAAAAAAAAAAAATTCATTAAAAAACTTATGGCTGCCCCCAATACACCTAACTCACCTAGGCGAATGACGTGCACTATGCTTGCCGTGCCTCCTGTGATATGCACATCACATATCCCAGGAAGCATAGTCCTTCATTGGCAAAGGAGGAAGGGGCAGGTCTAACAGCACAGCATTGAGAGGTCCATATTCATATCAATACCATCACACAAGAATATGGTGGTGTGGTACTGGAAGGGGGCAGAACAGAAGATAATTCTGCAGGGCAACGCTGGACAGATAAGTAAATTAACTGTGCAGGAAACCAGGTAAGCAAGAGTTAAAAAAAGGGGGAGAAGGTGAAGATCTGCTTTAAGGTAAATAATACCATCAGCTTCTTACATGTCAAAGATCTCCAGCCACATAAATGAAAGTAGCAAATAATTATTACTTTCTAATATCCCTAGCAGTTATACTTTTCCTCATTTGTTTATTTATGCCTCGTTTCCACTGAGCGGAACGGTTCGGGTCGGTACAGTTTGGAAGTGTTAGAATGGTCCGGCCTATTCAGGTGAGCGTTTCCACTGCAAGTCGGACCGTCAGGGGCCATACAGGGTTTAGAAAAAATGCCTAACGTGTCGCCCTAACCGAACTGAACCATTTTCTATGGCCCCACATCTGAAGCAGGACCCAGAATGTTGCGGTATGGTTTGGGGAGGGAAATTGTATAAGAACTCATTTGGAAGCATTGTTTTTCTGTTTCTTTCCATTAAAAAAAATCCCACAGTAGATAAAAAATACTGGATTATGAGGGAAAATGGAAAAAAATAACTGACAACAGACTCCTCTCGGTACTGTTATTTCTAACTTAAAGTGGATGTAAACCTGATTCATGAAATTTGACTTAAGAAAACACTACAGATAGTATGTGCTTATCTCTTTGCAGACCTGCGTCTTTCTGCTGTTTAGTTGCTCTGTTATCAGCATGATAACTTGTTATCATAGTGGGAGATTTTTATTATCCAGACATAGACTGGGTGGAGGGAACCACGCATTCATCTAAGGCTCGCCAGTTCCTAAATGTCTTGCAGGACAATTTTATGGGTCAGATGGTAGACGCACCAACTAGAAATAAAGCGTTATTGGATCTACTGATTACCAACAATACAGACCTGATCACAGATGTGGAAATACGGGGCAATTTAGGTAACAACGATCACAGGTCAATTGGCTTCAGTATAAATCACAGAAATAGAAAACATAAGGGGAATACAAAAACACTGAATTTCAAAAGAGCCAACTTTCCTAAAGTACGAACCTTGCTAGAAGGCAGAAATTGGGATAAAATCTTAGGAACAGGAACAATAACATGGAAAAGAGATGCATTTGCTTTAAGAGCATATTAAATAAGGGCATTAGCCAATGCATCCCATTGGGTAATACATTTAAAAGAGCGAACAAAAGTCCTGGATGGCTTAACTCCAATTTAAAATGCATATAAAAGCAAAGGAGAAGGCCTTCAAAAAATACAAGGTTGAGGGATCATCATCAGCATTCAGACTTTATAAAGAATGCAACATGAAATGTAAGGGGTGAAATTAGGGCGGCTAAGATAGAACATGAAAGACACATAGCTGAGGAGAGAAAAAAAAAATACCTAGAAATTCTTTAAGTATTGTAAACTTTTGGGGATTATAGCTCCACGTGACCAAGTGCATAAACCGTTGAAGTTGAACAAAAAGGCTTTTATTTGTAAATAAACCAAAAATAAAGCTTCATTCAGCACACAGGAAAAATATAAAAAAACAAAGTCTGCTTATCTCCAGCATAAAGTAAAGTCCTGCTTGTCTTCAGCACAAAACAAATTAAAGAAAAGGCACATACAGTTTTTGTAGAGGGAACTTCCAGAGCCCTTGCTGAATCCTTAAAAGCTCCCAGCAGACACACAGCTCATCTTCACAGGTGCAATCCCCATACTCTATCCACAACACCTCTTGCACCACTTTCTGTTTTATGAGCTGTTTCCTGGAAGCCTTTAACCCCCTGTGTGCTGACTCCCAGTGGTCAGGAGTGGAGGCTCTATCCCACCCGAATATCACTTTAGAGCCTCCGAAATTCCGGGCCCCAAATAACACTCTATCAAGACAAAGAGGACTGTGAGCCAGTCCTCTCTGGACTACTTCTTTTGTCGGGAATTCCTCACCCATTCTGGGTGACCTCCTGAACACCATCACCACTCCTTAAAGGGACCACAACCCAAATATTGGTGCTATATAGTACCCGTCCAGGACCCAACCTTGGTGTCCTGTACAGTATGTAAACAGTATAAAATGGAGGACAGACCATATTGGCCCCATAAAGAATGAGGAAGGACATCTGGTTACAAAGGATGGGGAGAGGCGAAGGTATTGAATTTATTCTTCTCCTCAGACTTCACTAGGGAAACGGGGGGACTTCAGTAACCAAAACTGCAGTGTTTATCCTCATGACACATCACAGGTAGCACCAATATTTAAAAAGGGCCCAAAATACATTCCTGGGAATTACAGACCAGTTAGCCTAACATCAATAGTATGTAAGCTCTTGGAGGGAATGATAAGGGACTAAATACAAGATTTTAGTAATGAGAACGATATCATTAGCAGTAATCAGCATGGATTCATGTTCTTGCCAAACCAATCTATTAACCTTCTATGAGGAGGTGTGTTGCCATCTAGATAAAGGAAGGCCCGTAGACGTGGTGTTTCTGGATTTTGCAAAAGCATTTGACACAGTTCCCCATAAACATTTACTGTACAAAATAAGGTCCATTGGCATGGACCATAGGGTGAGTAAATGGATTGAAAACTGGCTACAAGGGCGAGTTCAGAGGGTGGTGATAAATGGGGAGTACTCAGAATGGTCAAGGGTGGGTAGTGGGGTCCCCCAGGGTTCTTTGCTGGGACCAATCCTGTTTAATTTGTTCATAAACGACCTGGAGGATGGGGTAAACAGTGCAATCTCTGTATTTGCGGACAATACTAAGCTAAGCAGGGCAATAACTTCTCCGCAGGATGTGGAAACCTTGCAAAAAGATCTGAACAAATTAATGGGGTTGGCAACCACATGGCAAATGAGGTTCAATGTAGAAAAATTTAAATAATGCATTTGGGTGGCAAAAATATGAATGCAATCTATACACTGGGGGGAGAACCTCTGGGGGAATTTAGGATAGAAAAGGATCTGGGCTGAGCCAAAGCCAAGCTGCTACTAAGAAAGCAAACAGAATATTGGCATGCATTAAAAAGGGGATTAACTCCAGAGATAAAGCGATTATTCTCCCAATCTACAAGATTCTGGTCCGGCCGCACCTAGAGTATGCTGTCCAGTTCTGGGCACCAGTCCTCAGGAAGGATGTACTGGAAATGGAGCGACAAAGCTAGGGTCTGGAGGGTATTTTTTATGAGGAAAGGTTGCGAGCACTGAACTTATTCTCTCTGGAGAAGAGACGCTTGAGAGGGGATATGATTTCAATTTACAAATACCATACTGGTGACCCCACAATAGGGATAAAACTTTTTCGTGGAAGGGAGTTTAACAAGACACGTGGCCACTCATTAAAATTAGAAGAAAAGAGGTTTAACCTTAAACTATGTAGAAGGTTCTTTACTGTAAGAGCGGCAAGGAAGTGGAATTCCCTTCCACAGGCGGTGGTCTCAGCGGGGGGCATCAATGGTTTTAATAAACTATTAGATAAGCACCTGAACGACCACAACATACAGGGATATATATACAAGGTAATACTGACATATAGTCACACACATAGGTTGGACTTGATGGACTTGTGTCTTCTTTCAACCTCACCTACTATGTAACTATGTAACTATGTAACTTCTGACAAGTTCTCTGTCAACCAAGATAAAACCAGGCTAAAATTTGTGTCGAGGGAGGTTGCTATAAATAGATTAGCAGAGAGCTTACCTTGTCACAGCATATCTCTGCAAGTCTCTGCCTATGTGGAGTGGGGGTGTGCGCCTTTCCTCCAATCAGCTGTCTTGGCTGTATGACCAGAATTCACTTCCCAGTGCTGAACAGGAAGAGAAAATCTCTAACAAGATCTGCACTTTCTAAAGAATATATAAAGCTTAAGACTACAGATATGCATGTAAAACTTATGTAGAGAGATTTGTTTCATCTCTGTTTATCATCTAAGGCTGTTCACTTCACTGGGTATATGTGAGGGTTTAAAAAGTGCAAAAATACAGAAATTAAAAGATTGTGCAATGTCCAAATAACATAACGTTCTTAGTAAACATATGTGAACAGTTCAAGTGAGAGTGTCCGTTGAAGAACAACACTGTAGAAACATATGTGAAATCTATCGATCAAATCTTGTGCAGCCCGCCACCTCAGGTAAAAATAAAGGCTTACCAAAAAGCCTGCGACCACCCTTATTCAGGGGGGTCAAACAAGGCTTAGCAGAGTGGTGTCCTCACTGTATCATAAAATTTACCTTCCACATGCGGTCAGCTGTAAGCGTTGAGCCCGTGATCACAAGCAGACATCCGAGAGACAATCTATACACATCAGTATGTATACTCTTCCATGGATGCGGGGGCAGGTGTCTGCTGGATAACCAGTAAGTTGATCAAAACAAAAAAGAAAAAGAGATCCAATAGTGTAGAAGTTCCTCCAAAGTTTTATTAAAAGGTACAAAAGATGGGACCAAGTCCTCATACACCTAAAAAGGCTCCTTGCAAGGATAAAAAAAACAGCTCTAGCTAGTATCAAAAGTAGTTCCAGTTCGCGCTTGCGCAGTGCGTGTACATGGCGACCCTACGACCGTTTCATCATAACTGACATCATCAGGGGTACACGCATGTGCAGTGCGTGTACGTGGCGACCCTACGACCGTTTCATCATAACTGACATCATCAGGGGTACACGCATGCGCACGCGCATGCGCTTTATATTCACACAGTGGTGCGGGGAAGCGCTCCCATTGGTTGCATGAAGAAACGACACTAAGAGCTGATTTGATGGATGGCGTAATTGCACTGATCTGGAGGACTATCATAGGGAGGCTTTGATTCTCAAATCTAGATTTGTAGCCAAGGGCTATGACAACATGGCTATGGATTCTCTTATTACTGAGATAGGAACTAGAGACTGTCAAACGCTCTTGGGTGACAAACCTCCTGCAGTAGAGAACAGAGAGGATTTTGGATTAGCTTTTCTAACCACCTACTCTATCCAGCATTGGGCCATAAAGCGAATTATCGAAAGGCATTGGTCAGTGATAAAAAATGATTGTGTCCTAGGACCACTGCTGTCGGATAATCCCCGGGTGCTATTTAGAGGTGCCTCTAATCTCAGGCACTCTATAGCACCAAACGTCCCAGACCCACCTACACGTCCTACTTTTTTGGGAGATTTGAAAGGTTTTTATCCCTGTAGGAGGTGCAAAGTTTGCAATATAAATGCACTTCAAGGGAGAAGATATACTGAGTTTACATCTACGGGTACAGGTACCACATACCCTATTAAATCTTTCATGACATGTACCACTAAGTGCGTTGTGTACCTTTTAAGGTGCCCATGTGGGCTGGAGTATGTGGGGCGTACCATCCGAAAGCTACAAGTGAGGCTGGGGGAGCATATCGCAAATATTAAGAGTGGTTTTAACAAACATAATGTCTCCAAGCATTATGATCTCATACACAATAGAAATCCTAAAGGTACCACCTTCATGGCCCTGGAAAAATATATACCACACTGGCGGGGTGGGAATGGCAAGAGAAATATCTCCAGATCCGAGACCAGTTGGATATACAAGCTTGGATGTCATGTCCCTGGTAGGGATGAGCTGAACACCCCCCAGTTCGGTTCGCAGCAGAACTTGCAAACAGGCAATAAATTTGTTCGAACATCCAAACACCGTTAAAGTCTATGGGACTCGAACATGAAAAATCTAAATTGCTAATTTTAAAGGCTTATATGCAAGTTATTGTCATAAAAAGTGTTTGGGGACCCGGGTCCTGCCCCAGAGGACATGTATCAATGCAAAAAAAAGTTTTAAAAACGGCCGTTTTTTCGGGAGCAGTGATTTTAATAATGCTTAAAGTGATACAATAAAAGTGAAATATTCCTTTAAATTTCATACCTGGGGGGTGTGTATAGTATGCCTGTAAAGTAACGCTTGTTTCCCGTGCTAACTGTCTCTGCACAAAGTGTAATTTCTGAAGGAAAAAAAGTAATTCAAAAGCACTCGCGGCTATAATGAATTGTCGGCTCCCGGCAATACAGAGAAAAGTCATTGATAAAAAAATAAAAATGCGTGGGGGTACCCCCAAATTCAATTACCAGGCCCTTCAGGTCTGGTATGGATTTTAAGGGGAACTCCACGCCAAATTTAAAAAAATAATGGTGTGGAGTGCCCCCCAAAAATCCATACCAGACCCTTTATCCGAGCATGCAACCTGGCAGGCCGCAGGAAAAGAGGGGGGACGAGAGAGCACCCCCGCCTCCTGAACCGTACCAGGCCACATGCCCTAAACATGGGGAGGATGCTTTGGGGGTCTGTGACCCCTCAAAGCACCATGTCCCCATGTTGATGGGGACAAGGGCCTCATCCTCACAACCCTTGCCCGGAGGTTGTGGGGGTCTGCGGGTGGGGGGCTTATCAGAATCTGGAAGGCCCGGGCTTCCCCAGTGACGTGCGGTTGACCCCGCTCCCCTCTGATGTAACGCAGGTTTCCGTTGCATCAGAGGGAGGCAGGGTCACCTGCATTGCACTGGGGAAGCCCGTTTTCCCCTTGCGTCAGAAAGGGACGGGGTCACGTGATGGGTGGCCCCGTCCTCATCTACATAAGAGACCTGTCAGGCTGCCGGGATTCCCGGGGTGTCTCCGGTGGAGACAGGATGCGCTGCGCTGGACATCTCATCGCTGGAGCCTGGACCTGGATGGAGAGCAGATCGTCCACCGCTGGACCCCGGAGAGGAGAGCATCTATCGCAGGATACCGAGAGTGGATTACCACCGCTGGAATCTTTTTTTTATTTTTTTTATTTTTAATAAAGGACTTTTCCCAACGGTGTCTGTGTGTTTTTTTTCAATTTTTTACACTTTCTTTGTGAAATGGTTGGGGTACATTGTACCCCTTACCAATTCACATAGGGGGGGCTGGGATCTGGGGGTCCCCTTTGTTAAAGGGGTCTTCCAGATTCCGATAAGCCCCCCGCCCGCAGACCCCCACAACCACCGGGCAAGGGTTGTGGAGATGAGGCCCGTGTCCCCATCAACATGGGGACATGGTGCTTTGAGGGGTCACAAGGGACCCCAAAGCATCCTCCCCATGTTGAGGGCATGTGGCCTGGTATGGTTCAGGAGGGGGGGCACTCTGCCAGGTTGTGTGCTCGGATAAAGGGTCTGGTATGGATATTTGGGGGGAACCCCACCTCATTTTTTTTTTATTTGACGCAGGGTTCCCCTTAATATCCATACCAGACCTGAGGGGCCTGGTAATTGAATTTGGGGAGGGGACCCCCATGCATTTTTTTTTATCAATGACTTTTCTCTGTATTGCCGGGAGCCGACAATTCATTATAGCCGCGAGTGCTTTTAAATTACTTTTTTTCCTTCAGAAATGACACTTTGTGCAGGGACAGTTCTAAGCATGGGAAACAAACACTACTTTACAGGCATACTATACACTCCCCCCCCCCGGTCCGAAATTTAAAGGAATATTTCACTTTTATTGTTTCACTTTAAGCATTATTAAAATCATTGCGCCCAAAAAAATACATGTCCCCTGGAGCAGGACCCGGGTCCCCAAACACTTTTTATGAGAATAACTTGCATATAAGCCTTTAAAATTAGCACTTTAGATTTCTCCCATAGACTTTTACAGGGTGTTCCGTGGCTTTTCGAATTTTCCGCAAACACCCCAAATTGTTCGCTGTTCGGGGAATGGGCGAACAGGCAATGTTCGAGTCGATCATGAGTTGGACTCGAACTCGAAGCTCATCCCTAGTCCCTGGAAGTTTGAACGTTGAATGGGACGTCAACTGTTTCATCAATAATAGGTGATGTCCCTTTCATCTGTTAGGAGTAATTTATGGGTTATGACCCGTTCTTCTGGGAATATTGGATTTTAGACATGTGCATTCGTTTTCGTCCGAATGCATTTTTGTCCGAATTTCAGGTATTTTCGTTATCGTTTTAACAAACGAAAACTAAAGCACAGAATCCGAAAACCGAAAGATCCGACATAAACAAATGCTTTATTTTAGTTTTCGTTGCGACAACAGTTCGATATAGATAGGAGATTCGACATGAGGCTGACAATAACAATCTGTGTCTATCGAACCTGTGGTCGAACGTGCCTAACCTTAACTCTATTAGTCCAAGATTATTCTACATAGAGAGAAAAGATTCGACATTATAGAGAGAAAAGATTCGACATTATAGAGAGAAAAGATCGCTGCTGGAATTGGGTGGGGGAAGTAAAATAAAAATAATGATGATGATGAATGTTATTGGCTGATTGTAACCAAAGAGGAGGAGCAGTAAAATAGCTAGAACTAACTTGACAATTCAACATTAACGACGAAGATTCGACAAAGCATCGAAAAACATACAAACGTTGAATCTGTCATTGAAGGCTTGTGGTGTCTGTCGAAGGTTAGAAGATTCAACGGTGCAGCTAAACTGTACGATGCCACAATCATACATTTCCGGTCAAATGCATCCACCCATAGGCTATAGAAGAATTCTAATGTTGGTTGACTAGTAATAGTAATTAATAAATATAATTATTACTAGTCATACAACATTAGAATTCTACTATAGCTTGTAGGCGGAAAAATTTGACCGGAAATGTATGATTGCAGCGTCGTACAGTTTCGCTGCTCCGTCGAATCTTCTTTGAACATTCGACAGACACCATAAGCCTTCAATGACAGATTTGACCTTAATTAATTCAGATTTTTGGACGAATGCAATTTCTAACGAAAAACGAAATAAAAAAAAACGAATTTCGGGAGTAACTAAATAAATTTATTTTTCGGACTAAAACGAAATTCCGAAACAAAAAAGGGATTTTTATAACAGCTTACCTGTAAAATCCTTTTCTTGGAGTACATCACGGGACACAGAGCGACTTAGTCATTACTAATGGGTTATATAGATTACCTTCAGGTGTTGGCACTGGCCAATTCCAAACCGGAAGTACCCTCCCCTATATAAGCCCCTCCCATCCGGGAGCACCTCAGTTTTATAGCCAAGCAATAAGTGTCCCAAAAAGAGGGGTGGGAGCTCTGTGTCCCGTGATGTACTCCAAGAAAAGGATTTTACAGGTAAGCTGTTATAAAAATCCCTTTTTCTTTTTCGTACATCACGGGACACAGAGCGACTTAGTCATTACTAATGGGACGTCCCAAAGCAATGCCAAATGAGGGGAGGGATACATAAGCTGGGCGCCATCAGGCATGAGGCTCTTTTGCGGCCTGCAACACACTGCGCCCAAAGGCGACATCCTCCTGACTTCTGACGTCTACCTGGTAGAATCTAGTAAACGTGTGTACTAAGGACCATGTTGTGGCCTTACAGACTTGAGCCAGGGAGGCTTGGTGATGCACTGCCCATGAAGTTCCAACTGCTCTTGTGGAGTGCGCCCTAACTTTGAACGGAGGCGGTCTCCTTTTCAAGCCATAGGCTTGTATTATGACCTGTCGAATCCACTTGGCTAAAGTAGATTTTTGATGCTGCCTGACCCTTTCTGGGGCCTTCCGGCAGAACAAACAAAGTATCCGTTCTACGAATCTGAGCAGTGGCTTTAAGATAAGCTTTAACTGCTCTTACTACATCCAAAGAATGCAATAACTTTTCCTCTACCGAACTAGGTTTGGGGAAAAAGGAAAGGAAGAACCACATCTTGGTTCAAATGGAACCTCGATACTACCTTAGGAAGAAGGCTGGATGAAGACGTAATTCTACTCTGTCCTTATGGATAACCAGATATGGCTCCTTACAGGACAAGGCGGCTAATTCCGATACTCTTTTAGCCGAACAAATGGCTACTAAGAAAATCAATTTCCTGGTGAGAAGAACCACGAAAATGTGCCGCAATGGTTCAAATGGTTGTTTCTGTAGAACCGACAGAACCAGGTTTAAGTCCCATGGACATATGGGAATACTAACCGGAGGGCTAATACGCATCACTCCTTGTATGAAAGCTTTGACTAATGAATGCAAAGCCAAGGGCCTTTGAAAAAAAAATATTGACAAGGCCGTCTGACCCTTGATAGTACTCAAGGCAAGCTTCCTATGTACAGCCCACTGTAGGAAGTCCAGAATCCTACCTATTACGTACTTACGTGGATGCCATTTCCTGGCCTCACCCCACGTGATGTACGCCTTCTAGATCCTATAATAGATCTGCCTGGATACCGGCTTCCTGGCATTGATCATGGTAGATACCACAGGATTAGAGAGCCCTCTCTTTTTTAGAATGTGGGCTTCTATAGCCAGGCCGTCAAACCTAGGGCTGGTAAGGAAGGGTAGTATATCGGTCCTTGCGAAAGCAGGTCCGGACGATGTGGGAGGGTCCAAGGACTTCCCACTGACATTTTTACAATCTCCGCGTACCATGCCCTTCGGGGCCACGCTGGAGCCACCAGAATCACTGGTTTCTTTTCTACCCTGATTCTGCGGATTAATCGCGGTGGAAATGCATATATCAGCTTGAACTGATCCCAAGGGAACACTAGGGCATCCGAACCGCAAGCTAGGGGATCCTTTGTGCGAGACACAAATCTGTCCACCTTTGCGTTGAATCTGGATGCTAGCAGATCTACATCCGGTGTTCCCCACCGCTGGCATATTGCCTGGAAAACCTCGGGGTGAAGAGACCATTCCCCCGGGCATAATTGCTGGCGACTTAAAAAGTCCGCTCTCCAATTTTCTACTCCTGGGATGAAAACCGCGGATATGGCTGTGACATACCTTTCTGCCCATTCCAGGATGCAATTCGCTTCCCTCTGGGCTGCACGACTCCTGGTGCCACCCTGGAGATTGATATATGCCACTGCTGTGGCATTGTCTGTCTGAATTCTGACAGGTGACCCTTGGAGTTTGGATGTCCATGCTACTAGGGCATACCGGGCTGCTCGTATCTCTAAGAAATTGGTGGGCAGGGCCTTCTCTGCTTCTGACCACTTGCCCTGGAGAGACCATTGCTCCAGTACTGCCCCCCAGCCTATGAGGCTGGCAACTGTAGTGACCACCTTCCAAGAAACCGGACTGAAGGGTTTCCCTTCCCAGATTCTGGGGCACCAACCACCAATGGTGCGAACGGAAGGGGACAGGGACATTGGTAAGTCTAAAGCCTGAACTTTTTTGTTCCAGGCTGACAGTATGGCCCTCTGCAAGTTCCTTGAATGGAATTGACCGTAGGGTACCGCTTCGAATGAAGCCACCATTTTTCCCAGCAGCCTTATACACAGGCGTATGGATGGTTTTTCTTTTTTGCACCCACTAAGTGGGTCAAATCTTTCAAAGACGACACCTTCTCTGGAGGTAAGAAAATCTTTCTCTGATTTGAATCCAGTCTTAGCCCCCAAGTATTCCAGGCTTTTGACTGGTTTTAGGGCTGACTTGTCTCGGTTGATAATGCAACCGTGAGATTCCAGATACTTGATTATCTTGTGAACGACCACTTCTAGTTTTTTTCACTGAGTGGTCTATCAGCAACAAGTCATCTAGATATGCCATTATCGTTACACCTTGTGTTCCTAGTTTGGCCAATCGTAGGGCCAGAATTTTTGTGAACACTTGTGGTGCCGTGGCCAGACCGAAAGGTAAGGCTCTGAACTGAAAATGGCGCCCTTCTACTGCAAAGCGTAGAAATTTCTGGTGGGCCGGACAGATGGGAATATGCAAATAAGCATCCCTTATGTCGATCGAGGCTAACCATTCCTGCCCTTGTAGGGCGGTGGCCACCGATCGGATCGACTCCATCCGAAAAAGTCCTGATATGTAGGAACTTGTTTAGCCCTTTTATATTTAATATGGGCCTCATGTCCCCATTTGGTTTGGGGACTGTGACAAGGTTCGAGTAAAACCCGAACCCGTTTTCTTTCAAGGGAACCTTCATGATTACCCTTGGGGCAATAGTTGCTCTAGTGCCAGAAGGAGGGATCCACTCTTCTGGGGATCGCTTGGCACGTTTGACCTTATAAAATGGGCAGGCGGAATGTCTTTTAACTCCAGCCTGTATCCCAGACTTACTGCGGAGATCACCCATCTCTGATGGTGTCCCGCCAGGTCTCTGTGAACCACTGAAGTCTTCCCCTCACCCGACTGAGTGGGGGCAACCCTTCATGACTTAGGGGGAGGTTTTGTACCTCTCTTGACCCAGGGTTTCTTGTTACCCTGTGATTGTCTCTGATTTCTGCCCCCTGGATTTGACCGCGGAGGCCGTCGGAACTGTTTCACAGCCGATGTGCCAGGGACTGGAGAAGTAGGCCTCTTAAAAGAAGGACTTCTACCCTTGTTCTTAACCGGTAAGAGTGAACTTTTACCGGCAGAAATTTTCTGGATATATTTGTCCAGATCTTCTCCAAATAAGCGTTCTCCATGAAATGGGAAGCTAACCAGCAGTTTTTTACAGGGAGCTTCAGCAGACCAGTTTTTGAGCCACAGAAGCCTACGCATATGTACTATAGACAGCGTAAAGCGGGAGGCCTGTTGGATTGTATCCTTTATGGCGTCCACCGCAACACAAGGCTCTAGGCAGGTCAGCTAGGGCAAGAGCCTGCTGATCTGGTAAGTCCCTTAAGACTTGTTTCAACTGATCTTTCACTGCTTGGCAGACTCCAATCGCTGCTACCGCAGGTTGTGTCACCATGCTTGCTGTAGAGAAAGCAGATTTTAGTAAAGACTCCAATTTTTTATCTATTGGGTCTTTGAACATTGGAACATTATCTACTGGACATGTCAGTGATTTGTTAACAGAAGAGATGGCTGCGTCCACTGTAGGGACCCTCCATTTTTTTATGAACTTATCCTCCATGGGATAGATCACCGGAAATCTCTTGGGGGGAGCAAATATTTTATCAGGATGCTCCCAATCCTGGTAAATAAGCCCTTCTAATAAAGGGTGGATTGGGAAGGAACAGACAGCCTGGGGAGCTTTTAGCGACCCCAGCGAGGAAACCGTAGTGGATGGTGGTTCCGCCAGAGGCATTTTAAATGCTGATCGGACCATATTAGTCAGAGACTGAACCCATAATCTTTCAGCCTGAGATGCTGAGAAAGGTTCTTCCACTGTTGATTCCTCCATAACTGAATCAACCTCATCCTGATCCCCTTCAGGTAGGTCGATCTCTGTGTGGGGCTGTTCCTCCACTAACAGGCACTCTGAAGGAGGAGACGGAGATCGGACGCGCTTTTCCTGTGACAGGGAAGCAGCGATCAAATGCTGTTAATCTCTCTTCCAATCCTCCCAGAGTTGAGGCTAAAAACCTCCTCTGTTATATATACAGGAGCAGGTGGACTGGGGACAGCCGCAGCACCAGGCATTCCTGCGGGGTTTCTACGGCTACTGACCTCTGAATTCTCAGGGGAGATTGGTGCAGTACAAGCATGCCCAATATCCTCAGAGCCCGATGGAGACCCCTTTGGCTTCCTGGAAGACCTATTTCCGGAGCGTCTGGACGACATATCCTTTAAGCACAAAGCTGAGGTATTCCCGTCGTCATACACCAATTTTTGCTGGTAATAGTCTAACACAGTTGCTGCTATATACCAGCTGGTGTCCACTAAAGTGCCTTTCTATGGGGATGCCTGCATCAACCGCCTCTGTGTGCCACTGTTTGTTGCTAGCTCTGTTTGCATCCAGCTGACACTTGTACTGTGTCTTTTAACCATGCTGGGACGCCTGCACATGCGCAGAAGTGCCGCGGCGCGCATCGAGCGTCATCCACCCGCCCGCCCCTTTTTTTTCATAGGAGGCGCGTGCACGCGCCCGCGCGCACGCCCGTGCGCCATTGGCGCCCTTTTCGAAATCAAACAGGGACTAGGAGCCAGGGCCCTTTTTGCCGGAGGGCCTGTGCGGTGGATGAGCGCAGCAACAGGGCAGAGGAAGTGGATTCCCACAGAGAAACTTACCAACTGCCTGGATCTTTTGACTTGAGAAAACCAAAGATCCACATGACAAGAAAAATGGACTACAGCGGCCTCTAGTGGTTTAACACAGGTACCGCGGTCCCTTTTTTTTTTTTTTTTCTTGACTACTATTAAAATTTTACATTTTCAGTAGTTACAGGCATACACAGATATTAGCGGGAATACCGTTAGGTAACAGACAGAAAGACAAATTAGGCTTGGGGGTCCCCCAATAGAACCAAGTTCCTGGGGGCCCCCACTTACCTGATCCCCGCCGCAGGACTTTGTTTGGTCCACAGAAGTCCAAACTTCACCTATCACGGCAGGCATTGTAATTAAACCTTCAGGGACCGGGTTCCCAAGGATTCCACTCCCCTGGACCTGTATAGCACCCTGCACAGACAACATCTTGGTCGTGGGTATGACCAGAGCTCTGGATCCCAGGGTCCAGCCCTCCTAAGAGAGGCATTACAGGCAAAACCTTGCTCTTCTGCTGCAAGGCCCGGGTACCGACCGTTTAGCTATGAAGCTTTTTTTGGTGGGATCCGGAACAGCTTACTAAGGCCCAAAAGAACCTGTACGCAAGCCCAGTGAAAACACATGTTACTCTTTGGCCAACACCTTAGACACTGGCAAAAAACTGAGGTGCTCCCGGATGGGAGGGGCTTATATAGGGGAGGGTACTTCCGGTTTGGAATTGGCCAGTGCCAACACCTGAAGGTAATCTATATAACCCATTAGTAATGACTAAGTCGCTCTGTGTCCCGTGATGTACGAAAAAGAAATATATCAGTGTGTACATGTCTATCAATGGATTTGTTTTTATTTTTATTTTTATGTCATGAATTGGAGATCCTCTCTCCTTCTTTTTTTCTTTATAAATATGTCTTTACAATAATGTTTTAATTGGTACATTGTTATTTTTCAATGGGATTTTAAGTATTTGAGTGATCTGTAGGGTATTTAATTTTCCTCAGTATCATGGTCTATTATTGATTGGTGGTGCGGTGGAGTGCACCCTTTAATCAGTGATTTTTACACTGGCATTGTGGTCATAATATTTAAAAAAAACACTTTATTTGTCCACACAATGGCATTTGTATATATTTTTGTGGAGCAGTGTCATTTTTTGCTCATTGGACTTTAATGGTGAGTCATTTACTGCAATACTTCCTTTAATTCATCTTTATGGAGCAGTATCATTTTTGCCCACAAGATGTCAACACTGACTTATTCATTGTAATGACCAGTAGGTTTTTGTTTTGGTAGTAATAGCCATCAGAATCCATCAAATCAGCTCTTAGTGTCGTTTCTTCATGCAACCAATGGGAGCGCTTCCCCGCACCACTGTGTGAATATAAAGAGCATGCGCGTGCGCATGCGTGTACCCCTGATGATGTCAGTTATGATGAAACGGTCATAGGGTCGCCATGTACACGCACTGCGCAAGCGCGAACCGGAACTACTTTTGATACTAGCTAGAGCTGTTTTTTTATCCTTGCAAGGAGCCTTTTTAGGTGTATGAGGACTTGGTCCCATCTTTTGTACCTTTTAATAAAACTTTGGAGGAACTTCTACACTATTGGATCTCTTTTTGTTTTTCGTTTTGATCAACTTACTGGTTATCCAGCAGGCACCTGCCCCCGCATCCATGGAAGAGTATACACACTGATGTGTATAGATTGCCTCTCGGATGTCTGCTTGTGATCATGGGCTCAACGCTTACAGCTGACCGCATGTGGAAGGAACATCCTAAGATACAGTGAGGACACCACTCTGCTAAGCCTTGTTTGACCCCCCTGATTAAGGGTGGTCGCAGGCTTTTTGGTAAGCCTTTATTTTTACCTGAGGTGGCGGGCAGCACAAGATTTGATCGATCGATTTCACATATGTTTCTACAGTGTTGTTCTTCACCGGACACTCTCACTTGAACTGTTCACATATGTTTACTAAGAACATTATGTTATTTGGACATTGCACAATCTTTTCATTTCTGTATTTTTGCACTTTTTATTATCCAGGGCTACACTTGTTTGTACATATTCCAGTTTTGCCCCATATCAGGGTTATAGTGTTTAGCTGCAGGTTATCTATCACAGATTTGTTTCATTACTTTACTTTTTTTTTCACTACACACCTATTTTTTTCCTTTATAGTTATATGTGAGGGTTTACATCGACTTTAAAGTGGTTGTAAAGGCTGAAGGTTTTTTTTTTATCCTTCATGCATTGGCTCCATTGCCTGTTCCTGTAACCAAATGCCATCCTGTTACATCACATGACTTACAGTGGGACTGCAACATGGACACCAACTTCAGCAGAGTCTTAATTTCCTTGATTTCTTAATTTCGCCCTAAGTGCTACCGTGAACCTGGGACATTTAACACATAACAGAGAACAAGAGATAACACCGGCTGAATTCATACTTTCTGCCCCCCAAGACTGCCTTGTGCTGCCATCCTGTCTACCTGTGGGAACAGCTAACAGAAGAAAAAAGTTTGTCAACTCTTTCCTTTTATCTGTGATTTCAAGATCCATAGATCTTGAAATCACAGATAAAAGATGATGGCAAGCTATCTTGCTCAGCAGTTTTTAATTGTACAGCCCAGAGACTATTCTACCATCAGAATGGCAAAAACGACCCTAGGACAGTAACCCTAAGGACCCAACCAGATTTATTTAGCAGGTAGTTTATCAGTCTGGTAACTTTTAATATACATGAGAATGTGTTGTTGACAGCAACATAATATATGGGTGGCTATGTGCCACCCCTGCTGTCCAGGTCCTGTTCAGGACTAGGGATGGGTTGAAAATGTGTAGGTTTATTTTAGGGAATGTTTGACAAACATTATCAAAGTTTTGATTCTGAATCAAAACCCCAATTAAATCAATGAGTGCCAAGCATTACATTTCAGTAATGTCCATTTTCTAGGTCAAAAGTGAAGGGAATATTAACAAGGGGCAAAAAAAATCATTTAGAGGGAAGATACCTTTTCAGGCAGCTTAAAGGACAACAATCAATATCCAAAAATCCTTCAAATTACCTGTCTTAAAGCCGTGTGTATTTTTACAGCATATTACAATTCTCAGGAACAGCATCAGTGACACCATGTTGTGGCATCACATAAATAGCATATATAATAATTTTGTTTACTTTTGCATAAATCCTGGGCTTAGAAACAGTAGTAACAACCTGATATAATTTATAAAAAGTAAAAATCTCCCAGGCTCGTTAGTGGTTCTGAGTGTTCTAACCCAATTTTCCAAAAATCATACAACAAAATAGTATTCACTCCAAAAGCAGAATTCATAGATTATATATATATATATATATATATATATATATATATATGTAGCGCTACCCCCAGTTAAGAGAGCCGCTGGTTTGATTTCGGGCCCTGAGTACAGCTCCACCAACCCCCGGCAATCTTGTCTAGTCTCCTATGGCACAGTTAGTCTAGGGATGGTATCTATTCCAATTTATACCTGATTATACACACACCCCAACTTCTCTTGTAACATATAAGCACTATGTGCAATGCTAACACAGTGATAACAAGTGGCAAAGTATAACGGTTTTACTTTAGTTTAAAAGGCACAGATTAAAACAGAACAGGTAACTTGCCTACAGAACCCTGCAGCAATAGATATAGCATACACTAATAGCACAGCGTGGTAATCCACCACACGCAGCTATTAGTATCTACGCGCTCTGTGGCGCACTAAGCAATATTCTATCTCCCCTCCCTGGTCAGGCCTGACACAGAATTAAACTCAGTCTTTTCAATTAGGATTTCTTTGCATGCAAACTTGAAATGGTGGTGCACGTTCAGGAACAATATTGTAATCCACAAAGTAGGTAACCACAAGGAACACTATGCTGGAGACCCTTTAACTCTGTCCTGCTACCGGTCTCCAGCGGAACAGCAAACAAATGATCGGTGGGCCAAGGCAGTCTATAGGCCTATACACAGTACAGCCTAATGAATTGAGCAAGTGCTCGCTCACCACTCCGGACGCGATCCCAGTCCGGGACTTCCACCTGCTGTGTCTCCGCACACAGCGTCTGCAACGATCGGGTCCCCGATCCAACTGATGTCCGCAGCAAACAAAGTCAGATGTCACCCAGGATATGCAGTGGGGTGGAAGGCTCTTCGGAAGTTGCGCAAGGCCCCAGGCTTCAGGCCCTACACTCCAGCAGATCCGCACAGGAAGACCAGTCAGCAGCCGCGCGGTGTCCAAAAGAGAGCGAGCTGTTCACGACTTCTCCTTTTATCTCCCTCCCACAAGTCTCTGCGATGGTAACATTGCACCCTGGGTGCCAAACGGGACTCTGGGAAATGTAGTCCCGGGAAGTCTTAAAGGAGACCCGGCTACACACTCCCCCCACTTGAACTCTTTGGTCCCCAAAGATAATTTTTAACATACACTACGTACAATTCTAGACAATGCTGTGTACGATGTCGGCAAAGGGAACTCCCACCAAAACTGAGAGGTTGAATTCTCTTGCCCACAGGTCACACTATCATGAGTGGCCTGCCTAACTGTGCCAGAGGACGAGTTGGGGTTTCCCTCCACCAAATGAACAGTGAAGGGAACTGGATGCTCTGTACTCCTCCTTGCAGTGACCACTGTTTCTTCTGAACTCTTCCCCATTTGTGAGTAAGTCAGCTTCTTAGGAGGCCTTTTAACTCTTATGGCTCTTTGCTCTCTTGGGACTTCTGACTGGGACACTTTAGGCTCCCCTTCTGGAACAGATTTAAGGAATTCTTCTGGTTCTGAAACACTTGGTTCAGGAGCCGGGAGGTACATAGAGTCTCTTTGGTCCTCCTCTGAGTATGTGTCACAGGCATCTTCCCAGTAATCTGACAAAGGACTGGATGGAATGAACTCAGTAGCTTCCGCATTCAGTGTTCTGTCTATAGTGTCTCTGGTAGGGGGAAGATCTATAGCAGAAGTTCCTGGACTTGGGGAAGGCCATAACCAACCAAGTTCCTGTCCCTCATCTTCACTTTGTTCAGAGGTCTCTACATCTCGATTTTGAGAAGACTGAGACCGAGTACTTGGCCTAGGGGTATCCAGAATGGAGTCTGGGCTTGGGGAATCCCTCACAGGAGGTATCCGAACTGCTTCAGCAAGTGGGAGTAAGTGGTTTTGGTGCCAGGTCTTCAATGGGCCCACCTTCCCTTCTGGCTTCAACTTATAGACAGGTAGGCCTGGCAGCTTCTTACAAATGACATAGGGTTCGGGTCTCCATCTGTCTGCAAGCTTGTGTTTTCCAGGGACTCCCAGGTTTCGTAGCAGTACTCGGTCTCCAGGTTGCAGGTCCTGGAACCGAACCTTCAGGTCAAAGTTCCTCTTGTTGTGGCCCCCCCTTTGGTCTGAAGCCGCTTGGGCCTGCTCATAAGCCAACCTCAAGCTGTGTCTGAGTCTGTCCACATATCCCTTGAGAGAGGTGGCTGAGGAATGATCTATGGAGGTGCCAAAGCCAGGTCCACAGGTAACCTTGCTTCTTTTCCAAACATGAGACGGTAGGGGGAGTAGCCTGTAGCATCACTGGTGGTACTATTGTAAGCATGTACTATAGCCGCTATGTGCTTGCTCCAATGCTGTTTCTTCTCGCTATTCAGGGTCCCCAACATATTGAGCAGAGTTTAGTTGAACCTCTCCGGTTGAGCATCCCCTTGTGGGTGGTAAGGAGAGGTTCGGGTCTTCTTGATCCCTAAGGAATCCAGGAGCTTCCGGATCAGCCGACTCTCAACGTCCCTCCCTTGGTCTGAGTGAAGTCACTGTGGTAGCCCATAATGGACGAAATACTTCTCCACAAGTACCTTGGCCACCGTGGAGGCCTTCTGATCTTTGGTTGGGAAAGCCTGGGCATACCGGGTGAAATGATCGGTTATCACCAGAACATTTCCTAGTCCACTCAGGTCGGGTTCGAGGTAGAGAAAATCAATGCATACCAAATCCAGCGGACCTTGACTTTGCAGATGGCCCATTGGGGCAGCTTGATGCGGTAAAGTCCCCTTCAGTAGACCACTCCCTGATGCACCTGCAACCTGTCCCACTCTTTCCTCAACAGGCGAGCTTCCTTTGAAGGATGGCGCAGGAGTCTATTTGGATCCTGATTCTCCAGGGCCTGCAGAACCAATCTCCACATGGGGTCTTCCAATTGGTCACATCTCAACTCCTTCTTTGACAGTTTCGGCAGATTATCTTCTTCCAACTGGGTTACCCCACAGTATTGCTTGGGAACTCCTACCATGGTAACTCCTATCTCTTCTGCCCTTGAGCCTCCTCTGGCTTGAAGTTCAGCCCCTTGGAAAAGGGCCCGCACCCCGTCAGGTGCCACTTGGGTCCAGTCTTCTGTATCACTGGTAGGGGCATGAGATCTTCTAGACAGGGCGTCTGCGTCTCGATTCCCAGCCCCAGGCCTGTATTTCAGGCTGAAATTGAACCCAGACAGTGCAGCCAGCCATCTATGTCCTGTGGCATCCAGCTTTGCTGTGGTAAAGAGATAAGTAAGGGGGTTGTTGTCGGTTTTCACAGTGAATTCTGCCCCATACAGGTAGTCTTTAAGTTTGTCAACTACCACCCACTTGAGGGCCAGGAACTCCAGCTCATGAGTGGGGTAGTTCTTTTCAGAGGGGGTCAGACTTCTGCTCACATAGGCAACGGGTCGCAGTTGTCCTTCATGCTACTGATAGAGCACTCCTCCCAGACCGTCATGACTGGCATCTACGTGGAGTTCATAAGGCCTCTTTGCGTCTGCATAGGCTAAGACAGGGGCGGTTGTTAGGCTTTTTTTTAACATCTGAAAGGCCTCTTCACACTTTTGGTTCCACTGGACTTGGACTGACTCTCCCGGCTTCCTGGGACCCGAGTCATCCTCTTCCCCTTCCGTCTTGAGTAGCTCATTCAGGGGTCTGGCAATTCGGGCAAACCCCTCCACGAACCTTCTATAATAGGGACAGAACCCCAGGAAGGATCTGAGTTCTGTTACCGTGGTAGGCCGTGGCCAGGAAGTAACTGCCTCCAACTTCTCGGGGTCTGTGGCCACTCCTTCTTCAAACACTATGTGTCCCAGATAGTTAAAGGAAGATTGGTAGAACCTACACTTCTCTGGCGAAAGCTTGAGTCCCTCCTCACTGAGTCTTCTCAAAACCTTCTCCAGTCTCTCTTCGTGTTCTTCCAAGGTCCTCCCGAAGACAATGACATTGTCTAAGTACACAAGGACCTCGATAAGGTTCATGTCTCCTACAGTCTTTTCCCTGAGACGTTGGAAGGTGGCTGGGGCTCCTGACAGTCCCTGGGGCATTCGGTCGAATTCAAAGAACCCCACTGGGGTTATGAAGGCTGTCTTCTCCTTGTCTTCTGGATGCATAGGGATCTGATAGTATCCACTCTTGAGGTCCATCACGCTGAACCACTTGGCTCCAGACAAGCTCTGTAGGGCATCCTCTATCCTTGGGGTGGTGTACTGGTCAGGGATGGTTCTCCTGTTGAGGGTCCTGTAGTCTGTACACAACCTCAATGATCCATTCTTCTTTCTAGATACTACTATCGGAGAGGCATAGGGACTTCTAGACTCCCGGATCACACCGGTCCTCTTGAGTTCTCCGAGTTGTTCCCTCAGATCTTCCAGGTCTGCTAGTGGGACTCGCCTGACTCTCTCCCTGAAGGGTTTGTCTTCCTGGAGGCGGATTCGATAGGTGGCACTCCTCGGACACCCCACATCGAACTCATCTTGAGAGAAGATCTTCTTCCACCTGGCCAACTGGGCCTTGGCTCTCTCTTTCCAAGCCCTGGGCAGGTTTGGGTTCTCCATGGAGAGTTTCTCCCAAACATTCCCTCCTTCACCCGTCTTCTCCACATCCGACAGAGCAACTGGGGTAGCAGGGCTCACCTGGCCCAGCAACATCCTGGCTGGGATCTCCATGGGGCCATCCGTAGTATTCCTGACACTCACAGGTACCTTACAGTGGGCCTTCTTCAGAGCCCTTAGTGGGACCACTTCTGGGATTACTTCTAAACCCAAGTGTATCTCCCTTTGGATCGGGTTCCAACAACACAAAAGGTCCCGGTTGCTCCCAAGTAAGCTTCACAGTGGCTCTGAGACAGGTTACTTCACCGGGCTGCAACACCACTCTCTTCTTTCCAAGTCTCCAAACCTTCCCCACTCCCTCTTCCGGGGCCTGTTGCTCCAAGACCAACCGCTGGTAGGCTGTCTTCAACATGGGGTGGATCTTGGTGGCCGTGGGGGCTTTTCTGCATGCAAGAGGGGTCAGAAGCCTCCGGACCAGGTTCGTGTTCGTCCCTATTATTAAGGAACTCTTGTTGGCTCCAGGCGGTCGAGGGCACACAACTGCCAGAGTGTCAAACACTTCAGCCTTCCCGGCCACAGATGGGTCGAAGGTCAGTTTTATGGGCAGATAGCTATCATAGGGGAAGCGCTGGGTCCCGATACCCCATATTTCTAGTTCCTCTATCTTCTTGATGGGCAGGTGGCCTAAGTGTTTGTCATAAAAGTCCCGGTACAACAGGGTCACCTGCGCCCCAGTATCCAATATGGCTCTTGCGTAGACTCCCTCCACTTGGACAGGTACTATTGGGGAGGGACCCACCAGCTTCTCTGGATATCGCTTCAAAGGGGTCTCCTTCCTTGGATCTTTGCGTTTCCCTTTTGGACTTTCTTCCTTCCATTTCCCTTTGGACTTAAGTCTCTCTTGGGCCTGGTATGCATTGATTTCCCTCCTTTTAATGGGTGTACAGACTCGCTGAGGGACACTATGCTTTTTTTCTGGGGTGTATTCCCGCTGTGGAATACTGTGCTTCTTCTGAGGAGTTCTATCCTCTCTTTTCTTGGGCTTCTCAGTCAGTTTGGAGCTCACTGAAGATGATGGGCACCCGGTTGACTACTTCACCGGGGCCCTCTGGAGTTTCCCGCCGGCTTGCGGTTATCTGCTTTCTTTTTCTTGGGACTGGAACATATAGCTGCAATATGGCCAATCCCTCCACAGTTAAAACAGAACACATCCCCCCAATCTTGTAGGGGAATGGGCACTGAAGCGTCTGAGAACAACTCCCTCTTTGGTACTTCTCTCTCAGGAACCTTTGAATCTTTTGCAATCAGGGAGGTCAGCATCTCTAACACCTGAGACATCTGTGATTTTAAAGCGTCTACTTCTGGGTCTCTCTCTTTCGTCATCACTGAGTTGACTATCACTGGTGCAGCAGAGGTATGTGTCTTGATTACTTGTTGATCCATCTGTAGTGACTCCTCATCCCTAATAATTTTTTTCAGATCAGAGTAAGTCAGTGACATTCCCCCTCCAGAGGTTTTCAGGTGAAGCCAGACTGGATCCGAGCGTAACGCTCCCTTTAACACTTGCTTCATTCTTGCCGTATCTGTGTCTTGGGGCAACATCCCTTTCTTTAACACGATCTTGCAAAGCATCTTGTTTAGTCTTCTCACATACTCTGAAAGCTTCTCATTCGGCTGTTGGAAAGGAAGTTCGAATTGGTACACTAGTTCTGTCACCTTTTCTAGCTGACCGAACTCCTCTTGTAACATGGCTAAACAGTCCTGAGCTGTGCAATCAGCATTTCCAAACCGGCAGCTTTTCACTGCTTCTGCTGCCGTGCCTTTCAAGCTTTCTATCACGCGCTGTCTCTTCTACGCTTCAGGCACCTCCCATGCCTCTACTGCTAGTAGTGCCTGCTCAACCCAGGAATCGAAATCTTCTTCCCCTACAGGGACAGGAAGCTTCCCTGAGAATGTCTTTAGTCTGCGGTAGCTAGCCTCTACATGTACCGTGTTTGTCCTCTGGCACTTTGTCAGCAGATCAGAAAGGGCGTTTATTAATTCTGGTGCTATGGTAGTGACCGGTGCCGCCGGGGGCGTCGCCCTTTCTCTCCTTTCAGGTGAGACACGGGGTGTCCCTTGTGGTGATCCCGTTAGGGATGACTCTGTCTTAACAGTTATTGCGTGCGCCAACTTATAAGTTCTATTGTCTGGCGTGCGCACACATTTGCGCTTAAAGGTTTCCAGCATTCCGTCCCACCCCTCTATCAGCTCATACTGATATTAGATGTTTGGGTCTGACTTCATGTCCATCACCCACGGTGTATGATCTGGGGACAGTGACACCACAAGTTTATCTACCGTCTCTGTTGACCATTCCTCTCCTGGAAGGCTGATGACCACCGACTGATCTGGTTCTGTCTTAGCTGCTTTGCACCACGTTTTAACCTCTAACGGGTCCATGCCGGTACTTTTGGCGTGTTCACCTGCTGTATCAGGATCCCGGACTCGAGAGCCCCCATGTGTAGCGCTACCCCCAGTTAAGAGAGCCGCTGGTTTGATTTTGGGCCCTGAGTACAGCTCCACCAAACCCCGGCAATCTTGTCTAGTCTCCTATGGCACAGTTAGTCTAGGGATGGTATCTATTCCAATCTATACCTAATTATACACACACCCCAACTTCTCTTGTAACATATAAGCACTATGTGCAATGATAACACAGTGATAACAAGTGGCAAAGTATAACGGTTTTACTTTAGTTTAAAAGACACAGATTAAAACAGAACAGGTAACTTGCCTACAGAGCCCTGCAGCAATAGATATAGCATACACTAATAGCACAGCGTGGTAATCCACCACGCGCAGCTATTAGTATCTACGCGCCCTGTGGCGCACTAAGCAATATTCTATCTCCCCTCCCTGGTCAGGCCTGACACAGAATTAAACTCAGTCTTTTCAATTAGGATTTCTTCGCATGCAAACTTGAAATGGTGGTGCACGTTCAGGAACAATATTGTAATCCACAAAGTAGGTAACCACAAGGAACACTATGCTGGAGACCCTTTAACTCTGTCCTGCTACCGGTCTCCAGCGGAACAGCAAACAAATGATTGGCGGGCCAAGGCAGTCTATAGGCCTAAACACAGTACAGCCTAATGAATTGAGCAAGTGCTCGCTCACCACTCCGGACGCGATCCCAGTCCGGGACTTCCACCTGCTGTGTCTCCGCACACAGCGTCTGCAACGATCGGGTCCCCGATCCAACTGATGTCCGCAGCAAACAAAGTCAGATGTCGCCCAGGATATGCAATGGGGTGGAAGGCTCTTCGGAAGTTGCGCAAGGCCCCAGGCTTCAGGCCCTGCACTCCAGCAGATCCGCACAGGAAGACCAGTCAGCAGCCGCGCGGTGTCCAAAAGAGAGCGAGCTGTTCACGCCTCCTCCTTTTATCTCCCTCCCACAAGTCTCTGCAATGGTAACATTGCACCCTGGGTGCCAAACGGGACTCTGGGAAATGTAGTCCCGGGAAGTCTTAAAGGAGACCCCGCTACATATATATATATATATATATATATATATATATACACATATACATAAATATCTTCCTGATATAACTGTGTAAAAAAGGAAGGAAGTAGCCAGCACACAATGCATACATCCACCTGTGCTAAATGCAACCAATTAATAATAATATCTATGTAGAAATATGAACCTTTGAGAAAACCGTTGGGTGCAACGTGTCAGGGCGGTTGCGTCATCACGCTGGGCAGATGCGTGCAGAGCTTCGGACAAGATAATACAATATGAGATATGCTGTCTTTTTACTGAGAAAATGTAAGTGGATTTCTTTTTTAAATAAAATCTGTTTTAAGCAATCTACGCTATTGGGCTCTATCCTTGCTTTCCATATATACCATTTGTTACCGAGGAGCTGAGGAATCGAGATTGACAAACAGACAGAGCAGTGTCCCATATATATATATATATATATATATATATATATATACATATATACATATACACACACAAATAAGCACATTTGACCTCCTAATCCAGTGGGGTCCATTTGAGCAGGGGAGAGGACACCCTTGAGGTGGGGTGAAGGGCACTGTGGTGATTGAGTGAAAAGCACTTATATGAAGAAAATCGATTCTGTGATATTTGGGGTTGCACAATCACTTGAAGGTGGATAGGATCTATGATGAACTGTTGCACCTTTATAAACTACATTTTACATGGACTTTATTAATCTGTCATTATCATTTTTTTTAGAGGAATTTATGTATATGTATGAATTTACACTATTATAGAATAATTTATTAATTTTAGATTAAGGGAACAGAGTTTCACATTATTTGGTAGCGCTGCACTATATACAGTCATGGCCGAAATTGTTGACACCCCAGTACTGCTTGGACCTTGAAGAAGGGGACATACCCCGAAAGCTTGTCCTGAAAAATTCTATGTTAGTGCAAATAAAAAAAGTATCACGGACAGTACTTAATTTTCTTTGACACCCCAGAAATGTTTCCAGAAAATCAAGTATTTCTCACAGAAAAGTATTACAGTAACACGTTTTGCTATACACATGTTTATTCCCTTTGTGTGTATTGGAACAAAACAAAAAAAGGAGGAAAAAAAGCAAATTGCACATAATGTCACACAAAACTCCAAAAATGGGCTGGTCAAAATTCTTGACACCCTTTCAAAATTGTGGATAAATAAGATTGTTTCAAGCATGTGATGCTCCTTTAAACTCACCTGGGGCAAGTAACAGGTGTGGGCAATATAAAAATCACACCTGAAAGCAGATAAAAAGGAGAGAAGTTCACTTAGTCTTTGCATTGTGTGTCTGTGTGTGCCACACTAAGTATGGACAACAGAAAGAGGAGAAGAGAACTGTCTGAGGACTTGAGAACTAAAATTGTACAAAAATATCAACAATCTCAAGGTCAAGTCCATCTCCAGAGATCTAGATTTGCCTTTTTCCACAGTGTGCAACATTATCAAGAAGTTTGCAACCCATGGCACTGTAGCTAGTCTCTCTGGGCGTGGACGGAAAATAAAAATTTATGAAATGTTGCAACGCAGTACAGTCCGGATGGTGGATAAGCAGCCCCAAACAAGTTCCAAAGAAATTCAAGCTGTCCTGCAGGCTCAGGGAGCATCAGTGTCAGAGCGAACTATCCGTCGACATTTAAATGAAATGAAATGCTATGGCAGGAGACCCAGGAGGACCCCACTTCTGACACAGAGACATAAAAAAGCAAGACTACAGTTTGCTAAAATGTACTTGAGTAAGGCAAAATCCTTCTGGGAAAACATCTTGTGGACAGATGAGACCAAGATAGAGCTTTTTGGTAAAGCAAATCATTCTACTGTTTACCGAAAGCGTAATGAGGCCTACAAAGAAAAGAACACAGTACCTACAGTGAAATATGGTGGAGGTTCAATGATGTTTTGGGGTTGTTTTGCTGCCTCTGGCACTGGGTGCCTTGAATGTGTGCAAGACATCATGAAATCTGAGGATTACCAAAGGATTTTGGGTCGCACTGTAGAGCCCAGTGTCAGAAAGCTGGGTTTGCGTCCGAGATTTTGGGTCTTCCAGCAGGACAATGACCCCAAACATACATCAAAAAGCACCCAGAAATGGATGGCAACAAAGCGCTGGAGAGTTCTAAAGTGGCCAGTAATGGGTCCAGATCTAAATCCCATTGAACACCTGTGGAGAGATCTTAAAATTGCTATTGGGAAAAGGCGCCCTTCCAATAAGAGAGACCTGGAGCAGTGTGCAAAGGAAGAGTGTTTTAAAATTATGGGTGAGAGGTGTAAGAAGCTTATTGATGGTTATAGGAAGCAACTGATTTCAGTTATTTTTTCCAAAGAGTGTGCAACCAAATATTAAGTTAAGGGTGCCAAGAATTTTGACCAGCCCATTTTTGGAGTTTTGTGTGACATTATGTCCAATTTGCTTTTTTTCCTCCCTTTTTTTTGTTTTGTTCCACTCAAAGGGAATAAACATGTGTATAGCAAAACACGTGTTACTGCAATACTTTTCTGTGAGAAATACTTGATTTTCTGGAAAAATTTCAGGGGTGCCAACAATTTCGGCCATGACTGTAGGTATTATTAACCTGATATGATTGATTTCCCCTCAAAAGCAGTATTTATTGGGTAGTTTTTGCAAAGGCAACTGGATTTTGTGTAACAGCAATAAGCCATCCTTGAGTGGTGGAATTGGCAGAGACAATATACCTAAAATTTCCCTGTAAGTATATACTTGGAAAAACAGTGTAAAAATAAGTCGCTTTGCATATCATATGATATTCTTTTTACTTTCAAAATATTTTATTTTCAGAAGAAGATAAATAATACAGAACATTACATCATGTTAGATAAAAATAAATAAAAAATAAAAAAAAAGATTATGTTTAGGAATAAACAAAATCATTAGTCAATAAATGGATACATTTATAAAAACATCCTAGAAAAAAGGATAGATTCATGTAAGCTATCAGAGAAACATGAACTTAAAATGATAAGAAATTAAATGAAGGGGGTGATCCCTAAAACTAAAGCAATCAAAAGTTTGTCAGGGGGAGATCTCTTCATTCTTATAATATAATGGAAGGGAGAAGGGAAACCCTCTCTCCTTGGTAACCTGGAGCCCCTTAATCGGGAACTAACTGCTCCAGGCATAGAGACCTCCTTCTGACTCTTAGGCCCCGAGAAGATTATCAGAGCCAACAGATCGGGATGGACTAAACAAGGCCGAACAAAACATTTGATAGTATCCCGTTAAGTCTAAATAAAAGAGATATAAACTTGTAATGGGAAACTAGAATTCCCCAAAAAAGTTTCCATAAATCCTTTTTATGCCTTGTACACACGATCGGATTTCCGATGGAAAAAACCTGATGGAATTTTCCGTCGGAATTCCGATGAAGCTGACTTTCATCAGTCTTGCCTACACACCATCAGACAAAATTCCAACCGTCCAAAACGCTGTGACGTACAACACGTACGACAGCACTATAAATGGGAAGATAAAATCCAATGGCGCCACCCTTTGGGCTGCTTTTGCTGATTTTGTGTTACCGCGTGTTAGTAAAAGTTTGGTGTTAGCCGATTCGCGCTTTTCAGTCTCCGTGCTTTTCAGTCCATTACAGCATGACGAATGTGCTATCTCCATTACGAACGCTAGTTTTACCAGAACGAGCGCTCCCGTCTTGTAATTTAGTTTGAGCATGCGAGCAGACGATCGGAATTTCCTATCGTTTTTTTTTCATCTGAAAAATTTAACACATGTTCTATTTTTTGACACCGATGAAAAAAGTCAGATGGGGTCCACACACGATAGTTTTTTCCGATGAAAAAAGTCCATCAGACTTTTTTCATCGGAAAAACCGATCGTGTATACAGGGAATTAGAAGGAAGAAAAGAAGAGGAAAATAAAGACAGCGGGTAGAAAAGAGGACGGAGGGAAAGGGATGGGTATGTGTCCAACTTAATGTTGAATAGAAGGTAAAATAGCATCTTCACCAATCGAAATCCCCATATATTTGGCCCAAGGTTCCCATATTTTTTCGAATTTGGGAATGGTATTAGATAAGATGCTAGCCAATTTTTCCTGAGTAAGTATCCAAGATATTTTGGTTTTGGCGTCTGACAAGAAAGGTTTTGTTTTTTTACATGATTTGGCAATTGTGAGTTTGGCGCCTGTAAAGATAAAGTGTATCAATTTTTGTGTAACCTTTGGAATGTGAGGAATATGAGCGTTCAAAATGGCTACTGGTAGGAACCTAGGGACCTGAAAACCTGTTACCTTAAAAATTTATAAAAATATTTTTCTCCAGAAGGGGCGAACTCTGGGGCACCCCCACCAAATATGAGGCATAGAGCCGTAAAGTTGGCAACCTCTGAAACACGTTGGATCTGATGCTGGATATATAGATGCCAGTCTGGAGGGAGTTAGATACCATCTGGTTATAACTTTAATATTTGCCTCCATTAGAGAGACATTAAGAATCCCTTTGAAAGATTTAGAGAAGGCCGAGTGCCAGGTATCCAAATTCCAACAAAACTGGGCGTCTTTTTCCCAAGCCTCCATATAGGAAGATTTTGATGTGAGGCATGAATATACCATAGATATGCCTCCCCTTCGTGAACCGGCCTGGCTGCGCCATAACTCGTACTTCATAAATTGGGGAGGAAGGGGTTTTTCCTTCCAGATTTGGTTTAAAAATTTGAAAATTTGATTAAACCGTGGTTTTTCAGAATCTGGAAGTTTCAGATGATATTCTTTTTAGTACCATGCTGTATTTTGTACAATTTATTAATCCAAGCTGCACCAAAATACCTCCAAAACAGAAACACACATCCCAGAGCTGAGGCAGTTGTTATGCCCAACTAAAAAATGACATTGCCATGTTTAAGAGAAACATATGGGAAAGTGGCTGGAGAGTATGTAAACAGTTTGATTCGGGCCTGGGGCAGCAAACTAAGAGAGAGAGACAGATTATTTTGTTTTTGTTTATACGCTGCACATCATGCAGGTATTTTTACTTGGCCAATTTGTTAGAGAAAGAGATGAGGCATGTGTTTTTGGGAAAAAAATGTTTTTTTATGTCACAGTCAAAAGAGAAAGAAATATTCCACAGACATGCTGCACACCGTGCAACTATTTTTCTAGGCTGCAATGAAAGAAGGAGAGACTTGGCAGGTTGCAAGTAAATCAAACTAAAATTTGGCATAGCCATAGGCATGAAAAACTCAATTTGTTGGACAGTACATACACCCATCTTTTGCTAAGATGCAATATCGGGGAGAGCATACAAATGTTATCTTGATAAAACAAATAACAGTGTATGTTTTCTGAGACTGAAGACCAAAAAATGTAACATATATGCAGTAGAGTTTTTGAAGCGTTTCTAACATGATGGTGTGCTCTTTCAAAGGGAGAGAGCAGGTAGATTTAATTTCTATAATAAAATGTGTTTTTTTTTTTTTTAAGACTGAAGAAAAAAACTCGTACAGATGTGCAGCACACATTTGAAACCGTTCTTGGGTAAGCAGCAATTTCTAAGTAAATGGAATGTAGGATGGACATATGATTGAAAGAATGGAAAAGACATGAATGAAAAGAGGATGAGAAGAATAGAAGATGGGCATATAATAGATTGTGTTCCATTCATAGAAGCTGAATTATGACTTCTTTGAATAGAGCAGCTGGGATGAGCACAGGCATAGTTGGGCTCTCTTGATGACAACCTGTGACAGCCAGTTAGTTGGTTTGACTCCCACCACACCGGAAGATTATAAAAAGGAATACTGTAGGCCCAGGGTGTCAAACTGGCGGCCCTCCAGCTGTTACGGAACTACACTGCCTGTGGGAGTCATGCTTGTAACTGTCAGCCTTGCAATGCCTCATGGGACTTGTAGTTCCCCAACAGCTGGAGGGCTGCCAGTTTGACACCTGTGCTGTAGGCACATGAAGAAAAACACCATAGGTCTGCAGGCTAAACATCTATCCAATAAATAATCAACAGTAGTTCATTAAAAGTCCTTCAAAACATCACTTAAAAAGTCCATTCACTTAGGGCCAGCTCATCCAAGAGGAAATCAACTCAGTAGAATGACATGCAAAAACATGCAAACAGAAGAAAGGGAGAGTGCCTCTAAGTGCAATAGATAAAATAATTTATTGAGACAATAAAAAAGCCACTCGCATGTAAGCAGCTAAAAACATTCTCTTCAACCTGGCGGGCATCTGCTAAATTTCATTTGGACACCCACACAAGGCTCTACACCAGCTGCACAGCCGGGAAGGAGCGCTGGTCACTTTCTTCCAGGTCGCGGGCTGTCAGGAGGTTCATGGATAGCAGAGTGGAACACAGCGCCGATGTGGCATGATGACATCACTAGACAGGGGGATGTGCGATACGTTTTGGCGCATGCACGCACGCTCCTTTTGCAAGCTGGATGTGTAGTAGAAAAGATCAAGAAACCCACATATGTAATTGTGCTTCCCCTTTTGTTTCTGTCCTGAACTAAACTTTTTATGCCCACCAAATTGAAGAGCCTCTTTTAGCTGCTTACGTGTGAGTGTTTTTTTTTATTGTCTCAATAAATTATCTTATCTATTGCACTTAGAGGTGTTCTCCCTTTTTTCCCTTTACACCGGAAGATTATGGTGGTAGGGGTGGTTGGGGTGCAGGACAGAAGAAGATTTTCACTAACAGAAGAGGAATCAGCAGAAAATACACACCCTACTGACTGTCCCTTGTATTGATTTTTCTGTACTTAGGCTCTAAAGGCTATGGGTGACTTGGGATAATCGGTCCCTGTGTCTACGGAAGTGACCTGGAAAGCAGTACAGTCTCTCTGAGATTGGAAGTTGGGAAAGGAAAGGAACCCCCATTGAATGGACAACTAGGTTGCCCTGAGAAGGCTTGGGCTCCAGTCTCTGAAGGATGCTGCTGGGCCCTGTGACTCAATATTACTAGAACAAGAAGGGGACACATCATCAGTGCTGTGTTCAGCAGAGGTCAGAATCCCTCCCCACCAACACAACGCACTAGTGTAAACCCAACCTTACACCAACAGTTAAAACAAATTTCTATCAGCGCGAAAAATAATGTCCTTATTCACTAAATAGTGATATGTGTAGTGGGTGATTTGGCAAAATCCCACCAAAAAAACAAGAAGTGAAAAAATCGAAAAAATACTCCCCCACCTGGCTGCTGCACACACAGAAAATGCGTTCACTTCACATGCAGAATATATAAAACGAAACAGTGTTGCGCTTCATAAATACAAAATAATTCCCCATAAATCCTTAAATGACAATAAGTGATTCATTTGTTTTATATATCTACACCAACAGTTGTTAGTAAAGCTAATTTAATTGTGCGCAAATGATAGCGCTTAGTCATTACCAGTGGCGGAACTACCGCCATAGAGACACACACGGCCGCTATGGGGCCCGCAACCGAGAGGGGCCGTGGGCTGGGGCCGGTTTCAGTTGCTGCAGTGCTCCTCCCTGTCCCCTCTCTCCTGCTCCTGTGCATTACGGAGCTGGCTGGGTCTGAGTGTGTTCGGCGGCGGGCGGCACTGTAACGCGGTCCCGCCCCCCCTAAACTGTCTCGTGTGATAGTAGATGGAATGAGTGTTCAGCCTATCACACAAGCCGGTCTAGGGGGGGCGGGACCGCGTTACATTGCCGCCCGCCGCCGAACACACACAGACCCAGCCAGCTCTGAGGAGATGCCCGCTGTATGTGCCTGCACTGCCTGGATAGGAGGATCGGATTCGGCAGGGGGGCCGCATATAGAGGAATTGAGCTTTCTACTGTCCTCCATGCAGCCGCTGAATGCTTGCAGGAGGGAGAGGAGGAGAATCAAGAATTCCGCGGCTGTATGGAGGACAATAGAAAGCTCAATTCCTCTATATGTAGCCGCCCTGCTTCTCCTCCTATCCAACATCTCCAGCCATCACTCTCCAGCCCCCCGTGCTCTCCACCCCCGTTCTTTTTGGCTCCCCCTCCATTGCTCTCAAGCTCCCCCTCAGCACTCTCCGCTCCCCACCCCTGTACTACTCTCCACTCCCCCCTGCATTTTGCCCCCACCCACATGCTCTCCAACCCCCGCCAGTGCTCTCTCCGCTCCCCCCTGCATTTTGCCCCACCCATGTGCTCTCCAACCCCGCCAGTGCTCTCCGCCCACCATAGTGCTCTCCAGCCCCCCGTACTTTCCACCCCTTTTTTTTCTGGACCCCACTGCTGCTCTCAAGCTCCCCCCATTGCTCTCCACCCCCCAGTGCTCTCCACTCCCCCCCAGTGCTTTCCACTCCCCCCTGCTCTTTGTACCCCCCAGTGCTCTCCAGCACCCGTGCTCTCAAGATCCCCCCAGTGATCTTTACCCCCCACACTCTTAGCCCCTTCAGTGCTCTCCAGCCCCCTCTCTCAGCCTCCCATGCTCTCCACCCCTGTTCTTTTTGGCTCCCCCCAGTGCTCTCAAGCCCCCCCAGCGATCTCCGCTCCCCACCCCTGTGATCTCCACTCTCCCTGCTCTTTGCCCCCCCATGTGCTCTCCAACCCCGCCAGTGCTCTCTGCTCCCCCTTCTCTTCAGCTCCCACCCTGTGCTCTCACTTCCCCAGGACCAGAGGACAGGCTGTCTGGGGGCAGAAAATGAGGACAGCTGAAGGTGCAGGTGGCCAGGGACCACTCCATCTCACAGCAAACAGATCCTCTGGAAGGAGCACTGTCCCCATCCAAAACTAGAACAGACCCTGCCTGCTGATGGCGATCATGGATATCCTGCTGGCATAGAAGGTACCGTACCGAGCATCAACAACACACCTACCCACAGACAGGGACTGCAGACTGGGACATGGGGCATAGGAGGGGCTGCAATGATGGGCACAGTGAGGCTGAATTTGTGGGTAAAGTGAGACTGCATTCATGGGCACAGTAAAGCTGCATTTGATGGGAACAGTGATGCTGCATTGATGGGCACAGTGAGGCTGCAATGATGGGCACAGTGAGGCTGCAATGGTGGGCACAGTGAGGCTGCATTTGATGAGCACAGTGAGGCTGCATTTATGGGCACAGTGAGGCTGCATTTGATGAGCACAGTGAGGCTGCATTTATGGGCACAGTGAGGCTGCATTTATGGGCACATTGAGGCTGCAATGATGGACACAGTGAGGCTGCAATGATGGGCACAGTGAGGCTGCAATGATTGGCACAGTGAGGCTGCAATGGTGGGCACAGTGAGGCTGCATTTATGGGCACAGTGAGGCTGCATTTATGGGCACAGTGAGGCTGCAATGGTGGGCACAGTAGGGCTGCATTGATGGGCACAGTGAGGCTGCATTGATGGGCACAGTGAGGCTGCATTGATGGGCACAGTGAGGCTGCATTGATGGGCACAGTAAGGCTGCATTGATGGGCACAGTGAGGCTGCATTTGATTGGCACTGATGAGGCTGCATTTGATGGGCACTGGTGAGGCTGCATTGAGCTCTTGTGTCTGCAGCCTCTGACCATCTCCTGTATCATGCCTGCAGTCTCTGAGGGAGTCTGGAGAGGAGTCAAGAGTGGGAGCACTGCCAGGATGGGGGTCATGGGAGAAGTCAGATGTGTGTGGACTGTAGAGACTATATAGGATAAAACCAGAGCCACCAAGCTGGAGCCGACTGACTGAGCCATGCACGGCGCACCTGAGAGGGGGTCAGTGATGTAAGGGGGGAGTGAATACGATAATGGAAGGGGGCACTTGATGATTGACCACTTTTAACTGGAATTTGCGTTTATATATATGAAGCCCTATGTGATTTCATATCTGTCTTATCTACATGGGCGTCACCAGGGTGGGACCTGAGGGGGCCACGTCCCCCCCAATTTTACTGTGTGCCCCCCCATGTGCCCCCCCAAGTTAAGTTGTTAGTATTAACAGCGCCGCGGCTATCTGAGTTTCCGTCCGCGGCGCTGAATGACTGAATCTGACTTGTAACAGACGTCAGCCTGTCAGGTGACATCGCGTCTGACGGTCACGGCCGCCGCTATTGATTATGGGAATTGTAGTCCGCGGCGCCGCCTACATCGTGCTCAAGCTCCCTGCTCCCGGGGGGTGGAGTCAGTGAGTCACTGAGAAGAGCAGCGCAGCCAGCCTATCGCGTGCCAACTCCCATCGTCGGTTATTTATGATAAATAAATTATCATATTTTGCCCGCCAACTCCAGTCCAGTCACAGTGCATCTGCCACCAGTGCTGCCACAGGAAAGGTAGGTCACTTTTTTTAAAAAAACAGTAAAAATTTGCTTGCAATTGCATTAACATTTATAATTTAAATCTGAAATAAATAGCTGGTGGTTCTGGTGCCGGACAACAGTAACTTCAAAGATACATAAGACAGAGCTCTCATGGAGGTAACAGAAAAAATACTTAACTAATATTAGAAAAGCATGATGAAAAGATGAAGTAATATTGACTTAATAGTATATAGGAGGCTTTGTTTTTTCTTTTTTCAAAATCCAAACCAATGTGTTTTAGAGGTTAAAATATATATCATTGACCCCCAATATATATATATATATATTGGGGGTCAATGATATATATGTTAACCTCTAAAACACATTGGTTTGGATTTTGCAAAAAGAAAAAACAAAGCCTCCTATATACTATTTAGTCAATATTACTTCATCTTTTCATCATGCTTTTCTAATATTAGTTAAGTATTTTTTCTGTTACCTCCATGAGAGCTCTATCTTATGTATCTTTGAAGTTACTGTTGTCCGGCACCAGAACCACCAGCTATTTATTTCAGATTTAGGCTGGGTTCACACTGCTGCGATGTGGGAACGCTGCAAATCCACTGCGGGTTTAGGCATCGCAGGTTTTCCGGCGGCAGTTCACACTGCCCTATGCGAACTGCTGGGAGTGTCAATTAAAAGTTAATGACACCCCCAAATCAGTTTGCATATCGCAGTGCGATCTGCAAACTCGAAAAAGGAATCGGATCGCATGGGTGTGAACACCCATGCGATCCGATTCTGCTGCGGACAAAAAAAAGGGTCCTGTGATGTGCACTTGCAGTGCGGTGCGGATCACATTCGAACTCTGACATCGCAGCAGTGTGAACCTAGCCTTAAATGTGAACTTCCGTGCGTGTCGGGTGCGATGCGGGAACCCGCAGTGGATTCGCAGTGTTCTCGCAACGCACCAGTGTAAACCGGGCCTAAGAAATATTTTTTTCAGTTTACAAAATGCATGCATGCAATGACAGTTGATAAGGATTAAACAATAAATTGGTATTTTACCATGAATGAGTTAAAATTTGCTGACAGCGTAGATGAACCGTGAATTAAGAATTCAAATTTCATATTTGTGCGTTTTGTGTACATTGTCAGGAATATTTAATATTTGTGCGTTTCATGTACATTGTCAGGAATATTTCATGTTAATGTGTTTCGTGTGCATTGAATTTTTCTGGAATATTTTATATTTGTGCTTTTCATGTACATTGTCAGGAATATTTCATATTTGTGCGTTTCATGTACATTGTCAGGAATATTTCATATTTGTGCGTTTCATGTACATTGTCAGGAATATTTCATATTTGTGCGTTTCATGTACATTGTCAGGAATATTTCATATTTGTGCGTTTCATGTACATTGTCAGGAATATTTCATATTTGTGCGTTTCGTGTGCATTGAATTTGTCTGGAATATTTCATATTTGTGCGTTTCATGTACATTGTCAGGAATATTTCATGTTAATGCGTTTCGTGTGCATTGAATTTTTCTGGAATATTTTATATTTGTGCTTTTCATGTACATTGTCTGGAATATTTCATATTTGTGCGTTTCATGTACATTGTCAGGAATATTTCATATTTGTGCGTTTCATGTACATTGTCAGGAATATTTCATATTTGTGCGTTTCATGTACATTGTCAGGAATATTTCATATTTGTGCGTTTCATATACATTGTCAGGAATATTTCATATTTGTGCGTTTCGTGTACATTGTCAGGAATATTTCATATTTGTGCGTTTCGTGTGCATTGAATTTGTCTGGAATATTTCATATTTGTGCGTTTCATGTACATTGTCAGGAATATTTCATGTTAATGCGTTTCGTGTGCATTGAATTTTTCTGGAATATTTTATATTTGTGCTTTTCATGTACATTGTCAGGAATATTTCATATTTGTGCGTTTCATGTACATTGTCAGGAATATTTCATATTTGTGCGTTTCATGTACATTGTCAGGAATATTTCATATTTGTGCGTTTCATGTACATTGTCAGGAATATTTCATATTTGTGCGTTTCGTGTACATTGTCAGGAATATTTCATATTTGTGCGTTTCGTGTGCATTGAATTTGTCTGGAATATTTCATATTTGTGCGTTTCATGTACATTGTCAGGAATATTTCATGTTAATGCGTTTCGTGTGCATTGAATTTTTCTGGAATATTTAATATTTGTGCTTTTCATGTACATTGTCAGGAATATTTCATATTTGTGCGTTTCATGTACATTGTCAGGAATATTTCATATTTGTGCGTTTCATGTACATTGTCAGGAATATTTCATATTTGTGCGTTTCATGTACATTGTCAGGAATATTTCATATTTGTGCGTTTCGTGTGCATTGAATTTGTCTGGAATATTTCATATTTGTGCGTTTCATGTACATTGTCAGGAATATTTCATGTTAATGCGTTTCGTGTGCATTGAATTTTTCTGGAATATTTTATATTTGTGCTTTTCATGTACATTGTCAGGAATATTTCATATTTGTGCGTTTCGTGTACATTGTCAGGAATATTTCATATTTGTGCGTTTCGTGTGCATTGAATTTGTCTGGAATATTTCATATTTGTGCGTTTCATGTACATTGTCAGGAATATTTCATGCTAATGCGTTTCGTGTGCATTGAATTTTTCTGGAATATTTTATATTTGTGCTTTTCATGTACATTGTCAGGAATATTTCATATTTGTGCGTTTCATGTACATTGTCAGGAATATTTCATATTTGTGCGTTTCGTGTGCATTGAATTTGTCTGGAATATTTCATATTTGTGCGTTTCATGTACATTGTCAGGAATATTTCATGCTAATGCGTTTCGTGTGCATTGAATTTTTCTGGAATATTTTATATTTGTGCTTTTCATGTACATTGTCAGGAATATTTCGTATTTGTGCGTTTCGTGTGCATTGAATTTGTCTGGAATATTTCATATTTGTGCGTTTCATGTACATTGTCAGGAATATTTCATGTTAATGCGTTTCGTGTGCATTGAATTTTTCTGGAATATTTTATATTTGTGCTTTTCATGTACATTGTCAGGAATATTTCATATTTGTGCGTTTCGTGTACATTGTCAGGAATATTTCATATTTGTGCGTTTCGTGTGCATTGAATTTGTCTGGAATATTTCATATTTGTGCGTTTCATGTACATTGTCAGGAATATTTCATGCTAATGCGTTTCGTGTGCATTGAATTTTTCTGGAATATTTTATATTTGTGCTTTTCATGTACATTGTCAGGAATATTTCATATTTGTGCGTTTCATGTACATTGTCAGGAATATTTCATATTTGTGCGTTTCGTGTGCATTGAATTTGTCTGGAATATTTCATATTTGTGCGTTTCATGTACATTGTCAGGAATATTTCATGCCAATGCGTTTCGTGTGCATTGAATTTTTCTGGAATATTTCGTATTTGTGCTTTCATGTACATTGTCAGGAATATTTCATGTTTGTGCGTTTCGTGTACATTGTCAGGAATATTTCATATTTGTGCGTTTCGTGTGCATTGTCAGGAATATTTGATGACGATTTAACAATGCACATTTTAGTAAGGTGTGTGTGATAATGCAGTTTCTTATTTAAGTGGAGTTCTGACGCCCAGAATTTTTTTTTAAAGTCAGCAGCTACACATACTGCAGCTGCTGACTTTTATTATTAGGACACTTACCTGCCCTGGAATCCAGTGATGTCGGCAACCCCGGGTGCTGCCGCCGCCATTGTGGGTAAGGGATTCCAACAGTGTAGCCTTGCAGCTTCATGGCCAGCTCCCTACTGCGCTTTCTGTATTGGCCCAGTGGTGGGGGGAGGAGAAGGCCGGCCAAGGTGAAGCACATCGCCGCGACCGTGTCCGCCAGAAGTGGGGACAGGGTACCTGTCAATTTAAAACAGGTACCTGCTCCCCCTTAAAAGGTGTCAAATGTGGCATCGGAGGGGGGGGGGGGGAATTAAATACGGTAAGCAGAAGTTACACTTTTGGGTGGAACTCCACTTTAGTTATTTTAGTTGATTGCTAGTTGCTGGTTGGATGGGCAACTACATTTATCAATAAGACATTTAATAAAACAAATGGTATTCATTTATGGTAAGTGTTTCAGAAGAACATCATGTATTTTTTTTCCCCCAGATAAAATTTTCTATTATAACTCAAAAAATGGACATCCGTTCATTTTATTCTGTGGTAAATGTTAAGGCCCAGAAGGCTGATATTTCAAAAGAGCAGCAAAAAGGAAAAAGTCAGCCTGGCCCGTCTTCTTCCATTGAGGAGTGTGAAGAGCTTCAGAAGGATGACGTTGAATATGACACTGCTGAATTAATATCGGATAATGATGAACCTTCATTGCAGGTTGAAGACGCAAGCACCTCCTCACTAAGCAATATTCAACACAGTGCTTATGAAGAGCAATTCAGTGAAGCTGAACAGCCACAGAGTGCACAAACATCTGCTAGCATTGAAAAAACAAAGGTACAAGGACCACATGATATCAGCCAGTGTGCTAGTGAAGGGCCAAGACAGCCTGCATTAAAAAAATACCCACAGAAACAAATGGGAGGACGCTTCAGGTCATTCCGCCCACAGTGGTTTGGATCGTTTGACTGGTTGGAATATTCTGTGTCCCAGGATGCTGCATACTGTTTTCCGTGCCGTTTTTTTTCAACACCAAAATATCTCCATGGGCATGCTAAAAAAGTACCGTTTATCAACATAGGGTACAAAAACTGGAAAAATGCACTTGAAACTGGTAAAGGAATACTACAGCATGAGAAGTCTGCTTCACACAAGGATTGCCATGTCAGATGGGAGGATTTCAAAAATAGTGTAAGCCAGGATACATCAATCATGAAGGATCTAACTAAAGCTCATACACGAGAGGTCAATGAGAATAGACATTACTTAAAGACAATTGCCCAAGTTTTGTTGCTAACAGCCAAGACTAAAATTGCCCAGCGAGAGCATCGGTACAGCTCAGATTATGTCAACCATGGTAATGTGCGTGAAATTCTCTATTTAATTGCAGAAAAAGACAGCGTTGTAAGAAACAAAATTACAGGACCAAGGAATGCAAGATATCTACATCCATCTATACAAAATGAACTTTTATCAATTATGGCTGCTCTTGTTAGAGAAGGCATCGCACAGAGCATTAAAGGAAGTCCCTTTTCCATCATTGCAGATGAAACAAAGGATCTGAGTAAATCAGAACAACTGTCTGTCGTAGTCCGATTTTTTCACGATAAGATGATCCATGAACGGTTCTTACAATTCTACCGCGCAGATAGCCTTGATGCTGAATCTCTAACAGGATACATATTCCAGGTCCTAGCATCTCTAGGCATTGATAAAAATTATTGTGTTGGACAAGGCTATGATGGAGCCTCTGTAATGAGTGGCCGGCTTAATGGCGTGCAAGCACGCATTAAAAAGGAGGTGCCTTGTGCACTTTACATTCATTGCATGAGTCACCGCCTCAACCTGGTCATCGTGGACACTGTGAAGAATGTACAGGCAGCAAATGAATTTTTTGTAAAACTCGAAAAGCTATATGTGTTTTGCAGTACATCTGTTGTTCACTCTGTGTTTGCTAATGTGCAACAAGAAATGTCAAGCAAACCAGCTATCCAGCTTAAACAATTAAGTGACACAAGGTGGACATGCCAACATGCAGCCTGCAATGCTGTTCTTAAAACGCTTGGCCCTCTGTTGGAAACTCTCAATATTTTGGCAGAAGGGAACCATACTGAGAGAGCAGTTGAGGCAAAATCAATTCATCGGTTCATTGATTTTGGCTTCATTCTGGCACTTGTGTTTTTTGAGAACATACTAAAAAGGACCCAGACGCTCTCTAACATGTTACAAGCCAAAGATATTGACTTGGCATCAGCTGTCCTTCTTGTGCAAACAATTTTACAAGAGCTTGAAGAAGTGCGCAATCCAGAGAGGAGACCTGAAGCTAATTCTGGAACAATAGAAAGTGTCTGGGCAGAAGCAATCCAACTGAGCATCAAGTGTGGAATATCAGCACCAAATGATGATTCTACCGAACCGCCTTCCAAGAAGCGAGATCGCCGGCCTCCTCTCAACTTAAGAAATAGCGTCATTTTGGAAACTGTAGGGCATCGACAACAACTGCTCAAAAAAGATGACTTCATTCAAATGTTCATGTATGTTGTTCTTGACAGAATAATTTCAGAGCTAAAATCTCGATTTTCAAAAGATTCTCTGGAAATCATGGAAGGCGTACAGTCTCTGAATCCTCGATCAGATTCATTTCTTAATTTTGAAAAATTGCTACCAATGGCCAAATTCTACTCCTGCAACAAAGAAAACTTGGAGATTGAGCTGAAACAGGCAATGCTAACCCTACAGAGGAAAAAATCTTCAGATGCCATTAAGGTGGACACAATTCTTGAGTTCACTAACTTTCTGGAGCCTTACTCTATTCCATTTCTTGAACTTTATCGGCTATGTAAAATAGCTTGTGTTTTGCCAGTCAGTAGTGCCTCATGTGAAAGAAGCTTTTCTGCACTAAAGTTAATAAAATCATTCCTACGCACAACAATGACTGAGGAAAGGCTTTCAGATCTTGCCACATTGTCAATTGAGGCCAGACTTGCATCCCAAATAAATATGGGACTTGTAGTTAGCAGGTTTGCATCAATCCATAAAAATTCACGTTTAAGCCTATATTAGCGTGAAAGACAAAATTTAAGTTCAATTTTTTTCTTTATGCTGTGCACTTTAAAAGCATAACACTGCATATTTGTTGTGACGTTGCACTTTATTTTACGTGCACTTGTTTCCTTATTTAAGAATTGCTATTTGAAAGTTAGATATTTATAGTTAAAGGGACACTATAGGGTCAGGAATACCAACAGGTTAATTTCATTCTCCTCTGTCTGTCCTATGAGGCTGCAGGATCCCTGACCCTCTGTCTGGACAGTGCTGATCACATGCACCCTCCCAAGAAAAAAAAAACCTCTCTAGCAATACACACCAAACTGAGCATGTACAGCTTGCACCAAGACTGTACTATCAGGAGGGGACTGTGGAAGAAGGAGAGGATCAGAGAAGACAGGATCAAACAGCCTTTTCACACAATGCAGAGGTTTAGCCCCTTAGGTTTCAAAGTGAGTATAACAAGCATGCTTTACTGCATATACAGACTGATTTTACTGTTGTGGGTTTAGGAACAATTAAAGCTCAAGTTGTTCTGGTGACTATAGTGTCCCTTTAACAAAAATAGTTACAATTATTGTTGTTCATTTATATAACTATAGCTTGAATATGTTTTGGTACATACCTGGAAAAATTATTATTATTGCCTATGCTTCAACATAGGTATTGCAGTTCATTTTGCAATGTTTACCATTATGCGGTTTAATAGTGTTTTTTTGTAGGGGATTTTAAATTATTATGTACACTTCAACTATAGACTTAAATTAGCATGATGAAGGGCCAACCCTTCTTAGTAGTTTTTCATGGAAGTAGGGCTAAATCAGCTTTTCTTACAGGACAAGCTAGCCCATTATAGTTGGCCCTTCATAATGCAAATTTTTGTCTATGGCTATGGGTCACATTAAAGGGACTTTTTGCACATTGATAAAAGTCCGCAGTTGGACTGAAATGTTGACGCTCAAGTGTATTGTATGTTGCACAAATAAAACAAAGGTGAATTTGTAACAAGACCTCTGGAGTGCATTCTATTCTTGATTTAATTTATTTTTTAATACACATGTGTGTGTGTGTGTATATATACTGTATATATGTATGTGTATATATGTGTGTGTGTGTATATATGTATATATACACACACACGTTTTATGGTTGGCCCCCCTACTTTTGTCCTTGTCCCCCCATGTGCCCCCCCTAAATGTGAAAGCTGGAGACGCCACTGCTTATCTATATATAATACACTCTTCAAATGTGCTTTAAAATGTATGGTTTTCCCTTTCATGAACAAGAAAATAATGACGTTATGCTGTTACGCTGGTATTAAAATGCTGTGGGGCTGGTATGAATTTTTTTCCAGGGCTGGATTTTATTCCCAGTCCGGCCCTGCCCATGGGGAAGAGGAGGAATGCATACTGCCGGGGGGCGAGCACCACCCGCACGGTCCCCCAGCCAGGGGAAGTGAGGAGAGGAAGAGGCGAGCTGTCCTTACAAGCAGAGAGCTGTTATAGCTTTCATCTGAATGTCCCTGTCCTGTGTTCCCGGGGCTCACCATCACATAGCCCCACCTCTTGGCCCGGCGCCTTTGATAGACAGAACGCCGGTCCAATGCGGGACATGTGACGTCATCAAAGGCGCCGGGCCAAGAGGTGGGGCTATGTGACGTGAGCCCCGGGAACGCAGGACATTCAAATGAAAGCTATTACAGCTCTCTGCTTGTACGCACAGCGCGCCTCTTCCTCTCCTCACTTCCCCTGGCTGGGGGACCGTGCGGGCGGTGCTCGCCCCCCCCACTCTGAGGCAGCCCCATGCTCGCCAATAGCCATTTGAGGGCTGAAGTATGCATTCCTCATCCTCCCCGGTAGTTCCGCCACTGGCTCGCCTCTTCCACTGCACAGGTGAGGCTACATTGTGCACGGGTCATGCTGCATTGGGCACAGGTGAGGCTGTATTGGGCACAGGTGAGGCTGCATTGGGCACAGGTGAGGCTGCATTGGGCACTGGACACGCTGCATTGGGCACAGGCCACACTGCATTGGGCACAGGTGAGGCTGCATTGGGCACTGGAACGCTGCAGTGGGCACAGGTGAGGCTGCATTGGGCACTGGACACGCTGCATTGGGCACAGGCCACACTGCATTGGGCACAGGTGGGCACAGGTGAGGCAGTATTGGGCACGGGCAGACCACGCTGCATTGGGCACAGGTGAGGATTATTGAAGCGCTAACACCAGGTGTTTGGAGTATCTTTATCTGTTGATTAAACTTTCTGGAATACATATATTGCTATTGTGGTGTAGGATCTGGGTTCTCTCTTTCTTTCTTTCTTTCATCTCAGACTCGAACCACACGCCCTTTAAACCACGCCCACTATTTAATTTAAGTCCGCCATTTTTTTGTGGGGGGGGGGCCCATACAACATTTTGCTATGGGGCCCTGTGATTTCTAGTTACGCCCCTGGTCATTACCTATTGGAACTAGTCACCACAATCACCTATATACTGCTCTAATGTGTGATCATTAGGTTACAGTTGAACTAACCAATTAAAATTAGTACTCAGCTAGTGTTACAACGAAAGCAAGATGGCGCCTGGCCCCTCCCAGTGTTTTTTTACTTTTGGACACATGATTTATGATGATTGTGTAAATTTATGAGCTTTGTTGTTCATATGCACATTTGAGTACACATTTGATAATTTTATATTAGGAGAGCTTCACTGTTATTAGGTATACATGTTTAGCTTTTCCATGTTTTTTTTTTTCCAATTGTTTTTCCCCTCAGTTAATGGATCTCACAATTAGGTGTACGTTTAATAAACCATGATAAGCGGAGATCATGATGATCACCGCCAGGGCCGTCGGAACAGGACAGGCAAAACAAGCAATTGCTTGGGGCCCTGAGCTGGCCTGGGGCCCCAGCCTAGGGTGCCTGCCTGCTGCCTGCTGCCTGTCCTGGATTTCCGTCCTGAGCCGATCCGCAGATTGCGGCCATAGGAAAGGCAGCGGCTTCGGCCTAGCTCCGGAGCGGCGGCCATCTTGGTACACCCGGCGGCAGTGGCCGAGGTGAGTGGGGAGATGTGGACATTACAGTGGGGAGATGTGGACATTACAGGGGGGAGATGTGGGGGAGATGTGGACATTATAGGGGGGAGATGTGGACATTACAGGGGGGAGATGTGGACATTACAGGGGGGAGATGTGGACATTACAGTGGGGGAGATGATGTGGATATTACAGTGGGGGTGATGAGGATATTACAGTGGGGGAGATGATGTGGATATTACAGTGCGGAGGCCCCCTGTCCATCCCACAGTCCCCCTGTCCATCCCACGGTCCCCCTGTCCATCCCACTGTCCCCCTGTCCATCCCACGGTCCCCCTGTCCATCCCACGGTCCCCCTGTCCATCCCACTGTTTATAAACAGTCCTAAACAGCATCTTAATGTTAATGTGAGTGTGTATGTGTTTTAAGTATGTTGGATTATAATGCAACAGCAGTATTTGCACTGTAAACCTTTTTTATTTATATAAAGTGTGGGTGAGCTTAAACTGTATCGCTATGCGGTGGTTCCTGTAGGCTTTGCGTGAGTGCTGGGGGGGGGGGTTGGGTTGGGGGCCTCCATGTCCATTTTGCTTGGGGCCCCCAAATTCCTTCAAACGGCCCTGATCACCGCTTATCACAGAGCATTGCCGTTTTAATATACTGAGATGAGTACTGGAGAACTATTCTCCTCCTCTCATCTCAGTACACAGAACAGCTGCATTCACTGTAACAGAAACGGCCCATTTAATATCCAGTGATGCCACTTTATCACTGTGCTTCTCCTTCAAGTTCTCCTTTCTTGCTTCTCCAGTAGTGATGAGCCGAACACCCCCGGGTTCGGTTCGCACCAGAACCCGCGAACGGACCGAACGTTCGTACGAACATTAGAACCATATTAAATACAATGGATGCGAACGTTCGAATTCTAAAGTGCTAATTATAACGACTATTATGCATGTTATTGTCCTAAAAAGGGTTTGGGAACCCGGGTTCTGCACCAGGGGACATGTATCAATGCAAAAAGAAGTTTTAAAAACGGTCGTTTTTCGGGAGCAGTCATTTTAATGATGTATAAAGTGAAAAAAAAAAAGTCAAATATTCCTTTAAATATCGTACCTGGGGGGTGTCTAAAGTATGCCTGTGAAGTGCCACGTGTTTCCCGTGTTTAGAACTGTCCCTGCACAAAATGACACTTCTAAAGGAAAAAAAAGCCATTTAAAACTGCTTGCGGCTTTAATGTAATGTCTGGTCCCGGTAATATGGATGAAAATCTTTAAGAAAAATGGCATAGCTACCCCATGAGCCCCCCCCCCCCCCTACCCCAGCCCATTACCAGCCCCTTTGGGTCTTGTATGGATATTAAGGGGAACACCGCACACAAAATAAAAAAGGCCCTATATACTCTGAACAGCCGTATACAGGCGGTGCATACAAGACAGGGACTGTAGGTTTGTTCTTATGTAGAATGTGTTTGTAATTTTGAACAGGTACATTGTTTAAGTGTAGCTCCAGCCCAAAAATCTATTTTTAAACTTTTTGGAAAACATAGGTAAGGGTTATCACCCCTGTAACATTTGTTTTGCTGTCTGTGCCCCTGTTCAGAACATTTCACCTCACTTTCCGCCCCAATGACAACTGTTTTTGAAATGTGGTGTTTTTCTTGAAACAAGGATTGGTGATAAAGCATCAGTACAGAGGAGACACCTTTCTCCCATATTAATTCTTACAGGAGAGAATTTTCCTTCCTAGGGGTAGATTTCCTCTCACTTCCTGTTGTCTTCTTGCGTTTGCAAGTAGGAGTCGTTTGTAAGTTGGATATTTGAAAGTAGGGACCTGCCGTATATACTCTGCAGAAATAGGCCCCTTAGTTGTTGGTGTTGGCACAACACTGTAAGCACTCACAGTTACTCTTGGTTGGTGCTGGAACGCCCTGCTGTCAACTATTATATCAGGAATTGTAATTACATATAATTGTTGAACAGTGGTAGTAAAAATTGGGCCTTTGATGGTGGTGCTGGTGCCACAACACTGTAAGCCCTGACAGTTACTCTTGGTGGGTGCAGCAATGGGCCCTGCTGTGAATTATTAGATCAAGAATTGTAATTGCATGCCCCTGTTGAACAGGGGCTGAAAAATTGGGCCTTTCATGGTGGTGGTGGTGGTGTTGCCACAACACTGTAAGCCCTCAGAGTTACTCTTGGTGGGTGCAGGAATGGGCCCTGCTGTGAATTATTAGATCAAGAATTGTAATTACATGCCCCTTTTGAACAGGGGCTGAAAAATTGGGCCTTTCGTGGTGGTGGTGGTGGTGGCGTTGCCACAACACTGTAAGCCCTCAGAGTTACTCTTGGTGGGTGCAGCAATGGGCCCTGCTGTGAATTATTAGATCAAGAATTGTAATTACATGCCCCTGTTGAACAGGGGCTGAAAAATTGGGCCTTAGGCACTGGTGGCACAACACTGCAACCCCTCACAGATACTGTACTTGGAGCACAGCAATGAGCCCTGTTGCAAAGTATTGCTTCAAAAATTGTAATGACACGCCCCTGTTAAACAGGGGCTGAAAAATTGGGCCTTAGGCACTGGTGGTACAACACTCCAACCCCTCACAGATACTGTACTTGGAGCACAGCAATGAGCCCTGTTGCAAAGTATTGCTTCAAAAATTGTAATTACACGCCCCTGTTAAACAGGGGCTGAAAAATTGGGCCTTAGCCACTGGTGGCGGCACCCATAAACAAAAATGATCTTCCAAGCTATCATCATCAATCGTATCATTGAGGACTCGGAGGAGGAGGATAGCCAGTCAACATAACAGCACAGGCACTCAGCATCAGTCTTGAAGGGATGTGACATGTTAAAATCAATAAGTCTGTTAAATCAGCATCAGGTGTGTGGTAGCTGGTGGTGATCCAAGACTGGTTCATCTTGATGAAAGTCAGTCGATCAACCGAGTCGGTGGACAGGCGCACCCTGTGATCCGTGACAAATCCTCCAGCAGCACTGAATGTGCGTTCCGAAAGAACGCTGGATGCAGGACAGGCCAGTAGCTCAATTGCATACTGTGCAAGCTCTGGCCAGTGATCCATCCTCAAGACCCAGTAAGCCAGAGGATTTTCGGTGGGGAAGGTGTCCAAGTCTGACCTTGCCCCTAGATATTCCTGCACCATGTTTATCAGACGCTGGCGATGGTTGCTGGAACCGATCATACTTTGGGGCTGCGGACTAAAGAATTGTCTGAACGCATCGGTCAGACGGCCACCTTCCCCACCGCTCCTTCTTTGACTGGCCGAAGCCTCAGCAACTCGTTGTCCAGGACCAGGAGTTTGTAACCTCCCAGTCTCTGGGAACGCGTTGCACAGACCTTTCTGCAAGGCCTCCCGGAGTTGTCTCATCCTCTGCTCCCTCTGCGACGGTAACATAAGGTCCGCAACCTTACCCTTGTACCGTGGATCAAGGAGAGTGGCCAGCCAGTAATGGTCCCTCTCCTTGATCCGAAGAATACGAGGATCCTTCCGCAGACTTTGCAGGATCAGGGAGGCCATGCAGCGTAGGTTAGCTGAGGCATTCGGTCCGGAGTCCTCTGGGTCACTAAGGACGACATGATCCGCAGCCACCTCCTCCCAGCCACGTACAAGTCCACTGGTTTCTTGGGACTGTAAATCATCCCTAAAAGACTGCTGCTGATGATGCTGAGTGCCAGCCTCCACCTCCATGCTGACACAATCCTCCTCCTCCTCCTCCTCCTCCTCTTCCTGTGCGATGGGTGGGACAGAAGGAACACTGTCTGGGTAAAGGGGGCCTTGAGAGGCAAGGAAGTCCTCCTCTTCCTGCCTCTGTTCTGCCTCAAGTGCCCTGTCCATTATTCCACGCAGCGTGTGCTCCAACAGGTGGACAAGAGGTACAGTGTCACTGATGCATGCACTGTCACTGCTCACCATCCTCGTGGCCTCCTCAAATGGTGCCAGGACAGTGCATGCATCCCTGATCATGCCCCACTGGCGTGGAGAAAAAAAACCAAGCTCCCCTGACCCTGTCCTGGTGCCGTAGTCGCACAGGTACTCATTGATGGCCCTCTGCTGCGTGTGCAGCCGCTGCAGCATGGCCAACGTTGAGTTCCACCTGGTGGGCATGTCACATATAAGGCGGTTCTTGGGCAGGTTCAACTCCTTTTGCAGCTCAGCCAGGCGAGCACTGGCATTATAAGATCTGCGGAAATGCACACAGACTTTCCTGGCCTGCCTCAGGACATCCTGTAAGCCCGGGTACCTGCCCAAGAACCGCTGCACCACCAGGTTAAGGACGTGAGCCACACAGGGCACATGGGTCAGTTGTCCCTGTCGGAGGGCGGAGAGGAGGTTGGTGCCATTGTCGCAAACCACCATTCCTGGCTTAAGCTGGCGTGGCGTCAACCACCTCTCGGCCTGGCCCTGCAGAGCAGACAGGACCTCTGCCCCAGTGTGGCTTCTGTCCCCCAAACACACCAGCGCAAGCACGGCATGGCATATTTTTGCCTGCGTACTTGCGTAGCCCCTTGAACGGCTACGGAGCACCGCTGGTTCAGAGGACAAAGCACAGGAAGAGGCCATGGAGGAAGAAGAAGAGGAGGGGGTGGAGGAGAGAGGTGTGTCACAACCAGTAGTAGCATTTTGGAGGTGTGGCGGTGGAACAACCTCCAACACTACTGCACCTTGTCCTGCATCCTTCCCAGCTGCCAAAAGAGTGACCCAATGGGCCGTAAAAGAAAGGTAACGTCCCTGTCCATGCCTGCTGGACCATGAGTCAGCGGTAATATGCACCTTACCGCTGACCGCCCTGTCCAGCGAGGCCAAGACATTGCCTTCCACATGCCGGTAGAGAGCCGGAATAGCCTTCCGTGAGAAAAAGTGGCGTTTGGGAACCTGCCACTGAGGAACCGCACATTGCACAAACTCACGGAAGGGGGCCGAGTCTACCAACTGAAAAGGCAGCAGTTGAAGCGCTAGCAATTTAGCCAAGCTAGCATTCAACCGCTGGGCATGTGGATGGCTGGGAGTGAACTTCTTTCGACGGTCCAGCAGCTGGGGCAGGGAAATTTGCCTGCTAGAATCGGACGTCGGTGTACTGCTAGCAGAGTGGCCGCAAGTACTTGGCTGTGACACACCTAATTCTACACCTTCATTCCTCTCAGTGCATGTTTCAGAGAGGACTGAAGTTATAGTGGTGTTGGAGATCCCAGCTGATGCGGTGCAAGGAGAGGTCCGCTTTGTTCTTTGGTGTGGGTCTTTGAGGTAGGCTTGCCAACGAGCTGCATGGCAGGTCAACATATGTCTGGTCAGGCATGTGGTACCCAAGCGGCTGATGTTTTGGCCACGCGATATACGCTTGAGACATATGTTGCAAACAGCAGCTGTGCGATCTGATGCACTAGCTCCAAAAAAGGCCCACACCAAAGAACTTTTTGAATGACGGGCAGAGGCAGCGCCCTGCACAGGCGGAGCTCTGCGGTGTGATTCCGTCGGTGTACTGCCCTTACGCTGGCCACCAAAGGGCATCCTGCCTCGTTGGAGATGTGCCTCCTCCTCATCCTCCTCCTCCTCCTCTCTCCTATTAGGCACCCACTTGGAGTCAGTGACCTCATCATCCCCTCCCTCCTCATCACTGGAGCCAATCTGGCAGTATGCTGCAGCTGCTGGAACATGACTGCCAGATTGGTGTCCTTCTTGAGCATCCCCTCTGTCTGCTCTCACGCTACTGCCTTCCTGTAGCTGGGTTTCATCATCAGACCCTTCGAAACGCTGGGCATCCTCCTGGAGCATGTACCCAACACTGTGCTCAAACAGTTCGGGGGACTCCTCAGGAGGAGGACATGGTGGGTCTAGGGAAGGAGTGACTGATGATGAGTCTGACATTGATACCAGGGAAGAGGACGCTTTGGCAGCTGCTTTGCCAGTACCCTGAGCCTGGGTGAGAGAGGATGAGGAGGAGGAGGAGGGCTTGGTCATCCACTCTACCAAGTCTTCGGCATGATGTGGCTCAACATGTCCAGCTGCCGAAAAGAAGGACAAGCGTGTCCCATGGCCATGTGCTGATGACAATGCACCGCGTCCACGACCAGCACTGTTGCCCCCAGACACAGAGCCTGATTGCCCTCTTTTATTGCCTCCTGACTGTCTGCCTCTCCTTGTTTGCCTTCCAGACATTCTAATGAATGGCCTGCAGGGAGATGGGAAAAAAGCAATAAGGGCTACCTTCAGGTGTCCTTCTCTGTCCCTTTACTTAAGGATTTCTAAATATGGTTGAGGATGATTGCTTTCGCACAGAATAGCACAATGACAATTTCCCTGACTGTCCAAAAAACAAGGATTTCAAAGATGGTTGATGAGGAATGCTTTAGCACAGTATAGCACAAGGAGAATTTCCCTCACTGTCCTTCCCTGTCCCTACAAACAAGGATTAGCACAGTAAAACACACTGACACTCTCCCTACCTATAGTTTTCTGTCCCTATAAAAAATGTTTTTTTAAAGATGGTTGATGATCAATGCTTTAGCACAGTATAGCACAAGGAGAATTTCCCTCACTGTCCTTCCCTGTCCCTACAAACAAGGATTAGCACAGTAAAACACACTGACACTCTCCCTACCTATAGTTTTCTGTCCCTATAAAAAATGTTTTTTTAAAGATGGTTGATGATCAATGCTTTAGCACAGTATAGCACAAGGAAAATTTCCCTCACTGTCCTTCCCTGTCCCTACAAACAAGGATTAGCACAGTAAAACACACTGACACTCTCCCTACCTATAGTTTTCTGTCCCTAGAAAAAATGTTTTTTTAAAGATGGTTGATGATCAATGCTTTAGCACAGTATAGCACAAGGAGAATTTCCCTCACTGTCCTTCCCTGTCCCTACAAACAAGGATTAGCACAGTAAAACACACTGACACTCTCCCTACCTATAGTTTTCTGTCCCTAGAAAAAATGTTTTTTTAAAGATGGTTGATGATCAATGCTTTAGCACAGTATAGCACAAGGAGAATTTCCCTCACTGTCCTTCCCTGTCCCTACAAACAAGGATTAGCACAGTAAAACACACTGACACTCTCCCTACCTATAGTTTTCTGTCCCTAGAAAAAATGTTTTTTTAAAGATGGTTGATGATCAATGCTTTAGCACAGTATAGCACAAGGAGAATTTCCCTCACTGTCCTTCCCTGTCCCTACAAACAAGGATTAGCACAGTAAAACACACTGACACTCTCCCTACCTATAGTTTTCTGTCCCTATAAAAAATGTTTTTTTAAAGATGGTTGATGATCAATGCTTTAGCACAGTATAGCACAAGGAGAATTTCCCTCACTGTCCTTCCCTGTCCCTACAAACAAGGATTAGCACAGTAAAACACACTGACACTCTCCCTACCTATAGTTTTCTGTCCCTAGAAAAAATGTTTTTTTAAAGATGGTTGATGATCAATGCTTTAGCACAGTATAGCACAAGGAAAATTTCCCTCACTGTCCTTCCCTGTCCCTACAAACAAGGATTAGCACAGTAAAACACACTGACACTCTCCCTACCTATAGTTTTCTGTCCCTAGAAAAAATGTTTTTTTAACCACTTGACCACTGGGCACTTAAACCCCCTTAATAACCAGACCAATTTTCAGCTTTCGGTGCTCTCACATTTTGAATGACAATTACTCAGTCATACAACACTGTACCCATATGAAATTTTTGTCCTTTTTTTCACACAAATAGAGCTTTCTTTTGGTGGTATTTAATCACTGTTGGGTTTTTTATTTTTTGCGCTATAAGAGAAAAAAGACTGAAAATTTTGTAAAAAAATGATTTTTTTTTCGTTTCTGTTATAAAATTTTGCAAATTACTATTTTTTCTTCATAAATTTTGGCCAAAATTTATACTGCTACATATCTTTGGTAAAAATAAGTACAAATTGGTGTATATTATTTGGTCTTTGTGAAAGTTATAGAGTCCACAAGCTATGGTGCCAATATCTGACAATTGATCACACCTGAAGTACTGACGGCCTATCTCAATTCTTGAGACCCTAACATGCCAGAAAAGTACAAATACCCCCCAAATGACCCCTTTTTGGAAAGAAGACATTCCAAGGTATTCAGAAAGAGGCATTGTGAGTTTTTTGAAGTTGTCATTTTTTCCCACAATTCTTTGCAAAATCAAGATTTTTTTTTTCTCTTTTTTTTTTTTCACAAAATTGTCATATTAGCAGGTTATTTCTCACACACAGCATATGCATTCCACAAATTACACCCCAAAACACATTCTGCTATTACTCCCGAGTATGGCGATACCACATGTGTGAGACTTTTACACAGCGTGGCCACATACAGAGGCCCAACATGCAGGGAGCACCTTCAGGCGTTCTGGAGCACCAAGGCCAATTCTGACATTTCTCTCCTACATGTAAAAATCATCATTTATTTGCTAGAAAATTACATAGAACCCCAAAACATTATATATGTTTTTTTAGCAAAGACCTTAGAGAATATAATGGTGGTTGTTGCAACTTTTTATCTCGCACGATATTTGCGCAGCAATTTTTTTAACGCGTTTTTTACGGAAAAATAATGTTTTGTGCTTAAAAAAAAAAAAAACAGTAAAGTTAGCCCAATGTTTTTGCATAATGTGAAAGATGAAGTTACGCCGAGTAAATAGATACCTAACATGTCGCCCTTAAAAATTGCACACACTCGTGGAATGGCGCCAAACTTCGCTACTTAAAAAATCCCCATAGGTGACGCTTTAAATATTTTTTACTGGTTACATGTTTTGAGTTACAGAGGAGGTCTAGGGCCAAAATGATTGCTCTCGCTCTAACGTTCGCAGAGATACCTCACATGTGTGGTTTGAAAACCGTTTTCATATGTGGGCGGGACTTACGTATGCGTTCGCTTCTGTATGCGAGCTCACGGGGACAGGGGCGCTTTAAAAAAAAAAAAAAAATTATTCTTCATTTTACTTTATTTATTTTAGTTTGACATGTTTTTCCGCCCTAAACATTTTTTTGATCACTTTTATACCTATTACAAGGAACGTAAACATCCCTTGTAATAGGAATATGGCATGACAGGTCCTCTTTACAGTGAGATATGGGGGGGGGGTGTCAATAAGACCCCACATCTCACCTCTAGGCTGGGAAACCTGAAAAAAATACAAAAAAAAAAAACAACAGTCCTGGCTTTGATCGTAGCGGTGAGTCGGTAGAAGCACCGGAGGGCGGCGGGGGGGGGGGGGGACATCCCCTCTCGCCTCCCGTAAGAATGATCAAGCGGCGGAACAGCCGCTATGATTGTTCTTATGGTGTAGGGAATCGCCGGCTGAAAAAGCTGATATCTGAATGATGCCTGTAGCTGCTCCCATCATTCAGATATCCCCGCACAAAGTCAAGGACGTCATATGACGGCCGGAGGGCGGGAAGTGGTTATTGCAGAGT
>CM055117.1:283346799-283639299 GCA_029206835.1 Rana muscosa
TGTCAAAAAAATATTCCATTATAAACAAAACACAGCTAAATGCAAGTTACTGCGTTTACACGTGTTTACAAGCTGTTACAGGCATTTGGCGTTTCAAATGCCTCTAAACATCTGTCCTGAACGCATTTTTTTGCTTTCCAAAAAATGCTTCTAACCTCAATGCCTAGAAGCGACTATAAACGACCCTGTGTACATGTACTGATAAGATAGTGGTTGTAAAGGTTCAGTTTTTTTTTTTTTAAATAACAAACATGTCATACTTACCTCCACTGTGCAGTTTGTTTTGCACAGAGTGGCCCCGATCCTCCTCTTCTGGGGTCCCACGGCGGCTCTCGCGGCTCCTCCCTGCAATAGATAACCCCCTCTGGGAAGCTCTCTCCTGAGGGGGTTACCTTGCGGGCGCACTACTGTGTTATACACTCGGAGGCCCATCCGTCACCGGGTTGATGCTGCTCCGGACTCTTCGGACGGGTGATTTACCCGGCCTCCTCACCTCAGACATGGGCCCCATCCACCTCAGGGACCCTCGGACTCCTCGAAGTCACTGGGCCCCAGGCCTCCGGTTTAGTACCTCACCCCAGGCTGAAGGTGCCTGGGATGGACGCCAACTCCGCTCCGGCCAGGCCTAGGGCGCCTCGGCCTAAGGTGCCTGGGCGCGTGATGAAGAAGAAGACGAAAGACCTTGTGGCCAGGGCGTCTCCCCGTTTTATCTCCTCCCTTGACGTCACGGCAGGTTCCCCGCCCTTGCCGTACCATCTCCGGAAAGGGACAAAAAGGATAGCACTGCGGCAGCAAATCTACCTTGAGCCTGCGGGTACCCCGCCACCCACAGGCCAAGGAGAATAATACACCATCCAGTCCTCCACGAATACAAATGGTCCAAATCCTCTCATGATTTACACACCTGGGTCATACTATTACCCAGGTGTATCCCACCTAAATTTAGACCCCCGCTACATGTGCATGTGTTCATATAAAAATAAGTGGTTATACAGATTATATAGTATACAAGCTGTGGGTAGACAGTTGGTTGCATAGAATATGTTCATTAGACACTGAGTTCCTATTATCCCAAGGGTTGGGGTTATTTCTGGAGGAGAGCATACTTAGTTCCCAGCATAGCTAGAGATCTGACCATGGTGTCCTCTCCTGCTTAGTGTGGTCAGTTTTTAATAGGAAAGCAAGGGGACTAGCAGGAACATCAGGGATTCACACAAAGGAAGCAATATAAAGAGAACAGGATATTTTCACGATACAGTAGCCACATATTAGGAATATGAAGTATTGGGATAATAAACACTTTAAGGGCCTGTTAACACTACTGTGTTGTGTTTACACACATATGAGGTCCCATTTATTTTGAACGTCACCTCAATGCACCTTCCCATTGTACATGGATCACAGATTTCCACTGGCAAAAAAGCTGACTAACCCTTTTCTTGATGCCTTAGGCAACCCATTTAAAGTAATTAAAGGTGATGGGGTTATGAAAAAATAAACATCCATACTTACCCTCAGGGCCCATTCACATCTGAGCGTTTTCAGCTCGTAAAAGGCTCATCTCAAAAGTTCCAAAACACCCAACAAGCAAAATCCCATTAATTTAAATGGCCCCCGTTCACGTCTGAGCATTCTGTCACCTGAAGCAAAACAGCTGAAGCTCAAATAAGTACATGAGCTTTTTTTTAGGCAGATTACAAACGTTTTTCTGCTTTTTACATTGGTGATCTTTCAAACCTGTACAAAAATGCCAGAAAAACGCCCTAAAAAACACCTGAAAACGATACACTCAGATGTGAATGCAACCTCACTCAACAGTATTGGTCTGATGCTGCAGCTTGTCCCTGCTGGCTCTGACTCTGAGAACTGAGCAATTATATGACCTCTGAGCACTCAGTTCTTGGTCCGCTCGGAGCGGAGAGCAGTAACTGTCCGTCACCGCTCTGTGCTCTTCCCATCCAGCGCTTACTGAAGCACCAGGCTGGGGAGAGGGTTGGAGCAGCTGGCTCTGGCTCTAATTGGTACCAGTGGCGGCCTGTCCATTAGGGGCGCCGCCCCCTCTCTCCTTGCCTCCCCCTATATGCAGTGTATAGATTCATGCATAGCATGAATCTATCCACGGCTGCCGCTCCCTATTTATGTGTCCAGCCCCTTTCAGGGTACCGGGCGCATGAATTACAGTGGCCAGGGTTTTTTTTTTTAAACACCGGATTAGAGCCAGAGGCTCTAATAGGCTTCAAAATAGGGTGGGCTCTGGTCGCAGAGGATGCAACCGGAGCCCATCCAGATGTGTTGCAACAGTGAATATTCGTTGTTGCAACACTGATCCTCCGGCCAATTGGGAAGCAGGCATGAAACACATTTCACAATTGGCCAAAATGCCTGGCGATCCTTTTGGAGGAGCAGAGAGCAGATGCACCGCGGAAGCTGCCGCTGCTCCAAGAGAGGACTCCGAATCAGCTTTCCCAGAGCCCGCTATGCTTAAGGACAGGGCTGGAAGATGGCCACATCAGCTCCAACCGCTGCTCTCACCGCCCGCATCCAGGGTAAGGACAGCAGGTGGTGGGGGGGTTAGCTGGGGGTGTTAGTGCCATGCCACGGGGGGGGGGTAGGGGCAGTTGTGCTAGTGCTGCTCCCCTGGTGGCCCAGGGGGGGGTGTTTGCCACCCCCCCCCCAAAAAAAAACACCAGCTGCCACTGATTGGCACGCTAAGATACTGAGCCAGCTGCAAATCGTGCATCCAGGTGGATCCCCACAATATGGTCAGGCTAATTCTGGGTCAATAGAGAGTAAAAATAATTGACCCGGAAGAGAAATATGGCCACAAAAAACTTTCACTATACTTTAACACGCAAGCGCTAATGCAGCACAGAAATCGAGAATGGAGCCTGAATGGATGTACAGGAGAGGGTAGAAGGATTCACACCCTTTACAGATAGTATTTTGATTGTTTATGCTATACATGTAAACGTGTGTATGTTTTATCTGTAGAGTATATAAAGGTTTGTTCTCAGGACATCCCTTTGTTCTTTTTGCTGTACTTTAATATCTATACAACACTTCTGCACAATTGTGGAGTTTACAATAGATGGGACCCCTCCTGCTCTTAGCAGTCAAAACATGACTGTCAAAACAAAGATTCAGCCTAATCACTTTGGCAATGTGTTGCTATTCCCGAAGATGAGAATATTTGACGATTGATGCTCTTCTTTACAAGCTATTACATTTTGTTTAAAAAGAAAATTAAACATAATCAAAATATGGCTTGGTTGTTGCAATTTACTTCATTTAATCAATAGCTAGCAAGCCATGAAATGGGTTTGCTGCAATTTATATCTACAGTTCTAATTTTTTGCAAGTATAGTGTTGTCTGCCAAGAGCTGCAAGCATAAATTCAGTAATCTTTGTGCTGAAATGAAGCCAGGCAGCCACTTAACATTTCTACAAAAAATCTGCATTCAATCACAACACAATCACTTTCTTGTAAACAAGAACAGCTATTTCTAAGCCCAACCTTTATTTAGCTTCCCAGGTCATGTACACAGTATGATCGACATTTGATTTAGCTAAAAGTCTTATAGAACTGTCATACAGTGTGTGCACCATTCCCATTCTCTTTACATTGCAGTCTTTTTGACAATGTATTGTAACAGATTGCTTTGTCAGTTCTAACAATGTATGACTAAATAGAATTGAAAGAGAAAGAAAAAATTGTAATAAAATTTTGATGTCTTTTTGTTTGGAAGGGAACATTAAATGTGCAATCATGTACTTGATGTGAAAATGTAATTGCCCCTATATAAATAAAAGTGTATATAAAGTAAAAAACAGTTTTAAGTCTGGAGTGGTGAGGAGTTAGAACCCCTGTCTGTGTACGTGCTATGGAGATTCAGTCCCTCCATTTGACCTGGGGGCCACTATCGATGGGAGGTGAAATCCAAAAATGTGGGTTGTCACCAAAACAGAAATAGAGTAAATTCTTCCAATGGGGGTATTTATTACAGTGGAAACTGTCTAGTAGGGATTTACTTCACTTTTTGAGAGATTTTCACGTTTTGATAACCTCTGAAAATCTGCAGCCCTGACCCCCTTTACCATTAATTTTTGCTTTCAGTTTAGGTGACCAACTCATAGACCTATTAGACGTTGTAATGCAAAACTATGGTAAAGCCCTGCAAATCATGAGGGAGTGTATGATGAGCAAATAGGTTGCCCTTATGTATATGTAGCGACCTTACCCTTTTCCTCCCGTCTCTTTGGCTCACTCATGAGAGGAAAAGGCGCAAGGTGCCACCATGCCTGTACCCTCTGGTTTGCAGAGGTTAAGCACACTTGTTTCACCTACGGGTCTTGCAGCGAAGTTCTCCTCAAAGTTGGTTTCTGTCCTCAGTGTGCAAGGACAGAGTCTCTATACCCCAAGTAACTCCAAGGTCCACACAAGTATATCACTCCAACGTAGAGCTTTATTTTCTTTGCACAAAGAGAGAAAGGTGTTAGAAGGATAGACAGCATTCAGGCACTTCTGGCTTCGTCGCCACTCGGTCCCGAGTGGGTATAGCTCACCCGGATAGCCACCAATGGTGCTAGCAGCCGGCGTGCAGCTCGAACAGTCAATCTAGATCCCTAATAGATGCATATAGGAGATCCTTTACCACAGGATCTATAGTGTCCCACACCTCCTGATGGTCCAGATTGTTAGGCCCCTGGGTCCCGGATGGATGACATCCCCCTGGAGAGTTACTGGGCCCCTTCCTTCACTGTGATCTCTCACCAGTCCTTCGGAACGGTCCTCCCCCAACCTCCTCATCCAGAAACGGGTCTCCTCGCAAGGCAGCACCCTGAGATTCTTCCTTCTGAAGCGGGCTCCAGCTAAAGGTGCTGAGCCCAGGGCTGAAGTTGCAGTCCCAGGACTAAAGGTACCTGGGACTGAGGCGTACGTGGCCCCATGGCCTGGAAGGCCATGCACTCGACTCCCGAACCAACAAGTTCCCTCGGGTACAGGTCCCCGGATCACTCTCTCCCACAACAATGGTGTCCGCCCCTTTTGTATCCTTTCCCAGCATGCACAGCAGGCCGACCCCGCCCACCGCATGGCTGCCGAGAGAGGACACCAAATCGCCACTCCAACACCTGTGGTTCAACCCCGAGTACAAGTGACAGCGCCACCCATACTACCTCGGGGAACTGCAAGCCAGATGAAGCAGCAGCAAGGCAGAGTCCAGTAATTGAAAGACTTGAGCCAACTATCACTCAAGTCACCCCTAAATTTGGTATAACATAACCTCAATTTAGGACCCCCGCTACATATAGATAATATGTTTTAATATCACATTTTATATAGAAACAATATTTTTTTAACATTTATACCAGGCATCAATAAATGGCAGACCGCGGTCCAAAAGACAGTTCTATCCAAACCTCCAGCCAGCCAGTTCCCAATGCAACTACCCACCCTCCTTCCTCTGTAATGATTGATTGTTAGGACCACTGGCATCCTAACAGCCCAATTATGTCACCTGTATGCCCTGCCCCCAACATCTCATGAGGATAGAAGTGGAATGTCCTTCACCCATCCTGATACACCCCCCAGCTCCCTCCCGCTGCTTAAACATATGTTTTTGTTACTTATTAGCAGGGTCTTATCAGCCTTATCATCAGCCTTGCAAGGATGTTTCTTTTTCCCCACATGCTGCTGAGGCTGATGATAAGACCCTGCTAATATTAGGAGGCAGCCATAAGTAACAAAAACATACGTTTAATTTTGTGCTCCTAAGCAGTATGTGTTACACGCTATAATCTGCATTGATATAGCCAAAGTCTGTACAGGATCATCACATTAACAACATCTGTGGAGGTAAGAAGGAGACAGTTACACACGCTGGAGGGATCAATATAGAGGAGAGAGAGCTTACAGATTTTGCCTACACTTATACATCTGGAGATGAGAGTCCTGTGAGACTTAAGTTTGGAAATATATATATATTATACCAGAACCCTACCTGTTCACCACATCTCAGCAAGGACCACTCATTTGAGAGACTATTTGCTATATATTTTTTTCCCATTTTTCCCATTTTTTCACTCATTTTATACAGTTTACATTTATGGTTGTTTTCCTCACTGGAACTTTGTTACCATTATGGATTATTGCATTTATCATTAATTCATGTTCACCAGTATATTCACATATTCACGTGGTTTACACTGCATAGGCACTTTACTTACAGGGTTATATTATTTTCTCTGTATGTTTTTTGTACATTTTTCACAGACACCAGTGACCATTTTCTATCCCTTCATGGTTTGACTGTTCACAATTATCTAAGCACATTTGTTTCGTTATATTGGTGTGTTAGTAATTAGCGCGGAAAATTTTTCTTTATTTATTCACTATCGTGTAATGTGAACACGTTCAGTTTCTGCAGCTTTTTGCACAACAACACTTCTTTTGTCATTTCATTACTCATTATTAGCGCGAAAGACTGCATTTTACTTTCTCTTGTAGTAACTACTGGCAAACTTTTGTCCTGTAGAAAATAAAGAAAGGCACTGCATTCATTTATTGTTGAGTGTAATTCAAGTACATACAGTGTATACTCAAACTTCAATAAATTCCCTCATATTCCTAAAGATAAAATATGTGCCACATTGCAGTTACCAAATTTTTTCTTTCTTTCTAAAAGTACCTGGTGATCCTACCAGCACTCCGGTGTACCTTTAGAAGGGTGACAACCCAGCAGGTGCTGCAGTTAATTAAATGGAACATTGCCACCCTCAGCGGCCAGGTAGGTCTGCGTTGCTGTGCACAATAACATGAGTTGTCATTGACCCCCCCCCTGCCAATAACTCCACAATATGTGATCCAAAATAATGCTTTGCATCTGGAGGAAATAGATCAGGTTGCCCTCTTAGATCCCACCTCCTGACATCGTCGAGCTGCAGACTTCAGTGTCCACTGTTATGATGTCATTGGGTAAAGTGACAGATTTTGCTACTTAGGAAAACGTTAAAAAAAAAGATGTTTCCAAGAGTGCATGGGAGATGAATATGATAAATAAATATTTGGACATAGTCCAACTTTCACTAAAGATCTGCCCAGCTTCTAAAACTGTTGGTCGCGTAAAAAAGACAATTAGAATGATTCATTTTTTTCCCTTGTTTTACTAGGCTTTCTGGTCTTTGAAATCTTTGATAAATCACCAATTAGTCTTGAAAATAGGATCTGCAAGTATATGTAAGCACAATATCAAAAAAGCATTTCTAACAAGTCGGTGTCAACCAAGAAGGCCATATGTTTCTTCTTTCTCATTTCCCTTCCACTAGTTTGCATGCTGTTGACATTTTTGTCAAGTAAATATAACAGTATTTTGGAACAACTGAGTGTTAAGCAAATGAATCTCTGTTTACAACTGAGAGGATATTCCTAATATGTAAGTGAGGATTTAAGACAAAGATCAGAACATTACTCACCATATTCTTTTTTCTTGTTTTAAGTGACATCTATACGTTTATTACCTCAACTCCCTAACTGTCTATACATTTTTTCCTCTTTCGTTTTTTTTTTTTTTAGGGAAGGAAAGTAAATGAATAAAAGGTACGCTAGACTAGTCAAGATCATGATACATACAATCAAAGTACCTGAATAGCAACCAAAGCCCCTGTGTGTGCAATTTAGTATAACTAGAGCTGGAAACGAGTATCACATTTCAAATCAATCAGAATAAGATGGCTTGAGGCAATGGATGATTGACAATTTCTACCACGGGTCTTTTCGTTCTTCCCTAGAAATGGTTTTCTCAGCTAAACTTTCTCTTTGAAGTAGACACAGACGGCTTGTACAAGAATGATGGGAAACAGACGTAAAATTGAACCGGAAAATAGCCTATGCAGTCAAGAGACCCTAGTAGATATAAAAAAAATTGTGCAAGCTTGTAAAATGATCATTCATTTTATTATCCTACCTGTAGGCTATTTGGGGCCCCCCAGAAGCCTAGCTATAGAACTCCCAGTTAGAAAAGTCACATCTGGTGTATTTGGACAATCGCTCCTAGCATTGCAGGAATAAAAAACAATGTTTTTTGTGTTATAGCAACAGGCAGGCTGTGGGGAATGCTCCCGGGGGCCTAAATAGCCTACAGGTTAAAAAAAAAAATTTGGGGGTTATATCTACTGGGGCCATTTGACCGCATAGGTTTTTTTATGGAAAGGTGAACCTAGCCTTTAGGTCAAACAGTTTGCTAGGAATTAACATTTTTTGGCAAAGAAAGACATGCAGTGTCTCGGTGCGTATATGCATTTACTTCGTCATTGACCATCCAATACTCAAAAAAGAGCGGCGTGGGACCAGGAAGAATGGGATGGGGTAGAAACTGCAGCCGAGTCCTGTTATTGCTAGAGGAGAATTCACTAGAAGGTAGGTATGTCATAATGTAACATTGCTGAAACACTGAATTCCCTAGCTATGCATATGTGAGCCCCCCCCTTTAAAACATAGAGATTTACTGATGCATCGTATTGATAGACCATAAATTGCATCGATATGGTGCAACTTTTTAAATTAATGTTCTGCCGCATAAGTGTAATGTGCAGAATACTCTAAAATGACAGCTCTTTTCTTTATCTAGTCCAGTGGTTCTTAACTCCTGTCCTCAGGACCCACTAACAGGCCAGGTTTTCAAGATAACTGAAATACATAACAGGTGATATAATTTGCCGCTCAGTGATTGCAGTATTCTAGTCTGCATCTCCCCAAAATAATATTTAAAATCTGTTCTGTTAGTGGGTCCTGAGGACAGGAGTTGAGAACCACTGATCTAGTCCTTAGGGCACTATTCCTCCGACTGACACCAATAGTGGGGCATTATTCCTCACACAGATACTAACGGCGAAGATTATTCTCCCTTCATCGGACCATAGATGCTAGGTCATTTTTTTTTCTGCACCATTGACCATTGGTCCTGAAACATTGTTTACACCTAGTGACATTGTTTTTTTTTATACTCCCACTAGCTACAGCCTGGCCCCCTAAAGCCTGAAAGATAGTGAACTGGCCTTTTGTTCAGAAAGTTTGTGTAACTTCTACTGTAGACCATATATTTGTTCCCTGTATTTAAGCTGCCTTATCATTTCACTTTTTGTTCCCTGGAGATGAAAAGTGACTTTAAAAAGTGTACAATATTGGAGGCATTGCTCATAGCAAACAATCAGAAGTATTGCCTAATTGTTCCATAAAATCAAGGGTAAAACCTGATTGGTTGCTATTGCAGTAACTCTTTTTTCATTTTCTTTTCTTCAGCTTTCGCGAATCAGCTCCATTGTGATAATATATGTCTTTTACATTTTTCAAGCATTTCAAGTGCTACAGAAAATGTACCCCTCACCCTTTAGATCTTTAACATCTTATATGTTTCACGAGTTGCTATGATGAATGTTGGCGCTGTCTTTAGAAGAATGAGGAGGTCACTCATAAAAGTGAATTATCTCTTGGGAGGTGTTGAGCTGGAATTCCTGCACTTGTTATTGTTTCTGTCACTAAGATGTAGAAGTGAATGGTTTATTTTGCAACTGAAATGTCTCTGTGCCTTTGACAGGGTGAACTCATTCTGCAGTGGTCAGCTCTTTGTATTAGTCAATGCTCCAGACACCACATTACTTTTGCTCTACAAAACTATCAGTGTCTGCAAAGATTAAATGAGTAGTATACAGCGATAATACTCAATAGGAATTTTATTTTATTTGTTCTATTAATCTTATTTTAAAGCTAAACTCAAGGCAGATATAAAAAAGACAAATGTATGCAGCTATTATATTCATTAATTACCATATATACTCGAGTATAAGACGACCCGAATATAAGCCGAGGCACCTAATTTTACCACAAACAACTGGGAAAACTTATTGACTCGAGTATAAGCCTAGGGTGTCCATCTGCATGCCTCACTGTTCCTCACTTTGCCTCACTGTGTCCATGTGCATGCCTCACTGTGCCTCACTGTGCCCATGCCTCACTGTGTCCATGACTAGACTTACGTTTAACATGGGAGTATATAGAAGGGGTGCCCAGGTTTGAAAAATTGGTGCTCCCCGGCCGTAGGTCCCCCAGACAGAAAACTTTGCACACTTGTAGAGGAGCACTGGGGCTACATATGTGGCAAGTACCGGGTCCCCAAAGTTACCAAAGAAATTACCGTTTAACATGGGAGTCTATGGAAGGGGTACCCGGCTTTGAAAAATTGGTGCTCCCCGGCCGCAGGTCCCCCGGACAACAAACTTTGCACACTTGTACAGGAAGAGTGGGGCTATATGTTTGCCAAGTTTGGGGTCCAGAGGACCTACGGCAGGTCGGTACCCGGTCCTCAAATTCCGGGAGATTAGGCGCAAATAGGCGACTTGAGTATAAGCCGAGGGGGACATTTTCAGCACAAAAAAATGTGCTGAAAAACTCGGCTTATACTCGAGTATATACGGTAATCGTGACATTTATTTTTTCATCTAACCAGTGTACGTACCTAAATGTGACTTGTTATCAGGCTCTTATAGTGCCCTGTCCATCAGCAGTATTCAAACTGGGTGAGGCAGGTTCAGTACTAGGAGCCAGTCTGGTATCCTGAATGCAAATACGCTTACAATAAAGCGCTGCGCAAACTGTTGGCGCTATATAAATCCTGTATAATAACAATAATAATAAGATGCTGACAGAAGGTGAGGGCAGAGAAACCAGAGGGATGACCTCAACTCTGATCATTTTCTGTCCAATCAGTGAACAGTTGAGGTGAGAGATGACACCACTTGACGACCGCCCACAGTACATTTACGTTATTAATTTGACTCTAAATACTGTTGTTATGGCAGCAGCTAGCTGCCATAACCCTGGTATCTTCTTGTTCTGTGGGCGATTGTCTACAAAATAAAAGTGGTCTTAGTGGCGCATTCACCGCTAAATCACTTTTAGAGGCGGCGAGAGAGGTGCCACCCCCCACCCTCTTGTCGCTTTCCGGCCGTTTCCCCGCTTACCAGAAAGATCGGTAAAGGCAGAAACAAACCGATCTGCTGGAGGGATGGGAAGGAAGTCGAGTGAGGGCAACATGGCCCTCACACGACTCTATGCCCTTGAAGGACCGAAGCGACATTGAACGTCACTTCCACCTCACGGCCTAAAGGGCTGATTTTTTTTTTCTTAAAGACAAACAAAATTTATTTTTGTATGCTTTTAAAGGTAAATGAGAGATCTGGGGTCTTTTTGACCCCAGATCTCTTAATAAAGACCACCCGTCATGCTTATTTTTATTACAAGGGATGTTTATATTCCTTGTAATAGGAATCAAATTTAAAGAGACAGTCTAAAAATAAAACGTAAAATAATTAAGAAAATAATTAAAAAATTAAAGTGCCCCATCCCTTCGTTATCGTGAAATGAAGGCATATGTAAGTCGCGCCCACATATGTAAGCATTGTTCAAACCACACATGTGAGGTATCGTCACGATCGTTAGAGTGAGAGCAATAATTCTAGCAACAGGTAACCTGTAAACATTTTTAAAGCTTTGCCTATAATGATTTTAAGTACCCTAGTTTGTCACCATTCCACAAGCATGCGCAATTTTAAAGCATTACATGTTAGGTATCTATTTACTTGGTGTAACATCATCTTCCACATTATACAAAAAAAAAAATTGGGCTAACTTAACAGTTTTTTTATTATTAGAAAAAGTGTATTTTTTTCATCAAAAAATTACGTTTAAAAGACCACTGCGCAAATACAGTGTGACATAAAATATTGCAATGATCATCATTTTATTCTCTACGGTCTCTGCTTTAAAAAAAATATATACTGTATATATAATGTTTAGGGGTTCTAAGTAATTTTCTAGCAAAAAGACTAGTTAAAACTTTTAAACAAAAAGTTCCAGAAAAGGCCAGGTCTAAAGCCTCATACACACGATCGGATGTTCCGCAGAAAAAGCTTGGACTTTTGTCTGAAGAGCGTTGGCCAGGAATTTGTCTTGCATACAAACGGCACACAATTGTCAGCCAACAAACATGAAACTACGTGGTTTTTCAGCTCTAGATGGCGCCTGCGCACACCAAATTGTGCTACACTTCTGAAATCCAGGCTCTTTCTTTACCATCCCCGTGGACATGGAGGATGTTAAAAAAAGAGCCAGGAGGCCGAGTGAGCATATCGAGCCGTCCGAGCGAAGCGAGGACGTGAGGCCGACTGGCCACATACAGCTAGGTCCACGCAGGCGCCTTCTAGAGCTGACTCTCAGCTCTACACGTTCGGCTATTTTCGGAAGCTCATTCACGTTCGTACTGCGCAAGCGCCGCTCCTGGGAGATTGCACATCTTTATCGCCTATAAATAAGGAAGTTTGAGTACATACTTGCTTAAAAAAGGGTATTTGCTACTACAAGAAAGAAATAAAAAAAAACTTGCAAAAAACTGTTGCAAATGTGTAACATGAAGGGTGGGGGGGGGGGGGTGAATTATGGCATGTTGTAATTGTGAGTGATGGTTTGTTTTAAATACTTTACAGCTGGTCAAAAGAGGCATGTTTATCATTTATAATAGAGACATCCCAATCCCCAACCAGATGAATCATCACTGAAGAAAACAAACACGTGGTTGACGTGCAAAATAAGATCTGCACTAGCCTAACCCTCTCAGTGTTGTAGACAACAAGGATTTTTTACATATTGGTATTGGGAGAAACAGGAAAATTCCCTCCCCTCTCCTTGTAATGGATTAAATGGGAAAAAGTATTTTTTTGAAATATAGTCAACTATGCAACTGCTGACCACACAGACATTTTTCAAATGGTCGGTTGGTTTGGCAAATGTATGGCCAATAAAAATCCCATCTAGAAAAAAAAAGTTAACAAAATAGGCGCTCAAGACAAAAATGTTCAGTTTTATAATACAGATTTCTGAATTGGACATAAGTGAAACGTTTAAAATCACAGAAAAAGAAGTTTCATTGCGCATTGCGATTTGAAACCTTATACAGGAGTGTCCAAACCACAACAGAAAAAGCTTTTAGGGTTTAGGTTTCCAAGAACACACATGGAATCCAGAACTCCTGATACAAGGCCAATGGTGGGGCCAATATGTATGAATACGGTATGTCTTAAAATATCCTTAATTCGCTTAATTTGTAAGCCACTTTTGTATTTAGATTGTTGTGTGTTTTTTCTTCATTATTTACCTATTTCATGTTCCTCTCAAATATAATAGGATTCCAGAGGATAGAAATCAATGGTTTGCTACAGCCTGATACAGTTGCAATGGGTTCACATGCAGTTTCACACTTTTAGATAACAATTAAGCAGTCTATGGAATACTAACTACCGAAACAGATAAGCTTATAGTACTACAGCTAGAGGAAACCTAATGGACAAATTGGACATTCCTGACTAATAGCCAAATATTCTTTAGTGCCAGCACAGAGTTAAGCTGGTTCTGTGGCTATGCTGTTTTTTGCTGCCATGCAGTTTAGATCTAACCAAGGCAGAACACAGGAATTCGAGGAGACTGGCCCAAGCACTTATTCATAATAAGGGTTCCGACTTCCTCGATCAATGTTTGCTTACCTCACTTTTTTTTTTGTCCTTAAGGAAATGTTTTTTTGCATTCTGGACATATGATATGTTCAGATCTGTTAATAAACTTCCTTGTAAAAGAAAAAATGAAAACTCATAGTATTTTTCCTTCAACTTTACTAGTTTGTCAAATATGTTTTACATAGTTACATAGTCAGGTTGAAAAAAGACACAAGTCCATCCAGTTCAACCATAAAAAAATATACATGTGTAGCGGGTGGTCATATTTAGGGGAGGCATCTGAGTGGTACCAGGCTCAGATGCAACAATTGTTAGGATTCCTGGACCAATTTATGCCAGTGGAGGATATCAATGGTGTCCAGTTCCCTGCGGCCTATAGCTGGCGCTGTTGCCATAGGCCGGGGTTGAATCGCCATTGGAGGGCTGTGCCCTTTGTGTCCTCTCGCGGCAGTAGTACAGCGGGGTGGGGAACCCGCTGTGCATGCTGGGAGAGGGTATAAGGGGGCAGACATCTTCCGCTCAGGGTCCACTCCCAGGCACCTTCAGCCTGGGGGGTGAGTGATGGTGGTCTCCGGGTGCCCTAGGCCCGGGGACGGAGTTGCGGTTCCACCCCAGACACCTTCGGTCTGGGGTGAGGTACTCTCTGGAGGCCTGGGGCCCAGTACCTTTGACTGGGTCCCGCAAGGGATCGAGGGCTCCTAGGGTGTCCCCCGGTGTGGACGCCCAAATCTGGGACGAGGAGGCCAGGGAGGTGACCCTACCGAAAACCCAGTGCAGCATTTGCTGGTGACAGCGGGGCCTCTGGTAACTGTCCGGATGGATGTCCTTTCCCTGACAGGGGCCATTGCTCATAGAAGGTAGTCCACGTTCTCATGGTCTGTGGCAGGGACCCATCGTGAATCAGGTCGTGGCAGAGACCCAACAAGCAGGTCTGTGGCAGAGGCCTTATTCATCTGGTCTGTGGCAGGGACCCCCTCACGGTCGGTGCAGCGACTGTGCGCCAAGCCTGTTCGCGCTATAACGGAACAGGAGAAAAACGAAGTTCAAGTTTGTGCCTGGACCTCCTCCCCACTTTGTTCTGAACTGTTCTATGTCTAACCAGTCGCTTTCAAAGGACTATTTATTGCTCTGAAGAATAAACAAGTGTTGGACTTTCAGTGGTGTGGAACTTTACTTTCTGGGAGCTAAAGGGTCCTACCTCCACCTGCGTGGAGGGTGGGAGTCATCCTCAAGGGAAGTTTTGGCTCTGGACAGGGACACAGGTCTGAAGGTAAAAGGTTATAGCTCACACCTCTGCACACAAGAGGATACGAGCTGGTGGAGCGCCACACTCTCCTCCCTGGTCCTCTAGACGAGAGCCATTGACCGAGAAGAGAAAGAGGGAGTGAGAGGTGAGGTCGCTACATGTGGGGGCTCTGCGTCTGGGATCTGTGTTTGTGTTGATGGAGCCGAGACTTTCAGAGCTTGAACTTTGCTGCCCAGAGGAGTTCCGAGGAGGTCGGCCATATTGGCCAACGCGCCACACCCTGGCTGTGCAGTTCGTGGGTGTGACACAGCAGAAGCCCGCGAACAGGTGCGGCAGAAGGGAGGAGTCTGGCCATGTGAGGTGTTGCACGTGGGGACTTTGGCGCAAGATAGTCAGTGTGCGATGGAGCAGCAAGCGGTCAGCACGTTCACTACTGCCTCGTGGGTTCCTACTTCTACAGCCACGAGGATGACTTTGTTTGCTACTCCGCTGACAGATACGGGGATTAGGCTCAAGCCCCGGGGGCGATTTGCCCTGTATGAATGTAAGGACGTTGAGGCTCTCGGTGTGATTTGTCCCGGCTGCTCTGGACTGGTGGTCCATCTGAAGCCATTCGGGCAATGCGAGGCCTGTAAAGAGTTCATTTTTGAGGTAGAGCAACCCACAGAAAGGCCTCGGGCCTTCCACCTCAACTGCATCACAGGCGCCACCACTCTTGAAGGAGAAGTCAGAGCTTGTACAGCCATCCCCACGCGCACTGACCGGGCTCTGGAGGAAGCCCCAGTTGAGATTGAGACTGAGATTGAGAAACTCGAAGATGCTGCTTCGGTCACCACGGAATCCCTGCTTCCACCGCCAAAGTGGAAAGTCGGTTTGGTCAAGGCTTCCTGCGGCCGTGGGAGAGTCACACCCCAGCACTTGCCTGGCCTGGATGGATCCGGAAGGAAGAGCCCCGGACATCCCAGCTCAAGTAAAGGTTGAAGTAAGCCGAGGGACGGGACCTGGTGTGTGGTTGGAGGTGTCGGGGATCCAGAGGCCCTGGAACCTGTCCAAGGGGGTGACTCCACGTCTACACGGAGTTACTGTCCCGCGGAGGAGTATGACACCTCCGACCAGGAGTCGATCGCCGATGTTGGAGATGACGTTGTAATAAATGAACTTTTTGCTCAAAAGGGCTGGGACAAGATACCCCTATCCTCGTCCTGTGTAAAAATGGACCCACCCATGTCCACTGGGGATAGTACACCCCGGGTGGAGGCCCCGGCACCTGAGGAGGGATCTGGTCCCCTGCATGCCTCTCCACCCCCGGAATTGCCTGCGCCCATTGCTGGGGCGAAGCGAGTGTCACTGCAGGCTCCTATGCCCAATCTACAGGTGGTGAAGGTGCCCCGTCACCCGGATGCTATAGTGCTGCCTGGTGAAGGAGACCGTGCTACAATGCCACCCCTTTCCCGTTTGCAGAGACTTTTCGGTCAGAAAGTTGCCAATGAATATGGGTGGGAGTACCCATATTTATCCAAGGAACTTTTGTACGAGGTGGAGGCCTGCAGACAGCAATGGTATGATGACTTCATCTGGACACATCTCAAGGTGTCCCACGCTCGCAGGTACCTCTCATGTTCTCCTGCAGCCTCCAAAAGGTTCAAAGACTGCAAGGCAGAGTGGATGTTGGGTCGGCACATCCATGCTGACCGGGTGCTTATTTGTCGGAGGGAGGGGGATGATGTGGAGTATCACATGGAGACTTTCGACAGGTATTTGAAACCCTTGGTACTGCCGCACCCAAGGTTTTATTTGTAGGAGAATAGACGCCTGTGTTTTTGTTTTTTTTTGCTGAACATTCCGGAGTGCCTTTGCCGGAACTCAGGGACTCTTTAACCCGCAAAGGGTGGCCTACATTTGGAAGAATTGGGAGCAGTTTTGTTTTGTTGAACTCCTTTTTCTTTCTCCCCCGCAAGGATACTGAGACTTTGGGGTTTAGTTGAGACAGGGCCACAGTACAGAGAAAATGATTTCTGGATGGAAGAAAACAAGTGTTCTGACCGCTACACTACCACCAGGTGGCGGTGTTGCGCAACGATTGCCACACACACCACACATTACTTTTGGAAGGAAGGGGTTTCCTCTAGGAGGAGCCTGTTCATTCCAAATCACATACTGTGTCAGATAATGTGTTCTTTTCCCCCTCTGCAGGAGAACGTCAATCAAGTCTGCTGAGAATGGGGCAGATCTTAGTCAGTGATGTGGGAGGGGGGAAAATATAATTTTGAAAAAAAAAATATGCTGTTATGCCTTTGAATGTTTATACCTGTGCATGTTTTGTCTGTTGTTTCTTCCCTTTCCCTTTTGGTTCAGGCACAAATGAAACAACATTTTTTAAATTGTCATTGTTTTCCTTTTGGTTAGTTTGTCTCTGGATCGAATTTATGCTGACTCTGCTTTAGAGGGGGCATGAATTGGTTTCAGACACTGGGGACCAGTGTTAAATCACTGGGGGGGATGTGTAGCGGGTGGTCATATTTAGGGGAGGCATCTGAGTGGTACCAGGCTCAGATGCAACAATTGTTAGGATTCCTGGACCAATTTATGCCAGTGGAGGATATCATTAGTGTCCAGTTCCCTGCGGCCTATAGGTGGCGCTGTTGCCATAGGCCGGGGTTGAATCGCCATTGGAGGGCTGCGTCCTTTGTGTCCTCTCGCGGCAGTAGTACAGCAGGGCGGGGAACCCGCTGTGCATGCTGGTAGAGGGCATAAAGGGGCAGACATCTTCTGCTCGGGGTCCACTCCCAGGCACCTTCAGCCTGGGGGGTGAGTGATAGTGGTCTCCGGGTGCCCTAGGCCCGGGGACGGAGTTGCGGTTCCACCCCAGACACCTTCGGTCTGGGGTGAAGTACTCTCTGGAGGCCTGGGGCCCAGTACCTTCGACTGGGTCCCGCAAGGGATCGAGGGCTCCTAGGGTGTCCCCCCGGTGTGGTCGCCCGAATCTGGGACGAGGAGACCAGGGAGGTGACCCTTCCGAAGACCCAGTGCAGCATTTGCTGGTGACGGCGGGGCCTCTGGTAACTGTCCGGATGGATGTCCTTTCCCTGACAGGGGCCATTGCTCATAGAAGGTAGTCCACGTTCTCATGGTCTGTGGCAGGGACCCATCGTGAATCAGGTCGGTGGCAGAGACCCAACAACCAGGTCTGTGGCAGAGGCCTTAATCATCTGGTCTGTGACAGGGACCCCCTCACGGTCGGTGCACCGACTGTGCGCCAAGCCTGTTCGCGCTATAACGGAACAGGAGAAAAACCAAGTTCAAGTTTGTGCCTGGACCTCCTCCCCACTTTGTTCTGAACTGTTCTATGTCTAACCAGTCGCTCTCAAAGGACTTTTTATTGCTCTGAAGAATAAATAAGTGTTGGACTTTCAGTGGTGTGGAACTTGACTTTCTGGGAGCTAAAGGGTCCTACCTCCACCTGCGTGGAGGGTGGGAGTCATCCTCAAGGGAAGTTTTGGCTCTGGACAGGGACACAAGCCCGAAGGTAAAAGGTTATAGCTCACACCTCTGCACACAAGAGGATACGAGCTGGTGCACCACACTCTCCTCCCTGGTCCCCTAGACGAGAGCCATTGACCGAGAAGAGAAAGAGGGAGTGAGAGGTGAGGTCGCTACATATATATATATATATATATATATATATATATATATAATATCATACAATACCATATACCCAATTGTGTACCCACAGTTGATCCAGAGGAAGGCGAAAAACCCCAGCAGAGCATGATCCAATTTGCTACAGCAGGGGAAAAAATTCCTTCCTGATCCCCCGAGAGGCAATCAGATTTTCCCCAGATCAACTTTACCTATAAATGTTAGTACCCAGTTATATTATGTACATTTAGGAAAGACTCCAGGCCTTTCTTAAAGCAATCTAGAACCACCTCTGCAGGGAGTCTATTCCACATTTTCACAGCTCTTACTGTGAAGAAACAACTCAACACCAAGTTCACTATATGGACCCCTTATATATTTGTACATGTTGATCATATCCCCCCTTAATCTCCTCTTCTCAAGAGTGAATAAATTCAGCTCCTCTAATCTTTCCTCATAGCTGAACTCCTCCATGCCTCTTATCAGTTTGGTTGCCCTTCTCTGCACTTTCTCCAGTTCCCCAATATCCTTTTTGAGAACTGGTGCCCAAAACTGAACTGCATTTTCCAGATGAGGTCTTATGCCACGTACGCACGATCGGAATTTCCGACAACAAAACCGTGGATTTTTTTCCGACGGATTTTCGCTCAAACTTGTCTTGCCTACACACGGTCGCACAAATGTTGCTCGGAAATTCCGATGGTCAAGAACACGGAGACGTACAACACTATGATGAGCCAAGAAAAATTAAGTACAATGATTCCGAGCATGCGTCGAATTGGTTCCGAGCATGCGCAGCACTTTTGTGCGTCGGAAATGGCTACACACGATCGGAATTTCCGACAAGAACTTTTGTTGTCAGAAAAATTGAGAACCTGCTCTCAAACATTTGTTGTCAGAAATTCCAACAGCAAATGTCCGATGGAGCCTACACACGGTCGGAATATCCGACCAAAAGCTCACATTGAACATTTGTTCGTGATCGTGTGTACGCGGCATAACTAATGATTTGAACAGGGGCAAAATTATATCTCTCTCTCTGGAGTCCATACCTCTCTTAATACAAGAAAGGACTTTGCTCGCCTTGGAAACCGCAGCTTGGCATTGCATGCCATTGTTGAGCTTATGATCTACCAAAACCCCCAGATCCTTCTCCACTACGGATCCCCCCAGTTGTACTCCCCCTAGTATGTATGATACACCACTGATAACCTTAGATCATTCAGTGTAAGAATCATTAACCACTACTCTCTGAATTCAGTCTTTTAGCCAGTTTTCTATCCATTTACAAACTGATATTTCCAAGCCTGTAGACTTTACCTTACACAATAGCCATGTGAGGGGAACTGTATTGAACGCTTTTGCAAAATCCAAGTATACCACATCCACCGCCACCCCTCTGTCCAAGGTTTTATTTACCTCTTCATAAAAATAAATCGGGTTTGTCTGACAACTTCTGTCTTTCATGAATCCATGCTGTCTGTTGCTTAAAATATTTTTTCCAGCAAGAACTCGTCTATGTGGTCTTTTATTAATCTCTCCAGTATCTTCCCAACTATAGAAGTTAAACTAACAGGTCTATAGTTACTTGGTAAAGACTTTGTTCCCTTTTTAAATATAGGCACCACATTGGCCCTGCGCCAATTCAGTGTAACTATTCCTGTCATTAATGAGTCCCTAAAAATTAGATACAATGGCTTTGAAATTACAGAGCTCAATTCTTTTAGGATCCGTGGGTGTATGCCATCAGGTCCGGGTGCTTTATCCACCTTTATTCTGTCTAAATATTTCTGGACCATATCACTTTTGAGCCATTGTGGATTTGGGGCTGTGTCACTACCACCCCCATTATGAACATGAGCTCCCCCATACTCCTTTGTATATAGTACACAGAGCTGAAGAAAGTATTTAATAAATTAGCCTTCTCTTTGTCCCCAGTCACCCACTCTAGATTATTTTGTAAAGGGCCTACATGCTCAGACTTGACCTTTTTACTATTAATATATTTGAAGAATTTTTTGGGGTTTGTCCTACTATCTTTTGCAATCTGTCGTTCGTTTTGAAATTTTGCATCCTTGATTTCCTTTTTACATATTCTGTTATATTCTTTGTAACATTTAAATGACATTAGTGTTCCTTAATTTTTATATTTTTTAAAAGCTTTTTTCTTATAGTTTATAGCTTTTTTTAACTTTGGCCGTGAGCCACATAGGTTTTAATTTTAGCTTTTTAAACTTATTGCCCATGGGAATATACTTTGCAGAGTTCACAAACAGTCTTTTTGAAGAATTCCCATTTCTGTTCTGTGCCCATTGATGCCAATATTCTCTCCAAGTCTAAGTTCTGGAGAGCAGCCTTCATCCTTGGAAAATTTGCTCTCTTGAAATTAAGTGTTTTTAATCTTTCCCGTATGTGATATTTGCTTACAGCTAACATCAAATGAAATCATGTTATGGTCACCGCTACCCAGGTGTTCCTTTAGCTGAACATTAGTAATACGCTCTGCATGGTTTGAGATTACCAGGTCGAAAAGAGCATCATTCCTAGTTGGGGCCTCAATAAACTGGACCATAAAATTGTCCTGTAATAGGTTTATAAATTCTTGCCCTTTAACTGTCCCAGCAGTGCCATTACTCCAGTAAATTTCTGGGTAGTTAAAATCCCCCAATTATTATCAACGTCCCAGCCCGTGCAGCCCTTTCCATCTATGAAAGGAGCTGAGTCTCCACCTCATTAATATTGGGTGGTCTATAACAAACTCCAATTATTAATTTTGAACTACCCACATCTGTATGCAGTTCCACCCATAATGTTTCAGACTCATCACACTCTCCATCAACCAGGTCCTCTTTCACACTCGCTTTGAGATCACTTCTCACATAGAGACAGACCCCTCCACCTTTTGTTTTTACTCTGTCTTTCCAAAAAAGTGCATAGCCAGGAATATTAATAGCCCAGTCATGTGAGGAATGAAGCCAAGTTTCAGCAATACCGATTACATCATAGCTCTCCTGATGCACTAGAGCTTCCAACTCATCTATTTTGCTTGGCAGACTTCTGGCATTGGTGAACAAACACTTTAATGGATTAATATATTTTGACCGGTCACATACTGGTTATCGACTGAGAAGTCGACCCAGTCCTCCAGGAACCCAAACCCCTCCTTACTACACCAGCTCTTCAGCCACTTGTTTACTTCCCTATTCTCCCTTTCTGGTGTGGCTCGATGTACCGTAGTATTCCTAAGAATACTACCTTAGAGGTCCTTTTCCTCAATTTAGCAACCGAGTCCCTAAAATCGTTCTTTAGGACACTCCATCTGCCTCTGACTTTGTCATTGGTGCCAACGTGCACCATGACAGTTGGGTCTTCCCTAGCCCCTCCCAGTAATCTGTCCACCAGATCCGTGATGTGCCAAACCCGAGCTCGCGAGACAACATACAGTTCGGCGCTTCAGGTCTTTGTTACAGATTGCCCTCTCTGTCCTTCTAAGAATTGAGTCCCCTACCACCAGAATCTGTCTTTCCTTTCCCTTCGTTTACCCCCCACTCTCACTGGAGGAGTTCTTCCCCCGGCAGCTAGGAGAGTCCCTCAGCTCCAGCAGTGCTGGTCCCTGACTGGTTTCACCAATGTCACTCAATGGAGCATACTTATTGGGATCCTCTGATGAAGTCACGTGACGTGATGACACGCATTAGGATTTGAGCACCAGATACACCACCAGCCTGACGGGAGAGGACGGGAGAGGACGAGCTCGGCGCTCGTGCATACCTATGCCCCCTATCAGCGGTTTTTATGTGAGTTGTTTTCCTATGCTTTATGTTTAATAAATGCGGCCAGTTTTTACGGGTTTACGCTATGTGTATTTCCCTTCATTAATACCGGCACCCTACGAGTCACTGACCATCCAAACCAGGGAGACCCAAGCACACTGAGATACACAGCTGGGACATACGATTTCAGCACTCGTGGATCAACGCCTATGCTCTCTTTAATTAAGTGAGTTTGATACTGTGCACCTCAGCTTTCTCTCCCATGCCTGATGGTTACAGAGTTACGCTATATATACTTTTTCCTTCATGTTTATGTATTCACATGCATCTGTATGAGCAGGGCAGGACTTAGGGTGGTGGGGGCCCCTGGGCTTGAGTCTCTTTTTGGGCCCTACCTTCTATACATTACGAAAAAAAGGCGTGGTTCACGCAAAATAGTGGGCGTGGCTCAAATTGGCATGGCTTGGAAGGGGGTGTGGTTAGAGTCTGAGATGAATGAGGGATGGTGGGAGAAAGAAAGAAAGAAAGCAGAGGCATGGGGGATGCCGGTCATAAAATGGCACTTAGTGAGGCATGATGGCACTGACCCTAAAGTGGCACTGACAGGGGCATGGGGGCACTGACCATAAAGTGGCACTGACAGGGGCATGGGGGCACTGTCCATAAAGATGCACCCTGCACTGACAGAGACAACGGACACCGACCATTATGTTGCACATTGCAGTGAGTGAGGCATGAGGCACATACCAAAAGGTTGCACTGAGGGGGGCACTAACCACAAAATAGCACCTTGCACCGAGCGAGTCATTGGGCACTCATGCAGTATATAGATATGCATGGCTCTTAGCGAGGCACTGACTAGGGCATGAGAGCATTGGTCATAGAGTTGCACTGATAGAGGCATCAGACATGGACTACTATAAAGTTGCACCTTGCACTGAGTGAGGCATGAGGCACTAACCATAAAGTAGCACCTTGCACTAACAGAAGCCTGAAGCACTTACCATAAAAAAGTTCCACCTAGCACTAAATGAGGCATAAGGCACAGACCATAAAGTCACACTGACAGAGGCACTGAGGATAAAATTGCAATGAGTAAGATATGAGGCACTGACCTGGAGCAGTATATATAACGTTATGCATGACACAGAGAGAGGTATGAGGCACTGATCTGCAGTATAGAAAGTTATGCATTGCACTGATATAGGCAGCACTGACAGAGGTATGAGGCACTGTCGCTGACCTGCTGCTGGTGATATAGGTAGGTTTTTAGGGTGATTTACCTGGTTGATCACACTTCCGAGTCTTCTATCCCCTACTACAAGCAGGACTCAGGAGAAGCCGACTGTCCACTTTGAGTGCCCGCCCTGCAGTGCATTCTGGGAGGTCTAGTCCCTGCAGCGTGCAGGCACAGCCCGGCCGAGTCTAGTGTGCGCTGTAGAGAACTACATCTTCCATCATGCAATGTGGTGCCAACTAGGACAGCGGTGGAGCCTGCTATTGGCTGCTGCCTCTGATGAGGGTGTAACAGGGGGGGGGAACTATTAATGTGTGTCGGCGGTGATGTTCTTTCTGTCACGCTAATCTGACAGAACGCCGGCCCACTCGCGGCTCACCCCGCCAGCCTTTGCCTAATTAGAGAGCCGCCTCTGCAGGCAGGGGCCCCCTATTGGGGGGCCCATGGGCTTGAGCCCAGTCAAGCCCAATGGTAAGTTCGGCCCTGTGTATGAGTGAGAACATGTCCACCATCTAAAGGAGAGAAGACTACTATACTGTTAACTCCTATGAGCATTTATCCATGCTGGCTATTCCACAGCTGTGAGGTAAGCTGCTTGTGAGCACTGAGGTGGTTTGCACTGAAGACTATCTTAAAGCACGCTAACACTTCCGTGGTGACGGGATTTTCCTGATACAGGATTTTTACATCTGTTTACTAGCCTTCTGGCACTGGATTGTGGACTCATAGACTTTTAATATATAATTTGTGCCCGTCCATCGGGTTACTAGTTTCACGTTTCACCCTTTTTAGGATTGTGTCACGTCACACAAATTTTTTATTTTTTTGGCTACCAATTTTGCTATCACTTTATGTTAGGTGTGATATGTTTATTACTTTCACTGCAATTGGTTTATATATTTTGATGTCACATATTTCTATACCCATGAGTATTATTTAGTTACACACCACTCATTTCACCTTGCCTTGTAGATATTTTTCTCTGCCCCTTCACTCAGCCCTTCTTCTCACATCACAGCACAGTCACCATCACTTTCATCATACTTATTGGGATGCTCCAGCCCTGGACCGGCCTCCCTGGCACTTCCCCCCTAACCTTCCTGACTGTCAACCATCTACTATTTTCTAGTGCCTGAACCTCTTTGTCTCCACCCACCTCTGTGCTGGCCCCTGCCGTAACCTGCCGGGTACGTTCCTGGCTCTCCTTTAGTGTGGAGGGTCTTCCCAGTGCTGACAGTTGCTTCCCCAGATTCAGAACCTGGGCTTCCAGGGAAACAATGTGCTTACATTTTGCACAACAGTAATCGCCCTTGATGAGATGATCAAGGAACGCATACATGCCTCAAGATGTACACCGAGATGCCTCTCCACACCCGCCGGGCATCGTACCTATTACCGTATATACTCGAGTATAAGACAAGTTTTTCAGCACATTTTTTTGTGCTGAAAATGCCCCCCTCGGCTTATACTCGAGTCTGTTTCCAACTTCAACTTTGTGCGCCCGATCCCGGCAATCCGTAGGTCACCTGGACCCCAAACTTGTAGCCCAACTATTCCTCTACAAGTGTGCAAAGTTTGGTGTCCGGGAGACCTACGGCCGGGAAGCACCGATTTTTCAAAGCCGGGCACCCCTTCCATAGACTCCCATGTTAAACGTCAGTCTAGTCACAGTGAGGCATGGACACAGTGAGGCATGGACACAGTGACAGTGAGGCATGGGAACAGTGAGGCATGGACACAGTGAGGCACAGTGAGGCATGCATATGGACACAGTGAGGCAAAGTGAGGCACAGTGAGGCATGCAGATGGACACCCTAGGCTTACACTCGAGTCAATAAGTTTTCCCATTTTTTTGTGGTAAAATTAGGTGCCTCGGCTTATATTCGGGTCAGCTTATACTCGAGTATATACAGTAATTTAATGAGGATTAGAGATTATACCCAGTCCAAATTACCTAACACCTAGCTTCCTGACACTAATACTTAACAAGACAATACACAGGTATTCAACAGGATAATACACAGGTTCCCGCAGACCAGCATGCACCCACAATGCACAAGTACTAACGATCCACACACACTACTCAGACAACACTCAGGTACTCACGCGACACAGGTACCATGACCCCTGTTTTAACCTCCTGTTTTAAACTCTTGATTTTAACTCACCACTTAGTCCAGTTCCACTAACTCTTGATTTTAACTCACCACTTAGTCCAGTTCCACTAACTCTTGATTTTAACTCACCACTTAGTCCAGTTCCACTTGGACAGAGCTCCAGCAAACTCAAAGATGACCAGGCTCAAAATGAGCTCTACAGAAATGTGTGTAGGCCTCAAGCACCTGTGACCAATTAACCACTCCCCTTAATTAGTAGGCTGAAGGAAAAAAAGAAAAAAAAAAGGCTGTTTAAAACGTTCCAGAAAAAGGTGTTAAAAAGCTGCAAGGAAAAATGCCCAAAAAGAACCTAAAATGCAACACAGCAGTCAAAAGCAAAACTTGTTCACACTCTCCACTAAAGGTCCCCACTGTCTAGCCTCCAACCAACAAGACTATATATCCTTTTTAAAATATTTTAATGAAAATATTATTATTATTATTATTATCATACAAAGACACACCCAAGGCTCTTGCATTTTGCAAAGCATGATAGCCTTTCTAATTAAAAAAGACAAATATTGTCTAGTTTCTTAGAAACATCCAGCTTATAAGTGATCAAATCTGGCTTTCTTTCTGCACACTCATTCTGGCAAATACATAAGTATTAGACATCATCTTACTTGTATGTTGGAATGCGTAAATCATCAGCTTCACTGCCCCTAAAGCTTGTTCTACATAGGGAAGACTATCATATCATTGATAGCATGACTGGGTAACCATAAAACAGGAAGGCAATGTCCATTGGTTCCTCCAACAATTTGATGGCATGACATTTCCTGGATAAGAGGTACCTGTTACCAAGCCTAAAATGTAATGTAATCCCACCCGTTTTCAGAGGAGACAATAGAAACCAGGATAAAGTGGTGCCAGGGGATCTAGGAACTAAAAACTCTTACCCCACAAGGCTTGAACGAACAACTTAACTTGACTTGTTTCCTTTAATGGCTTGAATGGCTTGCATACAGGTCAGTGGCTGTAGAGTGTGGCACCCCATTTGTATGTACACTCGACAGTATGGACAGGATCTGATATTTTCTCCTATTGGCCAATGCCCTAGGTTGATTTCTTTGGGGACCAGGAACATGTCACAGCTTTTACTGGTGACCCATTATCAGGATCGGTGTCATACTCTTACCTCTCGATCTTTGCTTAGCCACCAGACTGTTTCTTTTTGTTATGGTGTTGGTTGATTTATTGTGCTGTTTTACTGCATGCCTTTTCCATCCTTGCAGGTTTACTGCATATCAACATGTTGCTCTAGCTTAGGTTTAATCTCTTTATGTGCAGTTGTTTTTTTTTAATTTATCTTTATTTATCTTTATTTTTTATTACATAATTTTTTTTTAATTTGATGTAGCTTATGTTTCATCTCTTTTGTTGTGCAAATAGTTGTTTTTTTTACATATATATAGTTTTTTTTACATAATTGATTTGATTTCAATGCATACTTGTTCTTTGCATCAGCAGTTGTAGATGCCAGTGTTGCTACTTTAGTTTTTTTATTTATTTTTTAGCTACTTTTTCCTTGGCCCCTTTTTGTTCTGCTGCTTTTTATTCTCTATCCTTGCGCGTCCATTCAGCCCTGATGTTTAATTTTTAAGGGAACATGTTTGTGTGCTACGTTGCCTAGCAACACTCTGTTCTGCCAACCACATGCACTGGGAGTGACGTCACATTCGAACTTCCCCACTTTGTCCTGACTCCTTGGTAATCTACTATTGCCTGCACGTGCATTGCATAAGCATTAGGCTATGCAGATATGATCTATCTGTTTTATATATACTTTTTTACATTTAATATGTTTTTATGCATAACTTTCCTTGTTAGATAGCTGTCATACTGTTTGTATTTGGGGCCCTGTATGTTGCTAGTGAATACAGCTATGTGACATATTGTTTTGAATTGACATAGGGGGTGTTTTTATATTTTTTGGGGGCAGGTTCATGATTGGGTTTATAGGTATAATAGATGTCGTCTTATGCTTGGTGAGTTGCTTCTTTTTTTACAAATCTAAATAACAGTATTTAGTGCACACATCACTTTGGGGGTTATTTATGAAAGGCAAATCCACTTTGCACTGCAGTGCGCTTGAAAGTGCAGTCACTGTAGATCTGAGGGAGACATGCAAGGGAAATAAAAGACAGCATTTTAGCTTACACATGATTGGATGATAAAATCAGCAGAGCTTCCCCTCATTTCAGATCTTCCCCTCAGATTTACAGCGACTGCACTTCCAAGTGCACTTTCAGTGCACTTGTAGTGCAAAGTGGATTTGCCTTTCGTAAATAACCCCCTTTATGTTATAACATTTAGTGTTGTGAAATCACTTAATAACTTAATAGGTGTTAGCTGGAAACTCCAGTGTGGTTTGGAGCACTGTAATTTTTATTTGATTTTATATTTTTTTAGAGTTACATATTGTTGGTCTATTAGTACATAGCATTTATATTTTTTTGCAAATCTGTCAACACTGTCCTTTATCATTACATTTGTTTTCTTGAAAATCAGTATAGATGAAGAAGTAGAAGTTTGTTGTTATAAAAAAAAAAAAATAAACACTTATATCTACCTCTATGCTGCAACATCAGTGTGATGCTGCAGCAGTCCCATATGGGCTCTAAGCAGAGGCGTACTAAGGGGGGGGCGAGGGGGCGGGGCGCCCCTGGGTACCACACACTGGGGGGGGTGTACTACAACCGCTGTGGCAGTGCCGCGGGTTTAGGCGGCGCCGCAGCGGCACACTGACAGGCAGGGAGAGGCAAGGGAGGGGGAGGGGGAGTGCGGGGGGGGTGCAGGGTGACACCGCTGCACCTACCATCCCCTCCTCTCGCGGCCGCGGGCTGCCTGTCTGTGTGATCCTGGATGTCACACAGGCACAGAGCAGCAGAGTGAAGCCGCCTCCCCCTCCTCTCTGTTTATGTGTAAACAGGGGGAGGGGACCTGCGTGCATGTGCCGCTGCTCTGAACTAAGGTACTGAAGGGGGGCTTCACTGAACGAGGGGGGGTACACTGAATGAGGGGGCTACACTGAGCGGGGGGAGGCTACACTAAACGAGGGAGCGCCTGCACTGAACAAGGGGGGGCTACACTGAACGAGGGGGGGGCTACACTGAGCGGGGGGGCTACACTGAACGAGGGGGGCTACACTGAACGAGGGGGCGTCTGCACTGAATGAGGGGGGCTACACTGAGCGGGGGGCTACACTGAGCAGGGGGGCTACACTGAGCAGGGGGGCTACACTGAATGAGGGGGCGTCTTAACTGAACGAGGCGGGCTACACTGAGCGGGGGTGCTACACTGAACGAGGGGGCGTCTTCACTGAACGGGGGGGCTACACTGAACGAGGGGGCGTCTGCACTGAACTAGGGGGGCTACACTGAACGAGGGGGCGTCTGCACTAAACGAGGGGGGCTACACTGAACGGGGGGGCTACACTGAATGAGGGGGCGTCTGCAATAAACGAGGGGGGCTACACTGAATAGGGGGGCTACACTGAACGAGGGGGCGTCTGCACTGAACGAGGGGGCGTCTGCACTGAACAGGGGGCGTCTGCATTGAAGGGCAGGATACACTGAAGGGGGGCCTGTGCTGAAGGGGGGTCTGTGTAACATGCAGGGGGTCCAGAGATGCAGGGTGCTGTGTAATGTAAAGGGGCCCAGAGGCGCAGGGGGATGTGTAATGTAAAGGGGCCCAGAGGTGCAGGGTGCTGTGTAATGTAAAGGGGTCCAGAGGTGCAGGGTGCTATGTAATGTAAAGGGGTCCAGAAGGGCAGGGTGCTGTGTAATGTAAAGAGGTCCAGAGATGCAGGGGACTGTGTAATGTAAAGAGGTCCAGAGGTGCAGGGGGCTGTGTAATGTAAAGGGGCCCAGAGGTGCAGGGTGTTGTGTAATGTAAAGGGGTGCAGGGGGCTGTATAATGTAAAGGGGCCCAGAGGTGCAAGGGACTTTGTAATGTAAAGGGGCCCAGAGGTGCAGGGTGCTGTGTAATGTAAAGGGGCCCAGAGGTGCAGGGTGCTGTATAATGTGAAGGGGCCCAGAGGTGCAGGGGGATGTGTAATGTGAAGGGGCCCAGAGGTGCAGGGGACTGTGTAATGTAAAGGGGCCCAGAGGTGCAGGGTGCTGTGTAATGTAAAGGGGTCCAGAGGTGCAGGGTGCTATGTAATGTAAAGGGGTCCAGAAGGGCAGGGTGCTGTGTAATGTAAAGGGGTCCAGAGGTGCAGGGTGCTATGTAATGTAACGGGGTTCAGAAGGGCAGGGTGCTGTGTAATGTAAAGAGGTCCAAAGATGCAGGGTGCTGTGTAATGTAAAGGGGCCCAGAGATGCAGGGTGCTGTGTAATGTAAATGGGCCCAGAGGTGCAGGGGGCTGTGTAATGTAAAGGGGCCCAGAGGTGCAGGGGGATGTGTAATGTAAAGGGGCCCAGAGGTGCAGGGGACTGTGTAATGTAAAGGGGCCCAGAGATGCAGGGTGCTGTGTAATGTAAAGGGGTGCAGGGTGCTGTGTAATGTAAAGGGGTCCAGAGGTGCAGAGGGCTGTGTAATGTAAAGGGGCCCAGAGGTGCAGAGGGCTGTGTAATATAAAGGGGCCCAGAGGTGCAGGGGGCTGTGTAATGTAAAGGGGCCCAGAGGTGCAAGGGACTGTGTAATGTAAAGGGGCCCAGAGGTGCAGGGTGCTGTGTAATGTAAAGGGGTCCAGAGGTGCAGGGTGCTATGTAATGTAAAGGGGTCCAGAAGGGCAGGGTGCTGTGTAATGTAAAGAGGTCCAGAGGTGCAGGGGATTGTGTAATGTAAAGAGGTCCAGAGGTGCAGGGGGCTGTGTAATGTAAAGGGGTGCAGGGGGCTGTATAATGTAAAGGGGCCCAGAGGTGCAAGGGACTTTGTAATATAAAGGGGCCCAGAGGTGCAGGGTGCTGTGTAATGTAAAGGGGCCCAGAGGCGCAGGGGGGGTGTAATGTAAAGGGGCCCAGAGGTGCAAGGGACTGTGTAATGTAAAGGGGCCCAGAGGTGCAGGGTGCTGTGTAATGTAAAGGGGTCCAGAGGTGCAGGGTGCTATGTAATGTAAAGGGGTCCAGAAGGGCAGGGTGCTGTGTAATGTAAAGAGGTCCAGAGGTGCAGGGGATTGTGTAATGTAAAGAGGTCCAGAGGTGCAGGGGGCTGTGTAATGTAAAGGGGTGCAGGGGGCTGTATAATGTAAAGGGGCCAGAGGTGCAAGGGACTGTGTAATGTAAAGGGGCCCAGAGGTGCAGGGTGCTGTGTAATGTAAATGGGTCCAGAGGTGCAGGGTGCTATGTAATGTAAAGGGGTCCAGAAGGGCAGGGTGCTGTGTAATGTAAAGAGGTCCAGAGATGCAGGGGACTGTGTAATGTAAAGAGGTCCAGAGGTGCAGGGGGCTGTGTAATGTAAAGGGGCCCAGAGGTGCAGGGTGTTGTGTAATGTAAAGGGGTGCAGGGGGCTGTATAATGTAAAGGGGCCCAGAGGTGCAAGGGACTTTGTAATGTAAAGGGGCCCAGAGGTGCAGGGTGCTGTGTAATGTAAAGGGGCCCAGAGGTGCAGGGTGCTGTATAATGTGAAGGGGCCCAGAGGTGCAGGGGGATGTGTAATGTGAAGGGGCCCAGAGGTGCAGGGGACTGTGTAATGTAAAGGGGCCCAGAGGTGCAGGGTGCTGTGTAATGTAAAGGGGTCCAGAGGTGCAGGGTGCTATGTAATGTAAAGGGGTCCAGAAGGGCAGGGTGCTGTGTAATGTAAAGGGGTCCAGAGGTGCAGGGTGCTATGTAATGTAACGGGGTTCAGAAGGGCAGGGTGCTGTGTAATGTAAAGAGGTCCAAAGATGCAGGGTGCTGTGTAATGTAAAGGGGCCCAGAGATGCAGGGTGCTGTGTAATGTAAATGGGCCCAGAGGTGCAGGGGGCTGTGTAATGTAAAGGGGCCCAGAGGTGCAGGGGGATGTGTAATGTAAAGGGGCCCAGAGGTGCAGGGGACTGTGTAATGTAAAGGGGCCCAGAGATGCAGGGTGCTGTGTAATGTAAAGGGGTGCAGGGTGCTGTGTAATGTAAAGGGGTCCAGAGGTGCAGAGGGCTGTGTAATGTAAAGGGGCCCAGAGGTGCAGAGGGCTGTGTAATATAAAGGGGCCCAGAGGTGCAGGGGGCTGTGTAATGTAAAGGGGCCCAGAGGTGCAAGGGACTGTGTAATGTAAAGGGGCCCAGAGGTGCAGGGTGCTGTGTAATGTAAAGGGGTCCAGAGGTGCAGGGTGCTATGTAATGTAAAGGGGTCCAGAAGGGCAGGGTGCTGTGTAATGTAAAGAGGTCCAGAGGTGCAGGGGATTGTGTAATGTAAAGAGGTCCAGAGGTGCAGGGGGCTGTGTAATGTAAAGGGGTGCAGGGGGCTGTATAATGTAAAGGGGCCCAGAGGTGCAAGGGACTTTGTAATATAAAGGGGCCCAGAGGTGCAGGGTGCTGTGTAATGTAAAGGGGCCCAGAGGCGCAGGGGGGGGTGTAATGTAAAGGGGCCCAGAGGTGCAAGGGACTGTGTAATGTAAAGGGGCCCAGAGGTGCAGGGTGCTGTGTAATGTAAAGGGGTCCAGAGGTGCAGGGTGCTATGTAATGTAAAGGGGTCCAGAAGGGCAGGGTGCTGTGTAATGTAAAGAGGTCCAGAGGTGCAGGGGATTGTGTAATGTAAAGAGGTCCAGAGGTGCAGGGGGCTGTGTAATGTAAAGGGGTGCAGGGGGCTGTATAATGTAAAGGGGCCAGAGGTGCAAGGGACTGTGTAATGTAAAGGGGCCCAGAGGTGCAGGGTGCTGTGTAATGTAAATGGGTCCAGAGGTGCAGGGTGCTATGTAATGTAAAGGGGTCCAGAAGGGCAGGGTGCTGTGTAATGTAAAGAGGTCCAGAGGTGCAGGGGACTGTGTAATGTAAAGAGGTCCAGAGGTGCAGGGGGCTGTGTAATGTAAAGGGGCCCAGAGGTGCAGGGTGCTGTGTAATGTAAAGGGGTGCAGGGGGCTGTATAATGTAAAGGGGCCCAGAGGTGCAAGGGACTTTGTAATGTAAAGGGGCCCAGAGGTGCAGGGTGCTGTGTAATGTAAAGGGGCCCAGAGGTGCAGGGTGCTGTATAATGTAAAGGGGCCCAGAGGTGCAGGGGGATGTGTAATGTGAAGGGGCCCAGAGGTGCAGGGGACTGTGTAATGTAAAGGGGCCCAGAGGTGCAGGGTGCTGTGTAATGTAAAGAGGTCCAGAGATCTAGGGTGCTGTGTAATGTAAAGGGGCCCAGAGATGCAGGGTGCTGTGTAATGTAAAGGGGCCCAGAGGTGCAGGGTGCTGTGTAATGTAAAGGGGTCCAGAGGTGCAGGGGACTGTGTAATGTAAAGGGGCCCAGAGGTGCAGGGGACTGTGTAATGTAAAGGGGCCCAGAGATGCAGGATGCTGTGTAATGTAAAGGGGTGCAGGGTGCTGTGTAATGTAAAGGGGCCCAGAGGTGCAGGGGACTGTGTAATGTAAAGGGGCCCAGAGATGCAGGGTGCTGTGTAATGTAAAGGGGTGCAGGGTGCTGTGTAATGTAAAGCGGTCCAGAGGTGCAGGGTGCTGTGTAATGTAAAGGGGCCCAGAGGCGCAGGGGGATGTGTAGTGTAAAGGGGCCCAGAGGTGCATGGTGCTGTGTAATGTAAAGGGGTCCAGAGGTGCAGTTGTGGAGAGGGGGTACACAGTAGTGACAAAGAGATATTGAAGGATGCAGAGGTATGTTGGGGGCACAGTGGGGTGTTTTTACATTTTAATGTGGGGGGGGGTGCCAGATATAGGATCCGCCCCGGGTGCCAAATGCTCTAGGTACGCCCCTGGCTCTAAGCCCAAGAACTGAGTAATCACCTGATTACTGAGTTCTGATCTACTTTGAGCAGAGAGCAGTGACAGTCAGTCACCGATCTCCACTCTGCCCCTCCAGAACGAGGGGGCGTCTGCACTGAACGAAGGGGCGTCTGCACTGAACAGGGGGCGTCTGCATTGAAGGGCAGGATACACTGAAGGGGGGCCTGCGCTGAAGGGGGTCTGTGTAACATGCAGGGGGTCCAGAGATGCAGGGTGCTGTGTAATGTAAAGGGGCCCAGAGGCGCAGGGGGATGTGTAATGTAAAGGGGCCCAGAGGTGCAGGGTGCTGTGTAATGTAAAGGGGTCCAGAGGTGCAGGGTGCTATGTAATGTAAAGGGGTCCAGAAGGGCAGGGTGCTGTGTAATGTAAAGGGGTCCAGAGGTGCAGGGTGCTATGTAATGTAACGGGGTTCAGAAGGGCAGGGTGCTGTGTAATGTAAAGAGGTCCAAAGATGCAGGGTGCTGTGTAATGTAAAGGGGCCCAGAGATGCAGGGTGCTGTGTAATGTAAATGGGCCCAGAGGTGCAGGGGGCTGTGTAATGTAAAGGGGCCCAGAGGTGCAGGGGGATGTGTAATGTAAAGGGGCCCAGAGGGGCAGGGGACTGTGTAATGTAAAGGGGCCCAGAGATGCAGGGTGCTGTGTAATGTAAAGGGGTGCAGGGTGCTGTGTAATGTAAAGGGGTCCAGAGGTGCAGAGGGCTGTGTAATGTAAAGGGGCCCAGAGGTGCAGAGGGCTGTGTAATATAAAGGGGCCCAGAGGTGCAGGGGCTGTGTAATGTAAAGGGGCCCAGAGGTGCAGGGGGCTGTGTAATGTAAAGGTGTGCAGGGGGCTGTATAATGTAAAGGGGCCCAGAGGTGCAAGGGACTTTGTAATATAAAGGGGCCCAGAGGTACAGGGTGCTGTGTAATGTAAAGGGGCCCAGAAGGGCAGGGTGCTGTGTAATGTAAACAGGTCCAGAGGTGCAGGGGATTGTGTAATGTAAAGAGGTCCAGAGGTGCAGGGGGCTGTGTAATGTAAAGGGGCCCAGAGGTGCAGGGGGCTGTGTAATGTAAAGGGGCCAAGAGGTGCAGGGGGCTGTGTAATGTAAAGGGGGGCAGGGGGCTGTATAATGTAAAGGGGCCCAGAGGTGCAAGGGACTTTGTAATATAAAGGGGCCCAGAGGTGCAGGGTGCTGTGTAATGTAAAGGGGTCCAGAAGGGCAGGGTGCTGTGTAATGTAAAGAGGTCCAGAGGTGCAGGGGATTGTGTAATGTAAAGAGGTCCAGAGGTGCAGGGGGCTGTGTAATGTAAAGGGGTGCAGGGGGCTGTATAATGTAAAGGGGTCCAGAGGTGCAGGGTGCTATGTAATGTAAAGGGGTCCAGAAGGGCAGGGTGCTGTGTAATGTAAAGAGGTCCAGAGGTGCAGGGGACTGTGTAATGTAAAGAGGTCCAGAGGTGCAGGGGGCTGTGTAATGTAAAGGGGCCCAGAGGTGCAGGGTGCTGTGTAATGTAAAGGGGTCCAGAGGTGCGGTGCTATGTAATGTAAAGGGGTCCAGAGGTACAAGGTGCTGGAACCCCACATCCCATCATTAACCGCTGCCGCGAAGCACCGCCGCCGCGCCCCCCCCCCCCCCCGGGCTGCTCAGTCTAAAATGCCCGGGTCCAGAGGTGCAGTTGTGGAGAGGGGGTACACAGTAGTGACAAAGAGATATTGAAGGATGCAGAGGTATGTCGGGGGCACAGTGGGGTGTTTTTACATTTTAATGTGGGGGGGGGGGTGCCAGATATAGGATCCGCCCCGGGTGCCAAATGCTCTAGGTACGCCCCTGGCTCTAAGCCCAAGAACTGAGTAATCACCTGATTACTGAGTTCTGATCTACTTTGAGCAGAGAGCAGTGACAGTCAGTCACCGATCTCCACTCTGCCCCTCCAGAGCTCACTGTAGCGTCAGGCTGGGGAGGGGTCAGGCGCAGCTGTCAATTAGGCAGCTGGGTGAATCCCATCAATATGGTCAGGATCCTTCCAGAGCTTGGAGCGGCTCTGTGACATTAGCTGATAGCGAGCAATAGCCTGCTACAGGCTGACTCTGGGTCACAAGAGAGCAAAACAAATTGCATTCCTGTGAGCTAAAAGAGACGTATGGCCATAATTCTCTTTTAACCACTTAAGGACCAGGCCTATTTTTCAGACTTGGTGTTTAAAAGTTAAAATCATTTTTTTTTGCTAGGAAATTACTTAGAACCCCCAAACATTATATCTATTTTTTTTACATAAAAAAATAAGACAACAGTTAAGTTAGCCAAACTTTTTTTATATAGTGAAAGATAATGTTACGCAATGTAAATTGATACCCAACATGTCATGCTTCAAAATTGCGCCCGCTCGTGGAATGGCGACAAACTTTTACCCTTAAAAATCTCCATAGGCGACGTTTAATAATTTCTACAGGTTACCAGTTTTGAGTTAAAGAGGAGGTCTAGTGCTAGAATTATTGCTCTCTCTCTAACGATCGCAGCGATACCTAACATGTGTGGTTTGAACACCGTTTTCATATGCAGGCGCGAATTACATATGCCCGAACTGGGACAAAAAATAGGCCCGGGCATTTTAGACTGAGCAGCCCGGGGGGGGGGGGGGGGGGGCGCGGCGGCGGTGCTTCGCGGCAGCGGTTAATGATGGGATGTGGGGTTCCAGCACCTTGTACCTCTGGACCCCTTTACATTACATAGCACCGCACCTCTGGACCCCTTTACATTACACAGCACCCTGCACCTCTGGGCCCCTTTACATTACACAGCACCCTGCACCTCTGGACCCCTTTACATTACACAGCACCCTGCACCTCTGGACCCCTTTAAATTACATAGCACCGCACCTCTGGACCCCTTTACAATTCACAGCCCCCCACAGTTTGTTACACAGACACAGTTCTGGACCCCCTGCATGTTACACAGACCTCCCTACAGTACAGACCCTCTCCCTACAGTACAGACCCCCTCCCTACAGTACAGACCCCCCTACAGTACAGACCCCTCTACAATACAGACCCCCTCTACAATACAGAACCCCCCTACAATACAGACCCCCTACAATACAGACCCCCCTACAATACAGAACCCCCCTACATTTCAGACCCCCCTACAATACAGAACCCCCCTACATTTCAGACCCCCCTACATTACAGAACCCCCTACAATACAGAACCCCCTACATTTCAGACCCCCCTTCAATACAGAACCCCCCTACATTACAGACCCCCTACAATACAGACCCCCCTACAATACATACCCCCCTACAATACAGACCCCCCTACAATACAGAACCCCCTACAATACAGAACCCCCCTACAATACAGACCCCCCTACAATACAGAACCCACCTACATTTAAGACCCCCCTACAATACAGAACCCCCCTACATTTCAGACCCCCCTACATTTCAGACCCCCCCTACAATACAGAACCCCTATAATACAGAACCCCCCTACATTTCAGACCCCCTTCAATACAGAACCCCCCTACATTACAGAACCCCCCTACAATACAGACCCCCCTACAATACAGAACCCCCCTACATTACAGAACCCCCCTACAATACAGACCCCCCTACAATACAGAATCCACCTACATTTCAGACCCCCCTACAATACAGAACTCCCCCCTACATTTCAGACCCCCCTACAATACAGAACCCCCTACATTTCAGACCCCCCCCCTACAATACAGAACCCTCCTACATTACGGACCCGCCTACAATACAGAACCCCCCCTACATTACAGACCCCCCTACATTACAGAACCCACCTACAATACAGAACCCCCCTAAAATACAGAACCCCCTACAATACAGACCCCCCTACAATACAGAACCCACCTACATTTAAGACCCCCCTACAATACAGAACCCCCCTACATTTCAGACCCCCCTACATTTCAGACCCCCGCCTACAATACAGAACCCCTATAATACAGAACCCCCCTACATTTCAGACCCATAATGTACCTCAGATCAGCGTGGGACTGCATGTTGGGTCCCCTCCCCCTGTGTGGACATAAAGGAGGAGCGGGAGGCGCCTTCACTCTGCTGTGTGAGACAGCTGAGCCGAGACTGATCAGATCATCAGTGCCGCGGCCACCTTGCCAGAGAGAAGGGAATCGTTGCGGGTCCCGGCCCCCTGATGTGCCGACGGGTGTCACTGTCACTCGAGTGTGGCTCCGACTCGCAGCTGAGAGTGCACTGGGGCAGTGGCGTCACTAGGGTTGGTGTCACCTGGTGCGGCAAAACATGGTGTCACCCCCTCCTGTCTATCCTGCCCAGCGCCCTGCAGGCAGTGCACGGTCACGAGGCGCACCCCCAAATGATCCCTGTAAATTAAAGTATAGGGTGGTATTGGGCTGGCTGGGGCGATATAGGGCAGGTTGGGGTAATATAGGGCAGGTTGCGGTGGTATAGTGCAGGTTGGGGTGATATAGGGCAGGCTGGAGTGGCATAGGGCAGGTTGGGGTTGTATAGGGCAGGCCGGGGTGGTATAGAGCAGGTTTGGGTGGTATAGGGCAGTTTGCGGTGTTATTGGGCAGGCTGGGGTGGTATATGGCAGGCTAGGTGGCATAGGGCAGGTTGGAGTGATATAGGGCAGGGTGTGGTGGCATAGGGCAAGTTGGGGTGGTATAGAGCAGTTTGCGGTGGCATACGGCAGGCTGGGGTGGTATAGGGCAGTTTGCGATGGTATAGGGCAGGTTGCAGTGGCATAGGGCAGGTTGGGGTGGTATAGAGCAGTTTGCAGTGGCATAGGGCAGGTTGGGGTGGTATAGAGCAGGTTGCGGTGGCATAGGGCAGGTTGCGGTGGCATAGGGCAGGTTGCGGTGGCATAGTGCAGGCTGGGGTGGTATAGGGCAGGTTGCGGTGGCATAAGGCAGGTTGCGGTGGCATAGGGCAGGGTGTGGTGGCATAAGGCAGGTTGCGGTGGCATAGGGCAGGGTGCGGTGGCATAGGGCAAGGTGCGGTGGCATAGGGCAGGCTGGGGTGGTATGGTGCCAGGTTAGGACTCTATGTAGTGACATGTGCAGCAGTGCAGTAACTTACAGCATGCCTGGAGATGAAGACACTCTGGCTGCTGTGTCCTCATTTCTTTCTCCTTCAGCTGTGGGATCAGCCAGAGTGAACGAGTCTGTGGGAGGAGTGGAGGGGGCAGCCACACCCCCAGCTCCGCCCACCAACTCCGGCTGCCTCCGGAGACATTGGAAATCCCAGAGGGATGGGGGGAGTATTACAGGGCTGGGGGGAGACATGACCAGCGGTCCGGCGGCCCACTGGCTGCCGTGGCCCACTGGGCATATGCCCGGTATGCCCTATGGCCAGTCCGGGCATGGCGGAAGTGACGTTTGACGTCACTTCCGCCCTCCATTGCTATGGAGCCGAGTGGGGGCCATCTTTCCCTCACTCAGGATCCAGGCTGTGAGAGAAGCAGATGCGATTGTCGCGAGAGACGCGATCATCTCAGCTAGCTGCTGCCATAACAACAGTATTTAGCGTCAAAGTAGCAACGTATAACGACGGCTGGCGGTACTTAAGTAGTTAAAGTTCGATGTAGGATATTTCCATCTAGGTGACGTGTAGCCTGTTTTTCTTAAGCCGTGTACACACGATCGGTTTTACCGATGAAAACAGTCCGATGGACTGTTTTCATCGGACGAACCGATCGTGTATGGACCCCATCGGTCTTTTTTCCATCGGTGTGAAAAAATAGAACATGTTTTAAATTTATCCGATGGGAAAAAAAACGATAGCAAAATCCGATCGTCTGTGTGGAAATCCATCGGATAAAAAACCCACGCATGCTCAGAATCAAGTCGACGCGTGCTCTGAAGCATTGAACTTCATTTTTCTTGGCTAATCGGAGTGTTTTACATCACCGCGTTTGAAGCGGTCCGTTTTTTGACTGATGGTGTGTGGGCAAGACTGATGGAAGACAGTTTCATCGGATTTCCGATGGAAAAAACCAACGAATTAGAATCCATAGGATATCCGATCGTGTGTACAGGGCTTTAGTTATATGCTAAATCTGCGGGTAGGGAAGTCCACCCCCTGTAGGTGGATGCCCACAAATAGGGATGAGCCTAACACCCCCTCACCCACACAATTCATTAATAGCCGCGAGTAGCTTTAAATTACTTTTTTTCCTTTAGAAATGACATTTTGTGCAGGGACAGTTCTAAACACGGCAAACATGTGCTAGATTACAGGCATACTATAGACACCCCCCAGGTACGAAATGTAAAGGAATATTTCACTTTTATTAGTTCACGTTAAGCATTATTAAAATCACTGCTCCCGAAAAAACGGCCATTATTAAAACTTTTTTTTGCATTGATACATGTCCCCTGGGGCAGGACCCGGGTCCCCAAACACTTTTTATGACAATAACTTGCATATTAACCTTTAAAATTAGCACTTTTGATTTTTCATGTTCGTGTCCCATAGACTTTAACGGTGTTCGCGATCGCGTGTTCGAACAAATTTTTTGCCTGTTCGCATGTTCTGGTGCGAACCGAACCGGGGGGTGTTCGGCCCATCCTTAGAGGTCAATGGGAATGCGTTTAAAGCTAATTTACAGATTGTTAAGAATATATAAATGCTCACAGGTTGGTCACAGCTTCATTTTAAGATCTTACTCCAATTTTGAGATAGATTGCAATTTACAGTATGTATCTATTAGCAGCATTGCAAGAAACAGAAGTGTTTTATTTTTCAAAAATTGGATTTTTGCAAGTTTAGGCAGGTTAAAATTCTTTAAATGGTAATTTTATCTTTTAATAGTGTACCACGCATTACCATTTGCACTGTAGCACCGTAAGATGATATGAGGGGGAGAGTACCGTAAGTACTGAAAACTCATTAGATTGAGCAATAATTTACTTTAATAACCATATCGTTGGAAATAATGACTTTAGAACAATTAACAAAAGATGTGATTTTTTTTCCTCTGCAGCCACATAGCATTTTTCTGCAGTGAAACATGCTTTAATATGTTTTTCTGCTGGAGTCTTTTGGATAAAGTGATTTCAGTCTTTGAGCAGGATTTGATCTCCCAGTATGTCACATAACTCATGTCTGTTACTTCAATAGATTTGAAAAAAAAAAAACTTCCAGCATCCAAAAGGAATTCTATTTTTGCTATTCATATTTTTACAATAAACTTAATTTGCAAGTGAACTGTTTTCAAGCCGGTATTGAAATATACAGAAGAAAGAGTTTATTGCTTCAGTGCTTGTTGGAATGCTACCGATAAAGTAGATAGAAAAGCAATTTTCTCTTACAAAAATGTAAGGAATGTTATGCTCCTCTCCATAGGAAATAATTTGGTTTGTGGGCATATAAAAAGTATTACTGCATTACAGGTATGTGGACCAAGTAGAACTTAGACAGCAGGGGATTGACACAAAACCTAATACACATGCAACACACAAAATATAGTCTTATCAGTCACAGATATCCAGATATTCCAATAAAGATGCAAAAACCAGATTAGTGCACTTGTAACAGCACAAATTAGTACTTTATGTAATCCTTTTCTATTTGTGCTAACAGTTCATTTTTTAGGACAAGATTTTTGAATTTACTCCTTTCTTTAATGTGCAAACAGTATTGATACACAAAGAATTGCCAAAATGTTAAAGGTTTATGTAAACCCTAAAGTCCGGTACACAATTGAACCAGCTGAATTACTATTGAACCAGCTGACATTCTTCCCGTGTGTACAGAAGCCAACCATTCAGCTGGTCCAACAGAAGCCAATTGTTCGGCCAGCTTCTGCCGAAGGGGCATGACCAAAAAAGGTCTGCTGATTTGCATCCGATCAGTGCTCTCAGCCAATGGCTGAGAGCGCTGACCGGTTTATTCTGGCGGAGGGGGTCGTCCCCCTGTCAGAACGAAACTTCTCAGCAGGTCCTCCTGATTTAGTGCAGCTGGTCCTCCCGAGCTCTTCAGTTTTTTTTCAACGGGCTGAATGGAAAAAAAAAATAATAGTATGTACTAGGCTTATAGCGGAGTTACGGCTGGGGATTTAGTTTTTTTTAAGTCAGCAGCTTCAAATATTGCAGCTGCTGTCTTTTAATATAAGGACACCTACCTGTCCAGGGAGCCTGCGATGTCCTCACCTGATGCCGACCCGTCCATTGGCTTCGGGTGCAGGTACCGGCATCCTTACTAAGGGGAACAGTAAGTTAAGTCTTGCGGATTCACAGCCTGTTTTTCTACTGCACATGCCCGAGTCAGGCTGCGCGATCTGAATGGTCCCTGCTGTCTTCTGGGACCTCTGTGTCTCCCAGAAGACAGCGGGGGGGAGAAGGAGGGGCCGGACATTGCCTAGTTCGCCGCACAAACCTATGGCCCAGAAGTGGAAACAGATACCTGGATTTGACAGGTATCTGCTCCCCCCTTCCCCCTGAAAGGTGCCAAATGTGGCACTGGAGGGGGAAGGAATCTGATCAGCGGAAGTTCCATTTCTGGCTAGAACGTCGCTTTAACATTGAAATTTTCTTATTTGCTCTCTTTTGGTCTATTATATATACAATCTCAAGCATTTTATTTCATTTGTTTGATAAGTGCACAAAAAAAAAAAAAATACCAGTTGATCCTATCAGAAAACCAATGGCATCCTTCGTCATGTTTAAACTGTGTTATCTCAATGGGTCTAATCATCCCTCCTAGTTCTTACCCTGGACTGCAAAACAATCTGCCCTCTGTGTTGTGGAGATGAGGCAAGGAGGGAGGATCTTGTAAGTTAGCAAAAAACAACTGGGCAGGGCTGACACCATGTGTTGTGTTTTCAGTTTAGAAAAGACACTATATTGTCAGCCTGCAACAGGAACTTAGGAGCTCAACTGAAATTTTATCAGATCAACAGGTATTTTTCTATGAAGAAGTGTCTGATCCCCTGCACTACTATGTGCATACAAATGGATTGTGAAAAAGAAATGTATAAATTAAACCAAAAAAAGATATACGATAAAGAGAAAACCAAAAGTGAATATATGTGTATGGGTCTGCTGCTGAATACCTGCTAGTGTTCTAATTGATTGTAAGCAGTGATAAAAATGAGACATGTGGTACAGCGTTAGTGATGTTTTACTAAGAGCACACTACATGTGATGTCCTATACATCATTAAAATCAAATACGTTGTGTGAAATATATAAATAATAAACAACAAAAGACACTTTAAATAAAACACCACTGTGATGTCTAAACCAGTGATAATAAGTAATAGGCGTTTCCAGTCTTTTAAAGTAAGCTTGAAACATAAAAAGTCCAATATAGTGAGGAGGCTAGGCCATGGGTCTTTACAAAGTAAAAATCATCTACTCTTTTAGGACACCAACCTTTACAAATTGCATTAGAGTTACTGTATATTAGTTGGTGCAAAATGTTCAAAGAGCTACTGCCACCTGCCCATTCAGAGCAAAGTAACAGTGCCTCCTAAAAGCATATTTTCCCAGCAAAGAATGCTTGCTGAGCCTTTCTTCTTCCTCACCACTTCTCCACTGAAGAAGTCCACCCTGAAGCTCCATTGTTGAATGATGTCGGAGTTTACCTGGGGTTATGATGTCACTGCTGTTCCACCCCCTGGTGCATTATCTGGTTCCAGGGATTGGCCGCTGAGGCGTGAGCACTATCACATAAGGAATTTCACATAACCCTCCAGTCCAAAAAGCTCCATTCCATTGAAATTACAGAGTTAGGGCTCGGACAAGCGAGTAGGTGGTGAGGGAGTGTGGGTTGGTTAGTACAGTCAGGTCCATAAATATTGGGACATCGACACAATTCTAATCTTTTTGGCTCTATACACTACCACAATGGATTTGAAATAAAACGAACAAGATGTGCTTTAACCACTTCCCTACCCAGCCATAGTCATATGACATCCACAGATGGGATCTCCCATTCTGGGTAGACGTCATATGACGTCCTCGGCTTTGTAGGGGGATATCTGAATGATGCCTGCAGCTAGAGGCATCATTCAGATATCCTTTTCTTGGGCCGGCGATTCTGTGCACCATAAGAACGATCATAGCGGCGGCCACTGCTTGATTGTTCTTATAGGCGGCGGGAGGGGACATCCCCCCCCTCCCGCCGCCATCTGGTGCTTCTCCGGGCTCTCCCGTGCGATCGGGGACCCGGAGCGAATTTTCCGGCGTCGTTGGTGGGTCACGTGACGAGTAGTGATGAGCCGAACACCCCCGGGTTCGGTTCGCACCAGAACCCGCGAACGGACCGAAAGTTCGTACGAACATTAGAACCCTATTAAATACAATGGATGCGAACGTTCGAATTCTAAAGTGCTAATTATAACAACTATTATGCATGTTATTGTCCTAAAAAGGGTTTGGGAACCCGGGTTCTGCACCAGGGGACATGTATCAATGCAAAAAGAAGTTTTAAAAACGGTCGTTTTTCGGGAGCAGTCATTTTAATGATGCATAAAGTGAAAAAAAAAAGTCAAATATTCCTTTAAATATCATACCTGGGGGGTGTCTAAAGTATGCCTGTGAAGTGCCACGTGTTTCCCGTGTTTAGAACTGTCCCTGCACAAAATGACACTTCTAAAGGAAAAAAAAGCCATTTAAAACTTCTTGCGGCTTTAATGTAATGTCTGGTCCCGGTAATATGGATGAAAATCTTTAAGAGAAATGGCATAGCTACCCCATGACCCCCCCCCTACCCCAGCCCATTACCAGCCCCTTTGGGTCTTGTATGGATATTAAGGGGAACCCCGCACATAAAATAAAAAAAGCCCTATATACTCTGAACAGCCGTATACAGGCGGTGCATACAAGACAGGGACTGTAGGTTTGTTCTTATGTAGAATGTGTTTGTAATTTTGAACAGGTACATTGTTGAACTGTAGCTCCAGCCCAAAAATCTATTTTTAAACTTTTTGGGAAACATAGGTAAGGGTTATCACCCCTGTAACATTTGTTTTGCTGTCTGTGCCCCTGTTCAGAACATTTCACCTCACTTTCCGTCCCAATGACAACTGTTTTTGAAATGTGGTGTTTTTCTTGAAACAAGGATTGCTGATAAAGCATCAGTACAGAGGAGACACCTTTCTCCCATATTTATTCTTACAGGAGAGAATTTTCCTTCCTAGGGGTAGATTTCCTCTCACTTCCTGTTGTCTTCTTTCGTTTGCAAGTAGGAGTCGTTTGTAAGTTGGATGTTTGAAAGTAGGGACCTGCCGTATATACTCTGCAGAAATAGGCCCCTTAGTTGTTGGTGTTGGCACAACACTGTAAGCACTCACAGTTACTCTTGGTTGGTGCTGGAACGCCCTGCTGTCAACTATTATATCAGGAATTTTAATTACATATAATTGTTGAACAGTGGTAGTAAAAATTGGGGCTTTGATGGTGGTGCTGGTGCCACAACACTGTAAGCCCTGACAGTTACTCTTGGTGGGTGCAGCAATGGGCCCTGCTGTGAATTATTAGATCAAGAATTGTAATTGCATGCCCCTGTTGAACAGGGGCTGAAAAATTGGGCTTTTCGTGGTGGTGGTGGTGGTGGTGGTGGTGTTGCCACAACACTGTAAGCCCTCAGAGTTACTCTTGGTGGGTGCAGGAATGGGCCCTGCTGTGAATTATTAGATCAAGAATTGTAATTACATGCCCCTTTTGAACAGTGGCTGAAAAATTGGGCCTTTCGTGGTGGTGGTGGTGGTGGCGTTGCCACAACACTGTAAGCCCTCAGACTTACTCTTGGTGGGTGCAGGAATGGGCCCTGCTGTGAATTATTACATCAAGAATTGTAATTGCATGCCCCTGTTGAACAGGGGCTGAAAAATTGGGCCTTAGGCACTGGTGGCACAACACTACAACCCCTCACAGATACTGTACTTGGAGCACAGCAATGAGCCCTGTTGCAAAGTATTGCTTCAAAAATTGTAATGACACGCCCCTGTTAAACAGGGGCTGAAAAATTGGGCCTTAGGCACTGGTGGCACAACACTACAACCCCTCACAGATACTGTACTTGGAGCACAGCAATGAGCCATATGGCAAATTATTGCTAAAAAAATTGTAAGTACACGCCCCTGTAAAACAGGGGCTGAAAAATTGGGCCTTAGCCACTGGTGGCGGCACCCATAAACAAAAATGATCTTCCAAGCTATCATCATCAATCGTATCATTGAGGACTCGGAGGAGGAGGATAGCCAGTCAACATAACAGCACAGGCACTCAGCATCAGCATCAGTCTTGAAGGGACGTGACATGTTAAAATCAATTAGTCTGTTATATCAGCATCAGGTGTGTGGTAGCTGGTGGTGATCCAAGACTGGTTCATCTTGATGAAAGTCAGTCGATCAACCGAGTCGGTGGACAGGCGCACCCTGTGATCCGTGACAAATCCTCCAGCAGCACTGAATGTGCGTTCCGAAAGAACGCTGGATGCAGGACAGGCCAGTAGCTCAATTGCATACTGTGCAAGCTCTGGCCAGTGATCCATCCTCAAGACCCAGTAAGCCAGAGGATTTTCGGTGGGGAAGGTGTCCAAGTCTGACCTTGCCCCTAGATATTCCTGCACCATGTTTATCAGACGCTGGCGATGGTTGCTGGAACCAATCATACTTTGGGGCTGCGGACTAAAGAATTGTCTGAACGCATCGGTCAGACGGCCACCTTCCCCACCGCTCCTTCTTTGACTGGCCGAAGCCTCAGCAACTCGTTGTCCTGGACCAGGAGTTTGTAACCTCCCAGTCTCTGGGAACGCGTTGCACAGACCTTTCTGCAAGGCCTCCCGGAGTTGTCTCATCCTCTGCTCCCTCTGCGACGGTAACATAAGGTCCGCAACCTTACCCTTGTACCGTGGATCAAGGAGAGTGGCCAGCCAGTAATGGTCCCTCTCCTTGATCTGAAGAATACGAGGATCTTCCGCAGACTTTGCAGGATCAGGGAGGCCATGCAGCGTAGGTTTGCTGAGGCATTCGCTCCGGAGTCCTCTGGGTCACTAAGGACGACATGATCCGCAGTCACCTCCTCCCAGCCACGTACAAGTCCACTGGTTTCTTGGGACTGTAAATCATCCCTAAAAGACTGCTGCTGATGATGCTGAGTGCCAGCCTCCACCTCCATGCTGACACAATCCTCCTCCTCCTCCTCCTCCTCTTCCTGTGCGATGGGTGGGACAGAAGGAACACTGTCTGGGTAAAGGGGGCCTTGAGAGGCAAGGAAGTCCTCCTCTTCCTGCCTCTGTTCTGCCTCAAGTGCCCTGTCCATTATTCCACGCAGCGTGTGCTCCAACAGGTGGACAAGAGGTACAGTGTCACTGATGCATGCACTGTCACTGCTCACCATCCTCGTGGCCTCCTCAAATGGTGCCAGGACAGTGCATGCATCCCTGATCATGCCCCACTGGCGTGGAGAAAAAAAAACCAAGCTCCCCTGACCCTGTCCTGGTGCCGTAGTCGCACAGGTACTCATTGATGGCCCTCTGCTGCGTGTGCAGCCGCTGCAGCATGGCCAACGTTGAGTTCCACCTGGTGGGCATGTCACATATAAGGCGGTTCTTGGGCAGGTTCAACTCCTTTTGCAGCTCAGCCAGGCGAGCACTGGCATTATAAGATCTGCGGAAATGCACACAGACTTTCCTGGCCTGCCTCAGGACATCCTGTAAGCCCGGGTACCTGCCCAAGAACCGCTGCACCACCAGGTTAAGGACGTGAGCCACACAGGGCACATGGGTCAGTTGTCCCTGTCGGAGGGCGGAGAGGAGGTTGGTGCCATTGTCGCAAACCACCATTCCTGGCTTAAGCTGGCGTGGCGTCAACCACCTCTCGGCCTGGCCCTGCAGAGCAGACAGGACCTCTGCCCCAGTGTGGCTTCTGTCCCCCAAACACACCAGCGCAAGCACGGCATGGCATCTTTTTGCCTGCGTACTTGCGTAGCCCCGTGAACGGCTACGGAGCACCGCTGGTTCATAGGACAAACCACAGGAAGAGGCCATGGAGGAAGAAGAAGAGGAGGGGGTGGAGGAGAGAGGTGTGTCACAACCAGTAGTAGCATTTTGGAGGCGTGGCGGTGGGACAACCTCCAACACTACTGCACCTTGTCCTGCATCCTTCCCAGCTGCCAAAAGAGTGACCCAATGGGCCGTGAAAGAAAGGTAACGTCCCTGTCCATGCCTGCTGGACCATGAGTCAGCGGTAATATGCACCTTACCGCTGACCGCCCTGTCCAGCGAGGCCAAGACATTGCCTTCCACATGCCGGTAGAGAGCCGGAATAGCCTTCCGTGAGAAAAAGTGGCGTTTGGGAACCTGCCACTGAGGAACCGCACATTGCACAAACTCACGGAAGGGGGCCGAGTCTACCAACTGAAAAGGCAGCAGTTGAAGCGCTAGCAATTTAGCCAAGCTAGCATTCAACCGCTGGGCATGTGGATGGCTGGGAGTGAACTTCTTTCGACGGTCCAGCAGCTGGGGCAGGGAAATTTGCCTGCTAGAATCGGACGTCGGTGTACTGCTAGCAGAGTGCCCGCAAGTACTTGGCTGTGACACACCTAATTCTACACCTTCATTCCTCTCAGTGCAGGTTTCAGCGAGGACTGAAGGTATAGTGGGGTTGGAGATCCCAGCTGATGCGGTGCAAGGAGAGGTCCGCTTTGTTCTTTGGTGTGGGTCTTTGAGGTAGGCTTGCCAACGAGCTGCATGGCAGGTCAACATATGTCTGGTCAGGCATGTGGTACCCAAGCGGCTGATGTTTTGGCCACGCGATATACGCTTGAGACATATGTTGCAAACAGCAGCTGTGCGATCTGATGCACTAGCCTCAAAAAAGGCCCACACCAAGGAACTTTTTGAATGACGGGCAGAGGCAGCGCCCTGCACAGGCGGAGCTCTGCGGTGTGATTCCGTCGGTGTACTGCCCTTACGCTGGCCACCAAAGGGCATCCTGTCTCGTTGGAGATGTGCCTCCTCCTCATCCTCCTCCTCCTCTCTCCTATTAGGCACCCACATGGAGTCAGTGACCTCATCATCCCCTCCCTCCTCATCACTGGAGCCAATCTGGCAGTATGCTGCAGCTGCTGGAACATGACTGCCAGATTGGTGTCCTTCTTGAGCATCCCCTCTGTCTGCTCTCACCCTACTGCCTTCCTGTAGCTGGGTTTCATCATCAGACCCTTCGAAACGCTGGGCATCCTCCTGGAGCATGTACCCAACACTGTGCTCAAACAGTTCGGGGGACTCCTCAGGAGGAGGACATGGTGGGTCTAGGGAAGGAGTGACTGATGATGAGTCTGACATTGATACCAGGGAAGAGGACGCTTTGGCAGCTGCTTTGCCAGTACCCTGAGCCTGGGTGAGAGAGGATGAGGAGGAGGAGGAGGGCTTGGTCATCCACTCTACCAAGTCTTCGGCATGATGTGGCTCAACATGTCCAGCTGCGGAAAAGAAGGACAAGCGTGTCCCATGGCCATGTGCTGATGACAATGCACCGCGTCCACGACCAGCACTGTTGCCCCCAGACACAGAGCCTGCTTGCCCTCTTTTATTGCCTCCTGACTGTCTGCCTCTCCTTGTTTGCCTTCCAGACATTCTAATAGATGGCCTGCAGGGAGATGGGAAAAAAGCAATAAGGGCTACCTTCAGGTGTCCTTCTCTGTCCCTTGAAACAAGGACTTGCACAGTGAAAGAAACTGACACTCTCCCTACCTACAGTTTTCTGTCCCTAGAAAAAATGTTTTTTTTAAGCACAATATAGCACAAGGAGAATTCACTCACTGTCCTTCCAGGTCCCTAGAAACAAGGACTTGCACAGTGAAAGAAACTGACACTCTCCCTACCTACAGTTTTCTGTCCCTAGAAAAAATGTTTTTTTTAAGCACAATATAGCACAAGGAGAATTCACTCACTGTCCTTCCAGGTCCCTAGAAACAAGGACTTGCACAGTGAAAGAAACTGACACTCTCCCTACCTACAGTTTTCTGTCCCTAGAAAAAATGTTTTTTTTAAGCACAATATAGCACAAGGAGAATTCACTCACTGTCCTTCCAGGTCCCTAGAAACAAGGACTTGCACAGTGAAAGAAACGGACACTCTCCCTACCTACAGTTTTCTGTCCCTAGAAAAAATGTTTTTTTTAAGCACAATATAGCACAAGGAGAATTCACTCACTGTCCTTCCAGGTCCCTAGAAACAAGGACTTGCACAGTGAAAGAAACTGACACTCTCCCTACCTACAGTTTTCTGTCCCTAGAAAAAGTGTTTTTTTTAAGCACAATATAGCACAAGGAGAATTCACTCACTGTCCTTCCAGGTCCCTAGAAACAAGGACTTGCACAGTGAAAGAAACTGACACTCTCCCTACCTACAGTTTTCTGTCCCTAGAAAAAATGTTTTTTTTAAGCACACTATAGCACAAGGAGAATTCACTCACTGTCCTTCCCAGTCTCTAGAAACAAGGACTTGCACAGTGAAAGAAACTGACACTCTCCCTACCTACAGTTTTCTGTCCCTAGAAAAAATGTTTTTTTTAAGCACAATATAGCACAAGGAGAATTCACTCACTGTCCTTCCAGGTCCCTAGAAACAAGGACTTGCACAGTGAAAGAAACTGACACTCTCCCTACCTACAGTTTTCTGTCCCTAGAAAAAATGTTTTTTTTAAGCACACTATAGCACAAGGAGAATTCACTCACTGCCCTTCCCAGTCCCTAGAAACAAGGACTTGCACAGTGAAAGAAACTGACACTCTCCCTACCTACAGTTTTCTGTCCCTAGAAAAAATGTTTTTTTTAAGCACACTATAGCACAAGGAGAATTCACTCACTGTCCTTCCCAGTCCCTAGAAACAAGGACTTGCACAGTGAAAGAAACTGACACTCTCCCTACCTACAGTTTTCTGTCCCTAGAAAAAATGTTTTTTTTAAGCACAATATAGCACAAGGAGAATTCACTCACTGTCCTTCCAGGTCCCTGGAAACAAGGACTTGCACAGTGAAAGAAACTGACACTCTCCCTACCTACAGTTTTCTGTCCCTAGAAAACATTTTTTTTTTAAGCACACTATAGCACAAGGAGAATTCACTCACTGTCCTTCCAGGTCCCTGGAAACAAGGACTTGCACAGTGAAAGAAACTGACACTCTCCCTACCTACAGTTTTCTGTCCCTAGAAAAAATGTTTTTTTTAAGCACAATATAGCACAAGGAGAATTCACTCACTGTCCTTCCAGGTCCCTGGAAACAAGGAATTGCACAGTGAAAGAAACTGACACTCTCCCTACCTACAGTTTTCTGTCCCTAGAAAAAATGTTTTTTTTAAGCACAATATAGCACAAGGAGAATTCACTCACTGTCCTTCCAGGTCCCTAGAAACAAGGACTTACACAGTGAAAGAAACTGACACTCTCCCTACCTACAGTTTTCTGTCCCTAGAAAAAATGTTTTTTTTAAGCACAATATAGCACAAGGAGAATTCACTCACTGTCCTTCCAGGTCCCTAGAAACAAGGACTTGCACAGTGAAAGAAACTGACACTCTCCCTACCTACAGTTTTCTGTCCCTAGAAAAAATGTTTTTTTTAAGCACAATATAGCACAAGGAGAATTCACTCACTGTCCTTCCAGGTCCCTAGAAACAAGGACTTGCACAGTGAAAGAAACTGACACTCTCCCTACCTACAGTTTTCTGTCCCTAGAAAAAATGTTTTTTTTAAGCACAATATAGCACAAGGAGAATTCACTCACTGTCCTTCCAGGTCCCTGGAAACAAGGACTTGCACAGTGAAAGAAACTGACACTCTCCCTACCTACAGTTTTCTGTCCCTAGAAAAAATGTTTTTTTTAAGCACACTATAGCACAAGGAGAATTCACTCACTGTCCTTCTAGGTCCCTGGAAACAAGGACTTGCACAGTGAAAGAAACTGACACTCTCCCTACCTACAGTTTTCTGTCCCTAGAAAAAATGTTTTTTTTAAGCACAATATAGCACAAGGAGAATTCACTCACTGTCCTTCCCAGTCCCTAGAAACAAGGACTTGCACAGTGAAAGAAACTGACACTCTCCCTACCTACAGTTTTCTGTCCCTAGAAAAAATGTTTTTTTTAAGCACAATATAGCACAAGGAGAATTCACTCACTGTCCTTCCAGGTCCCTAGAAACAAGGACTTGCACAGTGAAAGAAACTGACACTCTCCCTACCTACAGTTTTCTGTCCCTAGAAAAAATGTTTTTTTTAAGCACAATATAGCACAAGGAGAATTCACTCACTGTCCTTCCAGGTCCCTAGAAACAAGGACTTGCACAGTGAAAGAAACTGACACTCTCCCTACCTACAGTTTTCTGTCCCTAGAAAAAATGTTTTTTTTAAGCACACTATAGCACAAGGAGAATTCACTCACTGTCCTTCCCAGTCCCTAGAAACAAGGACTTGCACAGTGAAAGAAACTGACACTCTCCCTACCTACAGTTTTCTGTCCCTAGAAAAAATGTTTTTTTTAAGCACACTATAGCACAAGGAGAATTCACTCACTGTCCTTCCCAGTCCCTAGAAACAAGGACTTGCACAGTGAAAGAAACTGACACTCTCCCTACCTACAGTTTTCTGTCCCTAGAAAAAAAGTTTTTTTAAGCACAATATAGCACAAGGAGAATTCACTCACTGTCCTTCCAGGTCCCTAGAAACAAGGACTTGCACAGTGAAAGAAACTGACACTCTCCCTACCTACAGTTTTCTGTCCCTAGAAAAAATGTTTTTTTTAAGCACAATATAGCACAAGGAGAATTCACTCACTGTCCTTCCAGGTCCCTAGAAACAAGGACTTGCACAGTGAAAGAAACTGACACTCTCCCTACCTACAGTTTTCTGTCCCTAGAAAAAATGTTTTTTTTAAGCACACTATAGCACAAGGAGAATTCACTCACTGTCCTTCCCAGTCCCTAGAAACAAGGACTTGCACAGTGAAAGAAACTGACACTCTCCCTACCTACAGTTTTCTGTCCCTAGAAAAAATGTTTTTTTTAAGCACAATATAGCACAAGGAGAATTCACTCACTGTCCTTCCAGGTCCCTAGAAACAAGGACTTGCACAGTGAAAGAAACTGACACTCTCCCTACCTACAGTTTTCTGTCCCTAGAAAAAATGTTTTTTTTAAGCACAATATAGCACAAGGAGAATTCACTCACTGTCCTTCCAGGTCCCTGGAAACAAGGACTTGCACAGTGAAAGAAACTGACACTCTCCCTACCTACAGTTTTCTGTCCCTAGAAAAAATGTTTTTTTTAAGCACACTATAGCACAAGGAGAATTCACTCACTGTCCTTCCAGGTCCCTGGAAACAAGGACTTGCACAGTGAAAGAAACTGACACTCTCCCTACCTACAGTTTTCTGTCCCTAGAAAAAATGTTTTTTTTAAGCACAATATAGCACAAGGAGAATTCACTCACTGTCCTTCCCAGTCCCTAGAAACAAGGACTTGCACAGTGAAAGAAACTGACACTCTCCCTACCTACAGTTTTCTGTCCCTAGAAAAAATGTTTTTTTTAAGCACAATATAGCACAAGGAGAATTCACTCACTGTCCTTCCAGGTCCCTAGAAACAAGGACTTGCACAGTGAAAGAAACTGACACTCTCCCTACCTACAGTTTTCTGTCCCTAGAAAAAATGTTTTTTTTAAGCACAATATAGCACAAGGAGAATTCACTCACTGTCCTTCCAGGTCCCTAGAAACAAGGACTTGCACAGTGAAAGAAACTGACACTCTCCCTACCTACAGTTTTCTGTCCCTAGAAAAAATGTTTTTTTTAAGCACACTATAGCACAAGGAGAATTCACTCACTGTCCTTCCCAGTCCCTAGAAACAAGGACTTGCACAGTGAAAGAAACTGACACTCTCCCTACCTACAGTTTTCTGTCCCTAGAAAAAATGTTTTTTTTAAGCACACTATAGCACAAGGAGAATTCACTCACTGTCCTTCCCAGTCCCTAGAAACAAGGACTTGCACAGTGAAAGAAACTGACACTCTCCCTACCTACAGTTTTCTGTCCCTAGAAAAAAAGTTTTTTTTAAGCACAATATAGCACAAGGAGAATTCACTCACTGTCCTTCCAGGTCCCTAGAAACAAGGACTTGCACAGTGAAAGAAACTGACACTCTCCCTACCTACAGTTTTCTGTCCCTAGAAAAAATGTTTTTTTTAAGCACAATATAGCACAAGGAGAATTCACTCACTGTCCTTCCAGGTCCCTAGAAACAAGGACTTGCACAGTGAAAGAAACTGACACTCTCCCTACCTACAGTTTTCTGTCCCTAGAAAAAATGTTTTTTTTAAGCACACTATAGCACAAGGAGAATTCACTCACTGTCCTTCCCAGTCCCTAGAAACAAGGACTTGCACAGTGAAAGAAACTGACACTCTCCCTACCTACAGTTTTCTGTCCCTAGAAAAAATGTTTTTTTTAAGCACACTATAGCACAAGGAGAATTCACTCACTGTCCTTCCCAGTCCCTAGAAACAAGGACTTGCACAGTGAAAGAAACTGACACTCTCCCTACCTACAGTTTTCTGTCCCTAGAAAAAATGTTTTTTTTAAGCACAATATAGCACAAGGAGAATTCACTCACTGTCCTTCCAGGTCCCTGGAAACAAGGACTTGCACAGTGAAAGAAACTGACACTCTCCCTACCTACAGTTTTCTGTCCCTAGAAAAAATGTTTTTTTTAAGCACACTATAGCACAAGGAGAATTCACTCACTGTCCTTCCAGGTCCCTGGAAACAAGGACTTGCACAGTGAAAGAAACTGACACTCTCCCTACCTACAGTTTTCTGTCCCTAGAAAAAATGTTTTTTTTAAGCACAATATAGCACAAGGAGAATTCACTCACTGTCCTTCCCAGTCCCTAGAAACAAGGACTTGCACAGTGAAAGAAACTGACACTCTCCCTACTGTGAGGGGGTTAGCTCAGCAGCGGGTGTGTGTGACCCCCGGGATGGGCTCCCCACACAAAAACAGGCCCAGCAAACGGAGGTTGTGGTTTTCAAAAAAAAAAAGTGCGGTTTATTTTCTATTTACAGTGACAAAACACAGCAAAGCCAAAAGAAACATAAACAAAATAAATCCTGGTCAACTTGACCTCTGACTAAACATACAGGTTTCCTAACTAACAACTGGGATCAGCCTAGTGCTGTCCTAGTCCCTAAGTCCCTGGTTTTAAATGTCCAAGCAAATAGCCACACAGGCTTTGTCTCACCGCACACGGGTTCACTCTCCCTAGACAGTCCATACAGGTCTGGGTCCAGGCATGAGCTAACATCTAATGAATCTGGGAGTTTTTATAGAGGCCTAAATGAGCTGACAAGCTTCAGCTGGTCTCATCAACTCCCTGTCTGCACGACGCCCAGCACTCTCCCTAGAGGTATGAGTCATCCATGAGCCCACTAGCCTTAGCTGGGCTTATACAACTCTCCACCTAGTTGTATAAGTCGGCGTAAAGCCTGAATCTGGGCGAAATATATCTACCCCCCTGGATGCAACCAGGTGACTTTACCTTCCTGCTGTCACATACCCCCCCTCTTGTTTTAACATCGGGGTTGGAACACCAGCAATCAGGCATTCATGTACTCGAGACAAAGCATCCACATTCCCCATTTGAACGCCAGGGCGATGCTTTACTGTGAAGTTGAATTCCTGGAGGGCCAGGAACCACCTATTCACTCTTCTATTTGTTTCCTTGTTTTGAGCCATCCACTTTAACGGAGCGTGATCCGTAACCATGTCAAAGTGCCTACCTAGCAGATAGTACCGAAGGGAATCTAGAGCCCACTTCACCGCTAAACACTCCTTTTCAACGGTGGCGTAATTTACCTCATGGGACTTCAACTTCCTGCTGAGGTAAATGACTGGGTGCTCTTCCCCGTTCCAGACCTGGGACAATACTGCTCCTAACCCCACATCTGACGCATCACTTTGTACGACAAAGTCTTTAGAGAAGTCTGGTGAGTACAACACTGGCTGGCTACATAAGGCTTGTTTCAAGAATTGGAATGCTGCCTCAGCCTCGGGGGTCCATTTAATCATGACCGACCCTTTCCCCTTCGTTAGGTTGGTTAGGGGCACAGCCTTAGAAGCAAAGTGGGGAATGAATCGCCGATAATACCCAGCGATTCCCAGAAAGGCTCGTACCTGCTTCTTGCTGTTGGGACGTGGCCAACTCTGGATGGCCTCGACTTTGTTGAGTTGGGGTTTTATTACTCCCCTCCCAATGGTGTACCCAAGATATTTGGCCTCCTCCTGCCCAATGGTACACTTCTTGGGGTTAGCCGCAAACCCCGCTTCCCGAACAGAGTCCAGGACTGCTTGCACTTTTGGCAGATGTGTGGCCCAATCTGTGCTATGGATAATTACGTCATCCAGGTAAGCCGCAGCATACTTCCGATGGGGCCTCAGCATCTGGTCCATTTTCCGCTGGAATGTGGCCGGCGCATTCTGTAACCCGAACGGCATTCTCTTATATTGGAACGCCCCGTCTGGGGTTACAAATGCGGTTTTCTCTTTGGCCAATTTGGCCAGGGGGATTTGCCAATACCCTTTTGTGAGGTCAAGAGTCGTCATGTATCGGGCTGTTCCCAGCCGGTCGATCAACTCATCTATACGTGGCATGGGGTAGGTGTCAAATTTTGTAACTTTGTTCAACTGACGAAAATCCTTACAAAATCGCCAGCTCCCATCCGGTTTAGGCACCAACACAATGGGACTAGACCAATCACTTTGGGACTCCTCTATCACCCCTAAGTTCAGCATTTTCTGTACTTCCTCCCGTATTGCCTCCCGTCGGGCCTCTGGGATCCGATAGGGTTTTAACTTCACCCTTTCACCGGGCGGGGTAATGATGTCATGCTCTACCCCAGATGTTTGTCCCGGCAGCTCAGAGAATACCTCCTTGTTGCGAAGCACAAACTCCTTAACCTCCTGTTGTTGGGGTTGTGACAAGGTGGCTGCTATTCCAACCTCAGGAATCACGCAACCAGTTTGAGCTGGTGACCAAGTGTCTGCGACTAGGGACTCTCTATCCCTCCAGGCTTTCAACAGATTAACGTGATAGATCTGTTCGGGCTTTCGCCTTCCTGGTTGTCTGACCTTGTAATTCACTTTGCTCACTTTTTCCATTATCTCGTAGGGGCCTTGCCATTTGGCAAGGAATTTACTTTCAACCGTAGGGACAAGTACCAGTATCCTATCCCCCGGGGAAAAGGTACGGGTCTTGGCTCCACGGTTGTACACTCTCTGCTGTGCTAACTGCGCTTGGGCCAAATGTTCCTTCACGATGGGCATTACCTGTGCAATTCGGTCTTGCATCAGGGCGACATGCTCAATCACACTCCTGTGGGGAGAACTCTCACTTTCCCAAGTTTCCTTGGCAATATCCAACAGCCCTCTTGGGTGTCTCCCATACAGTAACTCAAAGGGGGAGAATCCCGTAGAGGATTGGGGCACCTCCCTAATAGCAAACATCAGATAAGGAAGTAGACAGTCCCAATCCTTTCCATCTCTATCCACCACTTTCTTCAACATTTGTTTTAGGGTTTTGTTGAATCTTTCAACCAGCCCATCGGTTTGGGGGTGATACACAGATGTACGTAATTGCGTCACTTTGAACAATTTACACAGCTCCTTCATAACCCGGGACATAAAGGGTGTACCTTGGTCCGTAAGCAGTTCTTTACAAATACCCACCCGGCTAAACACAAGAGATAGCTCTTTGGCTATGGTTTTGGCCAAGGTATTTCGGAGAGGGATCGCTTCTGGATAACGGGTGGCATAGTCCATTATGACTAATATGTACTGGTGCCCCCTAGCGGACTTGATTATAGGACCTACCAAATCCATGGCGATCCTCTCAAACGGGACCTCAATGATGGGTAGAGGGACCAGCGGGCTACGGAAATGTGGCATCGGGGCCGACCTCTGACACACAGGGCAGGAGGAACAATAATTTTCTATGTCCTTCATCACCCCCGGCCAATAGAATCCCTGTAATACCCTCTCTCGGGTTTTCTCTGTCCCCAGATGACCTCCAAGAATGTGCCCATGGGCCAACTCCAACACCAACTTCCTGTAAGGTTTGGGCACCACAAGCTGCTCAACGGTTTCTTCTGCCCTTTTTGCCACCCGATACAGTAGGTCCTTCTCTACGCTGAAGTATGGGTAAGTGCAGGTATTATCTGGGTTCACTAACTCGCCATCTATTTTCACTACGTTTTCCCGTGCCTTTATTAGGGCGGGGTCTTTCAACTGTTCTGTGGCAAAGTTTTCCCTGTGAACCTCAAGATCAGAAAACTCCACAGACGGTAGGTTTTCGTCTGAGGAGGTGGGCTCCTCTCCAGTTTCTTGAGTCTCCCCTGCCAATACTGATAAGGGAAATTCCGGAGAGTCCTCACCACTCTCAGGGGAGTTCTGGCTATCACATTCCTGGTACATAGGGGCACCAGTGGGGGGCTCAGGATCATCCCACAGTTCCCAGAACTTCGGAAAATCCCTTCCCACAATGGCGTCATACGGTAACTGAGATACTAAGCCCACTGGATGAGAGAGGGTACCTTTGGGGGTCTCGAAACACACTGTAGTCACTGGATACTCTCGGGTGTCCCCATGCACACAAATAACAGCTACCTTGCTATTCCCAGAGACCTCTGTTTTAACTAACTCAGCCTTTATCAGGGTCACAAGGCTACCTGAATCCAGCAATACCACAACATTTCTACCATTAACACACATTTTGCATAAATGTTTCTCAGTTCCTCGAATGGCAGTGCATGCGACTGTCGCACACAGCGACTGACGTCTGCCCGTCAGAAAGTCACACTGCATGGGTTCCTCCACAACCGGGCAATTGGCTGCAATATGTCCCGCTTGCCGGCAGCGGTAGCAAACGATCCTTCTTGCCGCCTCTTGAGCCGCTGATTTCCCAGGCTGTTCTCGCCAAACTTGGGGTAGAGCTCCCACCCTCTCACTCTCTCCACCCTTACCCCTTGGAATCCTCTTATCCGCCCCTGGGGATGGTCTGGTCTTAGGGTGGAAAGTCCGAGTGTCTCTGGAAGAGGCCGTCAGGTTCTCTGTAGCCAAGTATTTCTCCACACGATCCACAAGACCATCGGCTGTCTCTGGGTCTCCATGGCTTACCCACTTTTGGATGGCAGTAGGAAGAGCTCTCAAAAACCGATCCATTACAACACGTTCCACAATCTTTGGTGCGGACAAAGTCTCTGGCTGTAGCCACTTTCTGCTCAGGTGAATGAGATCATACATTTGAGACCTGGGGGGTTTTCCAAGCTGGAAAGTCCAGTTATGCACACGCTGAGCCCGGACAGCCTGGGTGACACCCAGCCTTGCCAATATTTCAGCTTTTAGCATCACATAGTCTTTTGCTTGGTCAGGCTCTAGGTCATAGTAAGCCTTCTGCGATTCACCAGTTAACAGAGGAGCCACCAGTCCAGCCCACTGCTCCTCAGGCCACTTTTCTCTTTCAGCAGTCCTTTCAAATGTGGTCAAAAATACCTCTGGATCATCCTCTCCAGTCATTTTTGTCAATAAACGACTCACCCCAAAGGACGCGGTATTAGTGGGACGGCTTTCCTCACTGGTCTGCGGACGTTGCTGCATTACTGCTTCCATTTGTTGTAGTCTCTGCTCTTGCTTCTGTAACAGGTCTATGAAGCGGGCCTCAGATTGCTGCTGGGCTTGTTGCTGAGCTTCCAGACTCTGTTGGTGAGCTTGCTGCTGGGCTGCAAGGCTCTGTTGATGAGCTTGCTGCTGGGCTGCGAAGTTCTGTTGTTGAGCTGCAAGGCTCTGTTGATGAGCTGCAAGGCTCTTTTGCAAACCTGCATTTGTCTGCTGTTGATTGGCATTTGCTAGAGCCAGCTGCTTCAGTATCTCCTCCATGCTGGCTTAAAAAAAACTGCCACTGGTTCTCCACCAACTGTGAGGGGGTTAGCTCGGCAGCGGGTGTGTGTGACCCCCGGGATGGGCTCCCCACACAAAAACAGGCCCAGCAAACGGAGGTTGTGGTTTTCAAAAAAAAAAAGGTGCGGTTTATTTTCTATTTACAGTGACAAAACACAGCAAAGCCAAAAGAAACATAAACAAAATAAATCCTGGTCAACTTGACCTCTGACTAAACATACAGGTTTCCTAACTAACAACTGGGATCAGCCTAGTGCTGTCCTAGTCCCTAAGTCCCTGGTTTTAAATGTCCAAGCAAATAGCCACACAGGCTTTGTCTCACCGCACAGGGGTTCACTCTCCCTAGACAGTCCATACAGGTCTGGGTCCAGGCATGAGCTAACATCTAATGAATCTGGGAGTTTTTATAGAGGCCTAAATGAGCTGACAAGCTTCAGCTGGTCTCATCAACTCCCTGTCTGCACGACGCCCAGCACTCTCCCTAGAGGTATGAGTCATCCATGAGCCCACTAGCCTTAGCTGGGCTTATACAACTCTCCACCTAGTTGTATAAGTCGGCGTAAAGCCTGAATCTGGGCGAAATATATCTACCCCCCTGGATGCAACCAGGTGACTTTACCTTCCTGCTGTCACACTACCTACAGTTTTCTGTCCCTAGAAAAAATGTTTTTTTTAAGCACAATATAGCACAAGGAGAATTCACTCACTGTCCTTCCAGGTCCCTGGAAACAAGGACTTGCACAGTGAAAGAAACTGACACTCTCCCTACCTACAGTTTTCTGTCCCTAGAAAAAATGTTTTTTTTAAGCACAATATAGCACAAGGAGAATTCACTCACTGTCCTTCCAGGTCCCTAGAAACAAGGACTTACACAGTGAAAGAAACTGACACTCTCCCTACCTACAGTTTTCTGTCCCTAGAAAAAATGTTTTTTTTAAGCACAATATAGCACAAGGAGAATTCACTCACTGTCCTTCCAGGTCCCTAGAAACAAGGACTTGCACAGTGAAAGAAACTGACACTCTCCCTACCTACAGTTTTCTGTCCCTAGAAAAAATGTTTTTTTTAAGCACAATATAGCACAAGGAGAATTCACTCACTGTCCTTCCAGGTCCCTAGAAACAAGGACTTGCACAGTGAAAGAAACTGACACTCTCCCTACCTACAGTTTTCTGTCCCTAGAAAAAATGTTTTTTTTAAGCACAATATAGCACAAGGAGAATTCACTCACTGTCCTTCCAGGTCCCTGGAAACAAAGACTTGCACAGTGAAAGAAACTGACACTCTCCCTACCTACAGTTTTCTGTCCCTAGAAAAAATGTTTTTTTTAAGCACACTATAGCACAAGGAGAATTCACTCACTGTCCTTCCAGGTCCCTGGAAACAAGGACTTGCACAGTGAAAGAAACTGACACTCTCCCTACCTACAGTTTTCTGTCCCTAGAAAAAATGTTTTTTTAAGCACAATATAGCACAAGGAGAATTCACTCACTGTCCTTCCAGGTCCCTAGAAACAAGGACTTGCACAGTGAAAGAAACTGACACTCTCCCTACCTACAGTTTTCTGTCCCTAGAAAAAATGTTTTTTTTTAAGCACAATATAGCACAAGGAGAATTCACTCACTGTCCTTCCAGGTCCCTAGAAACAAGGACTTGCACAGTGAAAGAAACTGACACTCTCCCTACCTACAGTTTTCTGTCCCTAGAAAAAATGTTTTTTTTAAGCACAATATAGCACAAGGAGAATTCACTCACTGTCCTTCCAGGTCCCTGGAAACAAGGACTTGCACAGTGAAAGAAACTGACACTCTCCCTACCTACAGTTTTCTGTCCCTAGAAAAAATGTTTTTTTTAAGCACAATATAGCACAAGGAGAATTCACTCACTGTCCTTCCAGGTCCCTAGAAACAAGGACTTACACAGTGAAAGAAACTGACACTCTCCCTACCTACAGTTTTCTGTCCCTAGAAAAAATGTTTTTTTTAAGCACAATATAGCACAAGGAGAATTCACTCACTGTCCTTCCAGGTCCCTAGAAACAAGGACTTGCACAGTGAAAGAAACTGACACTCTCCCTACCTACAGTTTTCTGTCCCTAGAAAAAATGTTTTTTTTAAGCACAATATAGCACAAGGAGAATTCACTCACTGTCCTTCCAGGTCCCTAGAAACAAGGACTTGCACAGTGAAAGAAACTGACACTCTCCCTACCTACAGTTTTCTGTCCCTAGAAAAAATGTTTTTTTTAAGCACAATATAGCACAAGGAGAATTCACTCACTGTCCTTCCAGGTCCCTGGAAACAAAGACTTGCACAGTGAAAGAAACTGACACTCTCCCTACCTACAGTTTTCTGTCCCTAGAAAAAATGTTTTTTTTAAGCACACTATAGCACAAGGAGAATTCACTCACTGTCCTTCCAGGTCCCTGGAAACAAGGACTTGCACAGTGAAAGAAACTGACACTCTCCCTACCTACAGTTTTCTGTCCCTAGAAAAAATGTTTTTTTTAAGCACAATATAGCACAAGGAGAATTCACTCACTGTCCTTCCAGGTCCCTAGAAACAAGGACTTGCACAGTGAAAGAAACTGACACTCTCCCTACCTACAGTTTTCTGTCCCTAGAAAATTTTTTTTTTTAAGCACAATATAGCACAAGGAGAATTCACTCACTGTCCTTCCAGGTCCCTAGAAACAAGGACTTGCACAGTGAAAGAAACTGACACTCTCCCTACCTACAGTTTTCTGTCCCTAGAAAAAATGTTTTTTTTAAGCACAATATAGCACAAGGAGAATTCACTCACTGTCCTTCCAGGTCCCTGGAAACAAGGACTTGCACAGTGAAAGAAACTGACACTCTCCCTACCTACAGTTTTCTGTCCCTAGAAAAAATGTTTTTTTTAAGCACAATATAGCACAAGGTGAATTCACTCACTGTCCTTCCAGGTCCCTAGAAACAAGGACTTACACAGTGAAAGAAACTGACACTCTCCCTACCTACAGTTTTCTGTCCCTAGAAAAAATGTTTTTTTTAAGCACAATATAGCACAAGGAGAATTCACTCACTGTCCTTCCAGGTCCCTAGAAACAAGGACTTGCACAGTGAAAGAAACTGACACTCTCCCTACCTACAGTTTTCTGTCCCTAGAAAAAATGTTTTTTTTAAGCACAATATAGCACAAGGAGAATTCACTCACTGTCCTTCCAGGTCCCTAGAAACAAGGACTTGCACAGTGAAAGAAACTGACACTCTCCCTACCTACAGTTTTCTGTCCCTAGAAAAAAAGTTTTTTTTAAGCACAATATAGCACAAGGAGAATTCACTCACTGTCCTTCCAGGTCCCTAGAAACAAGGACTTGCACAGTGAAAGAAACTGACACTCTCCCTACCTACAGTTTTCTGTCCCTAGAAAAAATGTTTTTTTAAGCACACTATAGCACAAGGAGAATTCACTCACTGTCCTTCCCAGTCCCTAGAAACAAGGACTTGCACAGTGAAAGAAACTGACACTCTCCCTACCTACAGTTTTCTGTCCCTAGAAAAAATGTTTTTTTTAAGCACACTATAGCACAAGGAGAATTCACTCACTGTCCTTCCCAGTCCCTAGAAACAAGGACTTGCACAGTGAAAGAAACTGACACTCTCCCTACCTACAGTTTTCTTTCCCTAGAAAAAATGTTTTTTTTTAAGCACAATATAGCACAAGGAGAATTCACTCACTGTCCTTCCAGGTCCCTGGAAACAAGGACTTGCACAGTGAAAGAAACTGACACTTTCCCTACCTACAGTTTTCTGTCCCTAGAAAAAATGTTTTTTTTAAGCACAATATAGCACAAGGAGAATTCACTCACTGTCCTTCCAGGTCCCTGGAAACAAGGACTTGCACAGTGAAAGAAACTGACACTCTCCCTACCTACAGTTTTCTGTCCCTAGAAAAAATGTTTTTTTTAAGCACACTATAGCACAAGGAGAATTCACTCACTGTCCTTCCCAGTCCCTAGAAACAAGGACTTGCACAGTGAAAGAAACTGACACTCTCCCTACCTACAGTTTTCTGTCCCTAGAAAAAATGTTTTTTTAAGCACAATATAGCACAAGGAGAATTCACTCACTGTCCTTCCAGGTCCCTAGAAACAAGGACTTGCACAGTGAAAGAAACTGACACTCTCCCTACCTACAGTTTTCTGTCCCTAGAAAAAATGTTTTTTTTAAGCACAATATAGCACAAGGAGAATTCACTCACTGTCCTTCCAGGTCCCTAGAAACAAGGACTTGCACAGTGAAAGAAACTGACACTCTCCCTACCTACAGTTTTCTGTCCCTAGAAAAAATGTTTTTTTTAAGCACACTATAGCACAAGGAGAATTCACTCACTGTCCTTCCCAGTCCCTAGAAACAAGGACTTGCACAGTGAAAGAAACTGACACTCTCCCTACCTACAGTTTTCTGTCCCTAGAAAAAATGTTTTTTTTAAGCACACTATAGCACAAGGAGAATTCACTCACTGTCCTTCCCAGTCCCTAGAAACAAGGACTTGCACAGTGAAAGAAACTGACACTCTCCCTACCTACAGTTTTCTGTCCCTAGAAAAAATGTTTTTTTAAGCACAATATAGCACAAGGAGAATTCACTCACTGTCCTTCCAGGTCCCTGGAAACAAGGACTTGCACAGTGAAAGAAACTGACACTCTCCCTACCTACAGTTTTCTGTCCCTAGAAAAAATGTTTTTTTTAAGCACAATATAGCACAAGGAGAATTCACTCACTGTCCTTCCAGGTCCCTGGAAACAAGGACTTGCACAGTGAAAGAAACTGACACTCTCCCTACCTACAGTTTTCTGTCCCTAGAAAAAATGTTTTTTTTAAGCACACTATAGCACAAGGAGAATTCACTCACTGTCCTTCCAGGTCCCTGGAAACAAGGACTTGCACAGTGAAAGAAACTGACACTCTCCCTACCTACAGTTTTCTGTCCCTAGAAAAAATGTTTTTTTTAAGCACAATATAGCACAAGGAGAATTCACTCACTGTCCTTCCAGGTCCCTAGAAACAAGGACTTGCACAGTGAAAGAAACTGACACTCTCCCTACCTACAGTTTTCTGTCCCTAGAAAAAATGTTTTTTTTAAGCACAATATAGCACAAGGAGAATTCACTCACTGTCCTTCCAGGTCCCTGGAAACAAGGACTTGCACAGTGAAAGAAACTGACACTCTCCCTACCTACAGTTTTCTGTCCCTAGAAAAAATGTTTTTTTTAAGCACAATATAGCACAAGGAGAATTCACTCACTGTCCTTCCAGGTCCCTAGAAACAAGGACTTACACAGTGAAAGAAACTGACACTCTCCCTACCTACAGTTTTCTGTCCCTAGAAAAAATGTTTTTTTTAAGCACACTATAGCACAAGCACAAAACACACTGACACTCTCCCTACCTATCCTTCTCTTTCCCTAAACTAAAGGAATCCAGGTTAAGCAAGAAAGAAATAAATGTCACTGTCCCTGCCTATGCTTCTCTTTCCCTGCTCCGGAACACACTACACTAGGCCGCCGTGCTGGCGGCCTTTTATAGTGTGGGGCGTGTACTAAACACCCTCAGCAATAATTGGCCACAGGCATCCTGCCTGTGGCCAATCATTGCTCTCCTCGCTGCCGGCGCTGTGATTGGCCAAGCATGCGGGGTCACAGTGCATGCTTGGCCAATCACAGCGCCTGGATGACACTGCGATGGCGTAGTGCATTGTGGGCCGTTCGCGTCACTCGAATTTGGCGCGAACGGCCCAAATCGTTCGATCTTCGTCGAACGATCGAACAGCCGATGTTCGAGTCGAACGTATGTTCGACTCGAACACGAAGCTCATCCCTAGTGACGAGCATAGAGATGACTGGTGACCAGATGGTCACTAGTCATCTCTATGATCGTCGGAGGCCCGGGCGTGATGTGATGACGTCACGCCCGGGCCTGAAATGTAAACAAAGCCGTCATTGCGGCTGTAAGTATGAGATCAGTGAAAAAAATTTCACTGATCTCATGCTTTCCAGCCTGGAGGAGAGATGTGGGGTCTTATTGACCCCGCATCTCTCAATAAAGAGGACCTGTCACACACATTCCCATTACAAGGTATGTTTACATTCCTTGTAATAGGAATAAAAGTGATAAAAAAAAAAAAAAAAAAGTAAAATTATTGTAAAAAAATAAATAAGTAAAAAAAAAAAAAAAAATTATAAAAAAAAAATTAAAACGCCCCTGTCCCCGGTGGCTCGCGATCAGAAGCGAATGCACACGTAAGTCGCCCACATATGTAAACGCCGTTCAAACCACGCATGTGAGGTATCGCCGCGTGCGTTAGAGCGTGTGCAACAATTCTAGCACTAGACCTCCTCTTTAATTCTAACCTGGTAACCTGTAAAAAAATTTAAAGCGTCGCCTATGGAGATTTTTAAGTACCGAAGTTTGGCGCCATTCCATCAGTGTGCGCAATTTTAAAGCGTGACATGTTAGGTATCTATTTACTCGGCGTAACATCATCTTTCATATTTTCCCAAAAAATTGGGCTAACTTTACTGTTTCGTTATTTTTTAATTCATGAAACCATTTTTTTTTTTTAAAAAGGCGTTTGAAAAATTATTGCGCTAATATCGTGCAAGAAAAAAAGTTGCAATGACCATCATTTTATTCCCTAGGGTGTCTGCTAAAAAAAACACATATAATGTTTGGGGATTCTGAGTAATTTTCTAGCAAAAGAATGATGATTTGTACATGTAGGAGAGAAGTGCTAGAATAGGCCTGGTATTGAAGTGGTACAAAAAGCCCTGTATTGAAGTGGTTAACTGCAGACTTTCATCTTTAATTTGAGGGTATTTACATCCAAATCAGGTGAACGGTGTAGGAATTACAACAGTTTGTATATGTGCCTCCCACTTTTTAAGGGACCAAAAGTAATGGGACAGATTAACAATCATAAATCAAACTTTCACTTTTTAATACTTGGTTGCAAATCTTTTGCAGTCAAATACAGCCTAAAGTCTGGAACGCATAGACATCACCAGACGCTGGGTTTCATCCCTGGTGATGCTCGGCCAGGCCTCTAGTGCAACTGTCTTCAGTTCCTGCTTGTTCTTGGGGCATTTTCCCTTTGGTTTTGTCTTCAGCAAGTGAAATGCATGCTCAATCGGATTCAGGTCAGGTGATTGACTTGGCCATTGCATAACATTCCACTTCTTTCCCTTAAAAAACTCTTTGGTTGCTTTCGCAGTATGCTTCGGGTCTTTGTCCATCTGCACTGTGAAGTGCCATCCAATGAGTTCTGAAGCATTTGGCTGAATATGAGCAGATAATATAGCCCTAAACACTTCAGAATACCTCCTGCTGCTTTTGTCAGCAATCACATCATCAATAAATACAAGAGAACCAGTTCCATTGCAGCCATACATGCCCATGTCATGACACTACCACCACCATGCTTCACTGATGAGGTGGTATGCTTTGGATCATGAGCAGTTCCTTTCCTTCTCCATACTCTTCTCTTCCCATCACTCTGGTACAAGTTGATCTTGGTCTCATCTGTCCATAGGATGTTGTTCCAGAACTGTGAAGGCTTTTTTAGATGTTGTTTGGCAAACTCTAATCTGGCCTTCCTGTTTTTGAGGCTCACCAATGGTTTACATCTTGTGTGAACCCTCTGTATTCACTCTGGTGAAGTCTTTTCTTGATTGTTGACTTTGACACACATACACCTACCTCCTGGAGAGTGTTCTTGATCTGGTCAACTGTTGTGAAGGGTGTTTTCTTCACCAGGGAAAGAATTCTTCTGTCATCCACCACAGTTGTTTTCCGTGGTCTTCCGGGTCTTTTGGTGTTGCTGAGCTCACCGGTGCATTCTTTCTTTTTAAGGATGTTCCAAACAGTTGATTTGGCCCAGAGTCGGTACAAGGGGTGGGTGGGAGGGGCGGGTGCCCTGGGCGGAGTGTTAGCAGGCATAAGAGTATCATTATCAGAGGCGGCTCTCTAATTAGGCCTCGCCCCCACAGGGGCTTTGCCGCCGCCTAATTTGCGTTACTAAACAGTCGTCTCTGATACAGATGCATCTCCGAAGCTGAAGGGGGTGAGAAGTGCAGCGCGTGTAACTTGTGCCCAGGGGCGGACTTACAATTCCTGTCTCCGAATGTGTGTTACAAAAACACTGCCCGTGCCAACCATGTGGTTGCTCCGCCTTTCCATTGCCTTCTTAGCCAATGAGAGTAGCACTGTAACCCGCCCTCTTCTTCAGCCCGGCACATTTGACTGTTAGAGAAGGAGGTGCTGGAAACGGAGAGCGGCAGGGAGAGGACACAGAACCTGCACTGCTGGGATGGACCTAATGCTGAATGTAAGCTATCTGGATGCATATGTAGTCAGTAGCAGGGCTTCTTAGGAATGTGAGGCATTTCGCTGTTGTCTCCCAGTCCCTCCTTCTGCATGAATGCTCAGAGCTCATCTCTTTCCTGACACCTGCCGATGCTCAGGTCAGGAAGGGAGAGTGGCTGCAGACAGGAGTGTCTGTGAGGAGAAAAAGAAGAGATGTGCCTAATGCTCTGAATGTGAGGGAGATGTTATCCCCTGACACAGGAACGTCATGCCTGGCTTCCATTGCTTGTCATTCTGTGCTGTCCTGTATTCTCTTAGCTGTGCCTGCCAATGGACATTGCATTTCTTTGACTGTGTGCTGTGAGGAATGCATAGTGAGGGGAAATATGAGCCTCTAAATTCCCTGCAACAGCGTGTCTTCCGGGTGCTGGGTCTGTGTGTGGGTTCGGGGAAAGACTGGCAGTGGACCTTGCTGAGTTATGGTTGTCAGTGTTGGTATGTGGAATGGATTACAGTGGCTAGTCATACTACCTGGGCTGAGTGCAGGGGGAGGGGGAGCTCTGCTTGCAGGATCCATCAGCAAAGCACAGCATTCCACTGACCATAGGCCAGCATAGTATGAAGCCTCGTACACACGGCCGAGAATCTCGTCGTTAAAAACATGTCGTTTTTTACGAGATCCTTGGACAAGAAACTTGTCCCGGCCGAGTGTACACACGCTCATTTCAAAGAACCCGCGGTTCTTTGAATGGAGCGTACGCGGTGACGTCATCGAATACGACGAGCATGCGCTCGTCACATTCGATGCCGTCGCCGCCATCTTGGTTCACCCTGCCTATGCCTAGGAAGCTACCGCGCATGCGTCAAAGTCATTTCGAGCATGCAGGGGCTTCCCGGCGAACAGGTAAGTGTACACACACTCAATTTTCTCGTCGAGAAACAGGCTGACGAGAATCTCGACGAGAAAATAGAGAGCAGGTTCTCTATTTTCTCGTCGAGATTCTTGTCGCTTTTCTTGATGAGAAACCATACACACAAACGAATTTCTCAGCAAGAAATCTCTGCCAGCAAGTTTCTTGCTGGTTCTTGCCGAGAAACTCGGTCGTGTGTACGAGGCTTAAGTCTATCTGATCACTAAACTGTGACTTGTGGATGTGTAGAAATGTATCATTCATCTTTGCTGTGTTGTTCAGTGCTAGCATTGATATACTGGCGGGGACTGGGGTCACTAGTGCACCCTATTGAGTGTGATTGCATATGGTATTATTGCAGTGCATCACCATAAAAAGTGGCTTATTGTTATCTAGACTTGCCTTATGGTTCTTCTAAGAAGCTAGCAGCAATATTGTGCAAGTACTTTTACTGCAACCATTGTTACCCCTCTCCTTAAGCCCTGGTTCACATTGATGCTCCCGAGCCCACCACCCAGTGCTGCTGTGCCTTCAGTTTAGGATTGTCCCACCTCCTGCTCTCCTCTCTGTGAAAGGTAGAAGAGTAATGGGATGAAAATATATGGAACTGTGAAGGATGGGAAGCGGGGGAATCGGGGCAGTGTTGTGTGGAGGGGTCGTGTAAAGGGGCAATACTGTGGGGGGGGCGTGTCCGGACGTGGAACGAGGAGGACGTGTGGGTACTGAGCTCCTCACAGGCAGTGAAAATCTACTGCCATCCCTGCTCTATTTCTCTCCGGGGAAACTCAAATCCACCTCCATCGGTACCTGGGCTTCATCTTCTACAGCCCCATCTGATTATTTGTGGACTTTGGCTACCATTACTTGCTCTGGGCCTGCAACTTGGTCCGCATTGCGGAGATACGTCGCCATCTTGGGGCCTGCAGACCCACCGGGACCCTTCCACTCCTAATCCTGCCCTTTCAGGGTTCTTCAGCTGCCTCACCTCTGAGGGACATCCGGGCGGCGGATGAGTCGCCTGAAGATCCCTGTTGTTCGCTCCTGTGCCCCGCAACCGGACGCCATTTTGCGGCCTGCTGTCCTGGCTTCTCCTACTCTCGGGCACAGTGAGTAACAAGGCAGTCTTTTGCCCCTTACATACGGGATCCGCCTGGGAGTGACTGTTTACCGGTGTACCGGCGGGGCCCTGATCGCGGTCCTGGGTGGGGGAAATCTTGGCCTGCACGGAGCGGGATTCACCCAGCCGGCGTGCGCTCTCAGGAAAGTCCGCGGCTCCGGCCTACCTACGGAGGCTGGCGGCCATCTTGCTACTCCTAGTGCACCCCACCTAAACCTGTCCCACTACATCTGACGCCCAGCTCCCTTCCCCTCAGGCTTAGTGCATCATTGGGCATCATCACTGGGACTAACAATTTCCTCATACAACCACTGAAGTAGTCATCTACATACCTGACTGTTGCTCTTAACAAACAAATTGGCAGCCGCCCCAGCTAACATAGAGGATGCCATCTGAGTGAGCTCAGGATCCCGGCTGCTCTCTAAGATCCCCGAGATGCTTCCTTAGCCATTTTTTAGCTCCGGGGATAAGCTTGACCATTCACTACACCTCTTGGGCATCCCATGGGAAAAGTTGGCCAGCAGCAGCGATATTATAAGCCGTTTGGGTCACAGGAGGAATCAAATATGGAATGCTTTGTAACTAGGTCGCATCCTGCGACCTCGAGTTCCACCACAGACCCTTTCGCCTCTATGGATCCATCCCTGGGAACGGAGAATGCTATGTTTCCTCCATTGGCCACCACCCAGGGTCCAGATTTTACTACACCCTCTCCTCATGAGATCCTTACCCCAGATATCCTGGATGCCAAATTGGACGCTAAGTTGCAGCTCCTACTTCAACAAATTACATGCAACGTTTCGGCAGAAGTGAGCAAGTTAGCTGCAGAACTGAGAGGGGAAATTAACCAAATTGGGGTACGTACAGACACTCTTGAAAATAAATTTGATGAGATGATAAGTTATGTTCAGGCTGTGGAGGAGGACAATCATAACCTACTTATTTCAGTTTCTCAACTACAATTACAACAAGAAGACCTGGAGAACAGGGAAAGGAGGCAGAACCTGTGCTTCAGGGGTATCCCGGAAACGATAGGAGACTCTGACTTACGCACTTATCTTCTGGGTCTTTTCAATACTCTGGCCCCCACAGTAGTGGATATAGACTGGCGCCTAGATAGGGCCCACCGGTCTTTGGGCCCAAAACCTCCGGCTGGAGCTAGACCCAGGGATGTTATAGTTCGGTTCCACTTTTTTGAAAGTAAGGAGGCACTAACCTTGGCCACACGCAATAAATCCCAGCTTCAGTACAAAGGGGCAAAATTACAGATCTTTAGCGATCTCTCCCCAATTACCCTTGCTAAGTGTAGAAATCTGCGCACAATCACCTCCCACTTACAGCATCATAAGATTCCATACTACTGGGGATTCCCTTTCCGCCTCATTGTCTCCAAAGATGGAGTTCAGTACACCCTGCGTGAATTGCAGGAGGGAGAATCATTCCTAAAACACCTAGGACTGCCCCCTTTGCCAGAAGATGATTCGACTCCTCCACTTGCCCAGGATCGCCTACCTCCCAACACTCCCAGCCGCATCTGGACCCCCGTGAGGGGCAAATCCAGGAAACAACTCTCCACACCCCAACGTCTACGTACCTCCAAGCAACCTCCCTGATTCATCCGTATGTTCTCACGAGGATCCATACTGCAATGCTCATTGCATCTCCTTTTCTCCATAGTTCAAAGATAGAAACGAAGATCACTGCTCTGGTTCACAAAGTTTTGAGTCTACCCTGTTTCCTGTTTGGGGTAGAGTTCTTTCCCAACCCTTGGGGTAAAATTATTACTATCATTGTTGACGGTGTTTTCCTTGTTGGTCATCGTACCTCAGTTGACAGTTGCTCCTGGTTATCTGCTGACTTTTGCTATTCTCCATCAACAGGCCTCCTACTGTCAGACTTACTTTAAAGGCTACCGAGTTCTTAAGGAGAGCAGCCGATCCTTCTCATCTCCCCTCCTAGAGTCTTCTGATGGAAGTCTGTATGTTCTCCCACATGGCCTTGGTTCACTTCCAGGGTCTCCTGAGATGCAAATGCCTCTCAGGCCTTAAAGAACTTAATTTTTTTTTTTTTTTTTTTTCTGTTGGTTTCTATTTTTTTTATGTCCATGGTTATAAGCCAGCTTTGTGGGTCAATAGTGCAATGTTTTTCTTTTTTTCCTAACCTACTGCAATTTTATTACAGGGCTCATCTGTTGATACTTAGGTACTGGAAGGTTATTCCTATCTGCGAGGTTTATACGCGTCATAGCTTCTGTACACACTTTTGTTTTTATTTGTATGTTTTCTATATTTTGTTGCTCTTCGAATTTATTGTCCCTACACGAGCATATCTGAATGTCCTGCCCATATGGCTTTAAAGATCATGTCGTATAATGTGAAGGGTCTGGGCTCCATCCGCAAGCGCTGGATGGCCCTGAAGGATTTCAGGGCCTCAGGCGCAGACGTGGTGATGATCCAGGAGACTCACTTCCGGGCTGGTGGTTCACTCAAATTTGCCTCAAAGTTCTTCCCCACCTCCTTTCTTGCCTCTGATTCCACGGGCAAGGCGGGAGTGGCGATTCTGATTAAGAAAACGTGCCCTATCAAGGTTAAAAGCTCATATGCTGATCCACATGGGAGATTCCTCATACTAGACTGTGAATATGTGACTACTTCTTTTTCCCTTGTGAATCTATACGCCCCCAATACAGGTCAGATTAATTTTCTCAACAAACTTTTTGATTCCCCTCAATTTTGTTCACAACCTTTTATGATTATTGGTGGAGACTTCAACCAGGTTATGTCACCCACTAGAGATAGACAGACACTCTTTAGTTCTACACCTTCCAAAAAGGTTATATCGTTTGCTAATTCCTTCCGCAAATGTATTAGGTCCCATCAACTATTCGACACGTGGAGAATCAAACATCCCTCTGCTAAGCAGTTTACATTTTATTCCCCAGCTCATAAAATGTATTCGCGCCTTGACCACTTTTTTTGTCACAGCCCCGCTCATCCCCTATGTGGTCGAGTCTGACATATCACCTATTACATGGTCTGACCATGCTCCCATTATGATAGACCTTATGCTTTCTCAGGCCTATACCAAATCCTGTCACTGGCGCCTTAATGACCACCTCCTACAATCTGAAGTTCCACGTTCTATCTTAGCAAAGAGTTTGGAGGAATTTTTCCAGCTTAACATGGGCTCGGTTTCCGAATTTTCCACGCTGTGGGAGGCACACGAGGCAGTTTTTCGGGGTGCTTGCATAGCTGAGAGCTCCCGATTGAAAAAGGATAGGAATGGACTACTAAAGTCCCTTACATCTGCTCTGGTAGTCGTGGAGCAGAAGCTGTTGTGTGGCCCCACGGTGGCGAAACTTCAAAAGGTTACTTCCCTCAGGGAACAAATCAAGTCTCTACAGCTTGACAGGGCAGCTAGATCCCTACTATGGACAAAACAAAAATTCTATGAATTTTCTAATAAGCCCCATAGGATGCTAGTTCACAAATTAGGTCCACGACCATTCAATTCTTTCCCCGATTTCCTCGTACAGGCTGACGGGTCTAGAGTACATTGCCCCCGTGAAATGTCAAACGTTTTTGGCAAATTTTACCATAAATTGTACAACTGTCTCACTCCAGAGAATCACTTTAACTTTACTCAAGAAAAATTTGAGACATTTTTCTCTAACATAAAACTTCCAAGACTATCCTCAGCGGATCTGATCGGCTTGAATGCAGCTATTTCGGCTGAGGAAATTTTGGCTATAGTTAAGGAGTTGCCTCTGCACAAATCACCTGGCCCTGATGGTTTGCCCTACTTCTACTACAAAACTTTTTTCGACATTTTGTCCCCTCACATGCTGACTTTATATGATTCACTGCTTAAGGGTTCAGCCCCACACCCACATTTCTCCCACTCTTACATTTCAGTCATCCCGAAGCCTGGTAAAGACCCTTCTACTCCAGATAACTATAGGCCCATAGCCCTTTTAAACTCAGATTATAAAATATTCACCAAAATTCTTGCATCCAGATTGTCTAGGCTCATTCCCAAATTGATCCATAGAGATCAGGTGGGCTTTGTCCCCGGCAGGCATGCGGGGGACAACACTCGCCGTACAATAGATCTCATAGATCTTTTGGATAGGTCCTCCCATTCGGCGTTAATCTTGAGTTTAGATGCCCAAAAGGCCTTTGACAGGTTGAGTTGGCCTTATATGTTTGCTGTCTTAAAAACGTTCGGTTTCAAAGGCCCTTTTCTAAGAGCTCTAGAGGCCCTGTATTCCACAGTCACAGCTCAAGTTCAGATGTCTTCCTTCCTGTCGCCTGGCTTCCCCATGACAAACGGAACTCGGCAGGGGTGTCCCCTATCACCATTGCTTTTCATTTTATGTCTAGAACCCCTGGCCGAGTCCATCCGCACTCATCCGGATATTCGTGGGGTGGTGATGCGTTAGGGGGAATATAAATTGTCACTCTTTGCGGATGATATTCTGCTTACTATTACTAATCCGTTGATATCTCTCCCTTCCTTGCATAAATTACTAACCTCCTTCGGTGCCATTTCAGGTTACAAGGTTAACACTTCCAAAACTGAAGCCCTCCCCATACACATCCCGGCATTATTATTATCTCAGCTTAAAGGGTCATATCCTTATAAATGGTGCACTGCCTCCCTTAAATATTTAGGTGTCCTTCTTACCCCCTCTTATTCTTCTCTTTATCATGCTAACTTTCCCCCTCTTGTCCCAGACATCAACAAATCCCTGATGGCTTCGACAAAATATCCCCTGTCCCTGTTAGGTAGGATTAACGTCCTGAAAATGTCTATTTTACCTAGACTACTCTATCACTTTGAAACATTACCAGTTGCCCTACCTTCTTCTCAACTAAAAGCGATTCAGAGGAGTTTTCTAAAGTTCATTTGGGGCGATAGGGCTCATCGTATTGCGTGTTCAGTGGTATTTGCCCCAAGATCCAGGGGGGGATTGGGTGCCCCGGACATTTTTAAATATTATTACGCCTCACACTTGAGGGCTATTGTTTTGTGGTCCTCATTACACGCGCCAAATCAATGGTCTGCCATTGAAAAGGGGGTGCTATATCCCATACACCCATGTTCCTTGGTTTGGGACGCCGTCCCATCCATGGATACCATTTTCAAACGTCAATGTACTGCTCCGATGACTTTCACCTTAACCATTTGGCGCAAGTGCCTTAAGAACCATCATCTTGCTTCACCTTGCCCTCCCCTTGTAAACGTGCTGTTTAACCCAAACTTACCTGACAGTTTGTCCCTGAGCAGGGTTTTCCCGTTGCTTGATGCCCCGCTTTTTCAACTCCGGAATTTGGTTCACCCTATCACACGGCAATTACTTACTTTTGATACCCTGCGTAAGAAATTCAATATACCCACCCAACTTTTCCATTTTTACCTACAGGTTAGACATTTCTTCCACTCCAAGTCTCCATCCTTGACTCTTGACAAACCAACTACCTTTGAGTACTTATGCACACAGGGTCCACACCAACTACATTTAATTTCTTCCATCCATCGTATTCTACATGAGTCTACCCCCATAACCGGGATGACGCACCACTACATGAAGAGATGGTCTCTTTTATTAGGCAGACCTATTGCGGTCCAGGTGTGGGATAGGATATGGTCCTCTACATTCAAATCCTCCAAATGTGTGACCCAAAGGGAAACGTCCATTAAGATTCTCATGTTTTGGTATAAAACACCTGATGTGATTCACAAATATGACCCCTCAGTCTCGTCGCGCTGTTGGCGATGCGGGACTGATACAGGCTCCCTATTTCATATCTTTTGGCAGTGTTCTATGATCCAACCCTTTTGGTATGATGTGAGGCTGCTGATACAGGGGGTGGTGGGTGTGTCCCTTCTGCTCGATCCCTTAAACTACTTATTGGGTCTCCCCTTTCCGGGCATACCCAAAAAGGTAAATCGGCTTGTCTCCTATATTTTGTTAGCTGCAAAAAGGCTGGTTCCATTATGTTGGCTGTCTAGTGCACCTCCTCCTTGGCCCAGGTTTCTACATCTGGTTTCTGAGATTCGGAGGATGGAATACTTGACGGCCTCTGTACATGATATAATCCCCCAATTTGATAAAGTATTGGAACCCTGGGATAGATCGGAATATGGGACCCTTGCGCCACTTACCGCACCTTGAAATGTATTAACATTGTATTTTTTCTGATCTGCCTTCTCTTTCCAATCATGTCCCCTTCCCCTCCTCCCTGTTTTTATGTTTACCACTTGGTGCCTTCCTGAGTTTTTTACTGCCTATTGTATACCCTACATGAGCAACCCTGTCTTTTATGGCTACGATTGCACTTTGGTTATTGATCCCTACTGTAAACCTACAAGTTGTTTACTTTATATATCTTTGATATGCTGCACCGAGCACCCCTGTGCTCTGTACATATGGACATCGCTTAACTGTTTCTCCTATTTATTTATTTTTCTCTTCTCTTCTTCTTTTTTGTGTGTTTTCTTCCCTGTTCTCATTATGTTTTCGATATCTGTGTATTGTGCATTATGTAACAATATTTTGTATGCTCTTTTAAAACTCAATAAAAATTACAATTATAAAAAAAAAGGGGGCAATACTGTGTGGGGGGTGATAATTGAATTTGTATTGTTTTAAGTATATTCTGGTTTTGAAACTACATTAATTCTTTCTTAAAAACGGGGGGGGGGGGGAGGGCGCAGTTTGCCGTCTTCGCCCTGGGCACCAGATGGCCTTGTCCCAGCACTGATTTGGCCACACCTAATGTTTTTGCTATCTCTCTGATGGGTTTGTTTTGTTTTTTTCAGCCTAATGATAGCTTGCTTCACTGATAGTGACAGCTCTTTGGATCTCATATTGAGAGTTGACAGCAACAGATTCCAAATGCAAATAGCACACTTGAAATGAACTCTGGACCTTTTATCTGCTCCTTGTAAATGGGATAATGAGGGAGTAACACACACCTGGCCATGGAACAACTGAGCAGCCAATTGTCCCATCACTTTTGGTCCATTAAAAAGTGGGAGGCACATATACAAACTGTTGTAATTCCTACACCGTTCACGTGATTTGGATGTAAATACCCTCAAATTAAAGCTGAAAGTCTGCAGTTAAAGCACATCTTGTTTCATTTCAAATCCATTGTGGTGGTGTATAGAGCCAAAAAGATTAGAATTGTGTCGATGTCCCAATATTTATGGTCCTGACTGTATACCTGAGGTGGTAGGCTAACAGGAGGCACTGTTATTTGCTCTGAATAGGCAACTAAGGTTTTGTTCTAACAACCCCCCCACAAAAACAAAAAATCTTAGCAATTATGGTAATATTGTAATCCTAGAAATGTAATGCAATTGTCTTAATATCCATTTTTATTATATATTTTATCAAACCTAATAATGATGCTTTTTCTTCCCTGGCAAAAATTAATGATATAGAATTATAGATTTGGCGCATAGAAAATTAACTTGTTTTCTTTTTTTATAGATTCCGCTGGAGAAGAAGACTGCTCATCATATCTTCTGCCAATGATGAAGAGTGGGCATATCAACAGCAGCTTTATGCACTTAGTGGACAAGCTTGTAATATGGGTAAATATCCTGCAATCACATATAAAAATTTAATTGAATTTATTCAAATGGTGATTATAAAAAAAGAGCAAATCCCAGCTGCTTATGCATGTGTGTGGGTAAAAGGCTACATACTCTAAGCAGAGACATCTAACAAAACACGTTCAAAGAATGTTAAATTCGTGAAAAATCTATCAAAATATGCTCAAAATTTTTTATGTAAATTTTGATTATACCTGTAAAAGTAAACCCCCCCCCCCCCACAAAAAAATGATATATATACAGTATCTCAGAAAAGTGAGTACACCCCTCACATTTTTGTAATTATTTTATTATATCTTTTCATGTGACAACACTGAAGAAATTACCTGTTACTTTTCCTATCTAAATGTAAAACAGAATGTGACAGGTGGGCTGTACGGACTCCCCGGAGCATAGGGGAGGGTTGTCATTGTGACCCCTGATGAATGTTTGGAGGGTGTGGTAAAAGCATGTGTAGCAAGGTGCTATATTTAGGGGGAGTATCTGAGTAGTAATTAGGCACAGATACACTAATTGTCAGGTTTCTTGGACCATTTCTGTCCCTGGGAGAGATAGTATTGGTGTGCTGTTCCCTGTGGCCTACAGGTGGCACTGTTGCCGTAGGCCAGGGTTGAACCACTGATACCAGGCTGTGTTTTTTTTTGTCCCCTCTCGGCAGTAGTGTCGGCGGGGCGGGGAACCTGCTGTGCCTGTCGGGAGAGGGTGTAAAAAGGGGCGGCCATCTTCCAGTGGGGTCGCGCCCAGACACCTTCAGCCTGGGTGGTGCGTGTGTCGTCTCCGGGTGCCCTAGGCCCAGAGGCCGAGTTCCTGTTCCATCCCAGACACCTTCAGTCTGGGGTGAGGTACTATTTTGGAGGCCCGGAGCTCAGCGCCTTTGGCTGGGTTCCGCCGGGTATCGAGGGCTCCCAGGGTGCTGCCTTGCGAGGGGACCTGTATCCAGGATCGAGGAGGCCAGGGAGGTGACCCCTTCTGAAGACCCAGCGCAGAGTCGTGGTGACAGTGGGGGCCTCTGGTAACTCTCCGGAGGGAGGTTCTTCTCCTCAACAAGGGCCAAGTTTCTTCAAGAAGGAAGTGCATGTTCTGTAGGTCATAGTGGCAGTGACTCTACGCACACCAGGTCAGTGGCAGTGACCAGATAGGGCAAGGCCCTATTCACCAGGTCAGTGGCAGTGACCAACTTCACAGAGTCAGTGACTTTTTCATATTCACTCAGTCTGTGACAGAGACCGTGCGCCCAAGCCTGTTCGTGAAAGCAGAACAGTAAGAGAAAGCTAAATTGAGTTTGTGCCTGGACCTCCTCCCACCTTATCTGACCTGTGTCTCGTATCAACCTGTCTGCTCTCATAGAGACTATTTGTTATCCGTGGTGAAATAAATACAAAGGTTGGACTTTCAGTTGGTGTGGACAGTTACTTTACTGGGGAGAATTAAGGACTTGTCTCTGGCTAATGCAGAAGCGAGATCAGCTCGGGAGGATTCTAACACTAGCCGCAGGCAGGCCCGAAAAACTAACACCGCTCAACCTCCTCATCCAGGAGGGTACGGGCTGCTGGTGCGGTGTGCCTCATTCTTTCCTGCGGTGGAGCCAAGTAAAAATAAAGCAGGTAAAGTCTGGGGTGAGTGCGCTAGACATGTCTCAACTATGGGGATTTGCCACCCCCCAAACTGCAAATTTAAACAAGCCCTTACTGTCCTGAGCCCCCTATAAGGCTGCTTTTACACTGATACACTGTGATTTACCCACACCACGAGTGCATTGCAATGCACCTTTGGCTTTCCTGCAGATTAGCTGTGCTTTGCCATAGACTTCTATTATATCCTGCGGGTGTGGTGCACTTTCTGAAAATGCATCAAACCCACTGGATATAGGAAAAGTCTATGGCTCAGTGCAGCTAACCCGCAGATGCACTGTGCTGCTCCCACGGATCAGTGCGTAAGCAGCCTAATATATGTTAACCCTTTTCTTGGTGCTAATATGCCCATTTCAAAAGCACAGTGTGTATGTGTTGTCTGTCGACCCTGGACAAGCACTTCCCTGGTTTAAGGGGCACAACAGAGAACCCCAACGGCCACAAGTTGAGCACCCCTGCTATAGATAAAGAACTATGAAGCACAATCACTGTGCTGTACTTGAAAGCAAAAATGGCTCCCCCTTATACAGAATATGTTCAGATTATACCTAATAAAGGTTTATTGTTAATTTATTTACAAATTATAAATTAATTTGTTTTTCTTAAAACATTTATATATTCATAGAACTATTTACATTAAATGCCCACTATAGCTGAAGATGTTGTATTCTGGTAACTGTATGTGGTTAAATACCTGTAATTATAGCATTCACTATACAAATTATTTTTATATTTTGCATGCCTTTATTTAGATTGTTTGACAAGCTGGCCAGCTTAAGTGAATTACAGGGGTTGAGATAATCTATAATAGTACCAGAGGTGCTTACAAAAAACAGCTTCTATTCATATGGTTTGAACCTTTTTTCCAATAAAAAAAAAAAAAAAACTTGCTGGGAGTCTAAGTGGGGCGCTAAATCTATGACCTTGAATCACATGTTATAATAAAAACAGAAATAAAATATTGCAATGTTATTAAGAGTTAAAAAAAAATAGTGTGCACACTCCTACATTACTGTACCCGCAATTACCCGCAATTACAAAAGAGGATATATCATCACCTATTTATATATGTGAAAACATAGAAAGAAACCAGTGTGAAATTCCACCTTGAAAATTATTAAACTACAAGGTGTGGCCAAAAAGTCATAAACAATATTACATAAAAATAAAAGTGAAAAGTAAAAAAAAATTATAAACATAAAAAAGCCTGCTTCAAGTGTCCAATCACAGTCCTTGTTCTCTTCCTACAATCCCTGAGGAAAAGCTGGACAACCTTGCGAATTTTGGATTTATTGGACGTTTATGAAAAGTGGCAGTGGACCCTGGGAGTGATCTTACATATGTGTTCAAGCACTTTTGATCTCTTTTGCTTAGAGATCCTGATAATCCGGTAAGGTGGTGGCACTTCTGGCTATTTGGTGACCTGGGATCACTGCATGCGGAGGTCATAGCACACAGCATCCGTATTTTAAGTGGATTGTCCTTTTGGACTGTGATTGGACACTAGGAGCAGACTGTTTATTCATTTTTAAACCTTTCACCTTTATTTTTATGTAATATTGTTTATGAATTTTCAGTCACACTGTAGTTTATTAATTTTCAAGGTGGAATTTCACATTGGTCTCTTGTCATACAATATATTTTCACATACCGTATATACTCGAGTATAAGCCGAGTTTTTCAGCACATTTTTTTGTGCTGAAAATGCCCCCCTCAGCTTATACTCTAGTCACCTTTTTGCGCCTGATCTCCCGGAATTTGGGGACCCGGTACCGGGTCCCCAAATTCCTTGGCACACATGTATCCTCACTCTTCCTCTACAAGTGTGCAAAGTTTGTTGTCCGGGGGACCTACGGCCGTGGAGTACAGAGTTTTCAAAGCCGGGCACACCTTCCATAGACTCCCATGTTAAATGGTAATTTCTCCGGTGAATTTGGGGACCCGGTACCAGCCAGTCGTTGGTTCCTTGGACGCAAAACTTGGCACACATGTAGCCCCATTGCTCTTCTATAAGTGTGCAAAGTTTTTTGTCTGGGGGACCTACAGCTGGGGAGCACCGATTTTTGAAAGCCGGGCACTCCTTAAATAGACTCCCATGTTAAACGTCAGTCATGGACACAGTGAGGCATGGGCACAGTGAGGCATGGGCACAGTGAGGCATGGGCACAGTGAGGCATGGGCTCAGTGAGGCATGGGCTCAGTGAGGCATGGACACAGTGAGGCATGCACATGGACACAGTGAGGCACAGTGAGGCATGCAGATGGACACCCTAGGCTTATACTCGAGTCAATAATTTTTTGTGGTAAAACTAGGTGCCTCGACTTATATTCGGGTCGGCTTATACTCGAGTATATACAGTATATAAATAGGTGATGAAATGTCATCTTTTGCAACTGTGGGTATAGTAATATAGGAGTTTGAGCACCTTTTTATCTTAAATATTATTTGTAACTCCTTGTATCTGGAGGATTGAGTGCAGCCTTTTTTCTAATGCACCTAGAAATATTGGGGTTAAGTATAAAGAAACCATTATCATTGTAATTATCATTGTAATAAGAGCAAAGACTATATCTCGTTTTAAGCACATTAAAGTATTGAAGCACATAACATAGCGCATCGCCCACAGTATGCTTGTGATCGTGGCCCAAAAAAGACATGATCAACAGTAGGCATTGCTACATGGTGTATGGCTTTTAGTATGCCAACCCCCTCCTTTAACTTTACTGTTTTTAGACAAAATAGGGTCTAAGGATTACGCTGAAAAGATTGTGGGAGTAAAATAAGCCTCATTGCTTGCATCAGTGACAGCAATATTAATCCCCAGCAAGTGTCAGTGCCAGTAAAGATATCCCCCAGTAAATGCCAGCCATAACCCCCAGCAAATGTCAGGGACAGCAATGATAACCCCTAGCAATAACCCCAAGCAAGTCTCAGGGCCCAAAATGACAACCCTCAGCAAGTTTCAGGGCCAGAAAGGATAACATTCAGCAAAATAAGCCCCAGCATGCACAATAACCCCCAACACAATAACCACCAACCAGCACCATATACCCCAGCACTGGTGTTCAGTCTGCCAGAGATCACTCTGCCAGAAAGAGCAAGGTAAGGCAGCATAATTGCAGGCAAAATGCTATGAATGCTGGGTATACACATTGTTTTTTTTGTTTAAGCATCAAAGCAATGTTGATGCAGGGATCTCTCCCACTGTGCCTATGTATTCTGACAGCGGGGACTCCCCCCCCCCCATCAGAATACACAGATCAGCATGTTGGTTTTCCAGCATGACCATTCAACAGAAGCTGGTTGTTAGAACAGCTTCAGTTGAACAGACCATGGTACACACAGACTGAAATTTGCCCAGTTCCTACTGAACCAGCTGAATTTTCGATATATGTACACCCTGCTTAGGCCTGCAAATGTAAAAAAATTCCACAGACCAGTTCAGTGCACTACAAGTTCCAGCTTTCAGAAATGGCCGTCGGGAATTTCAGCAAGATTCAAATTGAGATTAACAGTCATGCAACAGGGATCCTGCAGCTTCCACTAGAGATCCGGGGAGGTGCAGTGGTTTTTGACAAAGGATTGTTCCTTCGAATCCGCTACCTCCTTTCAGTATCACATAGGGGTTGCCACAAGGCAGTGGATAGCACTGTAGAAAACCAGGCATTGGCGGCTTTTTGACAGCTGTCAAATCTGGTTCCCTATGCAGGCTTGGGAAGCAAAGGCTACCGATGCACATTTATAACAGCCTTGCAGTATCCACATCCAATCCTTGTGCTGGATGTCAAGAATCCTACATGTAATTGTGATATTTTAATTGTTCAATAAATGTTTCTTACTATGCTTAGGCCTGCAGGGGGCTTCTGGATGAAGGTGCTATGGGGGTGCAATAATTTTTGGGGATGCTAAAGCACATCTAAGCACCCCCTGGTGCCCTGCTAAATCTATCTGAAACTACATGTCTATCCTGCCCATAGGTTGACAACGCTGCTACTCCATTTAATAATTTACTGCTATAAACAACAGGTAACAAACCTATGTTCCGGGAAACACAAAAAAACAACAACTGCTGTGGTAATACTTTTAACAGACTGCGGGATAAATTTTTTTTTTTTTTTGTTACTTTGCTTGTAGTTCTACTTTAAGCTAATCACATTTACATAAAATATTATGTGACCGTAGTTTCCTTTACATTCTGCAAGGGTATCATGTAGAAAGAGAACATTTATAAACAGTTTCCAGTTTTCCCAATGAAGCCAAGAAGAGACAGGAGAGCCTTGTTTATTCCATGTTTTGCTTTAGTGCCTAACAGAATGAGCAGCCTACGGATAAGAAATTTGTGTGTGTTCCAGGTGATTAGAGGGTGGCTGCTCAGGGAACAGTTGTGAGTGAAATATTCCAGGACTTCTTTGTGTTTGACTTTCTAATGGCAGAAAAAGGGACAGTGCAGGAAATTCAGTCCCCACCACTGGAGACCAGCTAACTATGCATGCATTAGCCATCCCTTACTTCTTTTTCAGGCATACCAGAATAGAGGTACATATAAATTATATCCGTGTAGTAGATTCCAGGAGATTAGCAAGTTACAAAGTCAGGGGGAGCTTTGGAAACGCAATAGTACTGTACATGTAAACATATACCTCAGGGTTTTCTCTCATGAGTCACTTGGCCAGAATACAAAATAACAACATGCCTACAGATAAAGACCATTGGTCTTGCCATTTTTTTATTTTTTTTGTTCCCTTAAAGGAACATTGAATCATAAATTTTTTAGAGAAGGTGAGGTTAAAATTCCTAACATTGCGTTGTTTCTACAACAAGAAATGTGAATTAGCTAGGTCAGATCTGATATGGTCTTGGCTGATTTATGGGGACCTAAATATCTGTATATACGTCCCAAAGTTCTTTCTTCGTTTTTTGCTTTATGGTTTCTACCGTGTTTAAGGCAAACCTTTCCTGGAAGAAACATTGAGACTGCCATTGCTGACTTTTCATTCTACAAATGCAAATTCGCTGCCAATTCCAACGGCTCTGTACTTTGACTCACACACCCAGAACAAGCATTTTGATAAGGCTTTCTGAAATTGACTTTCCTAATATATACCGCAAATGCCAGGGGTATATAAACTCTTACCACCACATCCCTATACTAATAAGCAATAAACAATGATATACTTTATGTCCAGTAGGACAAAGATACACTTTTATAGGGATTCTTAAAGTGGTTGTAAAGGCAGAAAGTTTTTTTTTTACCATAAAGGGGTTGTAAAGTCAGGAGTTTTTTTATCTTAATGCATTCTATGCATTAAGATGAGTGAGTGAGTCAGTGAGTAACTTGTATAGCGCTACAAATGCAAACTAAATCGCCTCAAGGCATGTTTTACAGCCAGTCTCGGCCTTGTGTCTTCAGAAGAGGTGGGTCTTAAGCTTCTTCCTGAAGGCCAGATGGTTTTCTTCCATGCAGATGTCCATGGGTAAAGCGTTCCATAGCCATGGTCCTTGGACTGCAAATCTTCGTTCTCCTTTTGATTTGTAGCGGGTCTTGGGGATGTGGAGGAGGTTTTGGTTAGTTGATCGGAGGGGGCGACTAGGGGTGTAGTGCTTTCTTTTCTCGCATAGGTATTGCGGAGCGTTTCCTTGTGTGCAATTGTGAGTGAGGCAGAGGGTCTTTAAGGTAACCCGATCCTTCACGGCTAGCCAATGGAAGGTCCTCAGGGACAGGGTGATTGATTCCCAGTTTTTTTTTTCCATTACCAGTCTGGCTGCTGTGTTCTGGACGACTTGTAGATGTGAAATTTGGTATTTTGGAAGTCCGAGGTAGAGAGAGTTTGCGTAGTCGAGTCGGGAATTGATGATTGTTCCAACTACTACTGCTGTGTCTCCTTCCGGGATAAAGGGGATGAGTCTACGTAGCAGGAGAAGAAGGTAGTGAGATCCACTGACTACTGATCCTATTTGTGCGTCCATAGTTATGTCTGAGTCAAAGATGACTCCTAGGCTTTTGACTTTGGTGCTTGGGGTGATGGTTTGTCCAAAGATGGTGGGTGATGTGCATGTTGTGCTAGGGTTTTTCTTTCGGTTTGCATGGAGAAAGAGAAGTTCTGTTTTGGATCCATTAAGTTTGAGGGAGCTCTCCGTCATCCAATCGTCGATCAATGAGAGGCAGTTTTCTAGTGCGTGGTATTGGTATTTTTTGTTGGTGATGCAAAGGCAAAGTTGGGTGTCATCAGCGTAGGAGTGATAGAGCAGGTCCTGTTTGCTGATGATTTAGAGGAGTGGGCGGAGGTAGATGTTGAAGAGCACGGGCAACAGGGGTGATCCTTGAGGGACTCCGCATGTAATTTTACGTGCTTCCGAAGTGAAAGCTCCTAGTTTCACTTTCTGGGATTGGTTCTCTAGGTAGGATGCGAACCAGAGTAGATCTGAGTCTGCGACTCCGGCTACTTCTGCGAGACGAGTGAGCAGAGTTTTATGGTCTACTGTGTCGAAAGCTTCGCTGAGGTCCAGCAGCACCAGGAGACACGATTCTCCGTCATCTGCTGCTTCAAGGGCGTCATCCCAGATTTTGAGAAGTGCAGTTTCTGTCCCGTGGCCCGGGCGGAAACCAGATTGTAGTGGGTCCAAGAGTTTGTAGGTGTCCAAATGGAGTTGTAGCTGTTGTACTACTGCTTTCTCGATGACCTTGTAGATGTTGTTAAGGCTTGTTACAGGTCTGCGGTAGTTTGGGTCTTTGGGGGTCGAGGTCTAGTTTCTTTAGGAGGGGTTTGATTATGCCTTGCTTGAGGGAGATTGGAATGATTCCTTCTTTGAATGATTGGTTTATTAGATGTGTTATGGTGCGTGCCAAGATGTCGGTACATTCTTTATGAAGTTTTGTAGAAATAATGTCATTTGGTGATGTGCTGTCTCGGAGGCTTCTGATGATGATTTTGGTGGTGTCAATGGTGATTGGAACCAGAGTAAATTTTGGTGATTGTAGAGTATTTGTATGGTTTTTTTCTTCTCGCTCTGGCCGAGTGAGGTTGCTTGTTTTTCTCTGCTGAATTAGTTGATTTTGATAAAAAACCTTCTGTGTGCAGCAGCCTCCCTCCAGCACCCCCTATTACTCACCTGAGCCCCATCTCTCTTCAGCAATGTCCACAAGTTCCTTGGCCGTCCGGGACTCTTCTCCTGATTGGCTGAGACACAGCAGTGGCACCATTGGCTCCCGCTGCGGTCAATCAATGTCACTTAGACAATCAGGAGAGAGAGGGGGTGGGGCCAAACCGGGGCTCCATGTCTGAATGGACACAGGGAGCTATAACTCTGATCGAGTGCCTCAATAGCAAGCTGCATGCTGTGGGAACTCTCGATAGGAGGGAGGGGCAGGAGAGCCGAAGAGGGATCTGAGAAGTGGAGGATCTGGGCTGCGCTGTGCAAAACCACTGCACAGAGCAGGTAAGTATAACATGGAGGGAAAAAAACTGACTTTACCATCAATTTAATGCATTCTCTGGATAACCTGCCCCTGAATACTTACCTGAGCCCAATCTCGATCCAGCGTTGTGCCTTAAAGCAGCAGCACTGCTCTTTCTCTCTTTCCTCTCTTGCTGCTGTCAATTAAATCATGTAAGGAAGGAGCGGGGAGCAGGTCCAAGTCATACTGTGTGTCAAAAGACACACACAGTCCCCCCCCCCCCCAAATAAGGGGTTTGCTATGGAGGCACTTGAAATACAGGAGAAGTCAGAAGCACCGACGGGTGGAGACTCGAGAAGAGAATGTTCTGGATTGCTCTGAGCAGGAAAATATACCATGTTATTTAAAAAATAACCTTGACAATCACTTTACAGTGGATATATCTTTAAAATCCACGTTTTATTAAGACTTAACCACTAAACATAGTGGCTATATTAAAAGCCAAAGAAACCAAACCAAACAAAATACAAATTATAATCCACTCAAAAAGAAAGTATGCACAGAATGTATATGCACAACCCCTGTGAGCAACCCCTTAAAAACCCATCCATAGTATGTATTTGAATTAAATCAGAGGGTCATTTAGGGTGATCCTCCTCAGACCTCAAAAAGATCGACATTTAGCACAATAATATATTGATCAAGATGTTGGCTGTGGAGGAGTTGAAGGTCTCAACACATTTCACTTGGTGCTTCCTCATGAGAGGGGGGTTCTAGAATGGAACACAGAAAAACAGGGGTAAAATACACCCAGGTACGTCAGCATATATGGATCATATACACCCCTTAAAGAAATACACCCAGGGCAGTCGGTAGGGACCATTTACGTATTTATGTAATGATATTTCTTTGAGTGATATATCTACCCTAAAAATACCCTACAATAATTTTTCTGTGTCCTACTGGACATATGCCATATATAATAGTTTTTTTGCTTTCCTGATCTACATACTTGTTCCAGGTAAGTCAAGTGGGTAAGCATAGTAGCAAGGCAACTAGCATTTGCAGAAGATTAGCAAGGCAGCATGTCAAAAAAGGTTTACTTTAATCTAAAAATAAAATAGTAACCATGGCTTACCCCCAATACCTACAAGGCTATTAATAGGTATTCCTAATAGGTATTCCTATTCGAAAGGTCCACCAGCACCCGATGTTGCCTTAGGACATGTTTTCCTTGCCCCCTCCCTAAAAAATCAGCCTTATGCCCCGCACACACGATCGTAAATTCCGACAAGAAAACCGTGGATTTTTTTCTGACGGAATGTTGGCTCAAACTTGTGTTGCATACACACGGTCACACAAATCTTGTCTGAAATTCCGACCGTTAAGAATGCGGTGACGTACAAAACGTACGACGAGCCACAATCAATGAAGTTCAATAGGCAGTTCGGCTCTTCTGCTTGATTCTGAACATTTGTGTTTTTTTGCGCGTCGAAATTGCATACAGACGAGTGGAATTTCCGACAAGAACTTTTTCCGTCTGAAAAATAGAGAACCTGCTCTCAATCTTTTGCTTGGGGAAATTCTGACAGAAAATGTTGGATGGAGCATACACATGGTCGGAATATCCGACCAAAAGCTCACATCCAACTTTTTTTGATGGAAAATCCTATCGTGTGTACAAGGCATAATGCTAAATAACATACAGGTTGCCATATATATATATAGAAGAAAGTAAGCATATCTCTCATATTATTCTGGAAAGGGGTGTAGGTGTTAAGGCACTTGTGGAATGATGCCTAGGGCACCAGGGTTAGAGCAGTGAACACAAATGCCTAAGAATTCTAATAACATTTCCCCATTTTAGTTCCTTCTTTTGTCCATCTCCTGATAATTTTGCATCAGACCAATATGGAAAAGCGAGGGGACATGGTGCTTTCAATAGATCAGAAATGTTTACCATTAAAGAAAATGCACATTTACAAGGACTTCTAATGAACCAGAATTTCACTTCTCTGCTTATCCCTATCTGCTACCGATTGCTTTCTAGATGTGTGAGGTACACCACTACATCTCATCTCACAGTATTAAAAAAGATAAAAGACAAAACACAACATTTTTATTTGGTAGCTGTTGGTGGATCATATCAGTAATATATTGTACCCGTATCTCTAGGTAAGACTTTTTCATTTTATAATTTTTTTATGATGGGTTTTTGGCAAAGTAAGTGACTTTAGGCAAGGGTCAACTTTCAAACAATTCATCTCAACAGCTGATGACTTCGTTTCTTTTTCCTGGCTGCCTGCCCAACAAGCGGTTATCCCAAAATCCATATGTTTTCCAGACATATATTATTGCCTGGAATGATGTCAAAGAGCACATTTCTTTTCTAACAGGGAGATCCTTTAAACTGCTGGAATCATATTGAACAGAAAAGAACATATGCATATAATTGCTGCTTCATCAGAATGGGTCCTGTATGAAGCTGGTGGCATACAAATTGAGTTTATTTAAAGCCTAGTTCCAGCCTCTTTACTTCCCTCACTCCGTTTTATTTTCTTGTGTACATACCTTTTTTTCTTGAAATGTCCTTAGGCTTTATGAAGGTTTTGCAGATCTGGAAAGGTGCCCATTTATAATTTGATCGACAACTCAAGATCTGTGTATAGCGCTCTATGTCTAACGGAAAGTGCAGCTCTACTTTAACTTGCAAATAAAATAACCTCTACATTTATAAAACCACAAATCAACTGGTTTGGCAACACTGGAGTGATGAAATCTGAACATTAACGTCACACTGCACGTCTGTGCCCTTTGCACTGCAATGTAAAATAAACCTGACATTGTGCCAAAGTTAGAATGCAAACATATAGAGGCCTAAAAAAAGGTCATTGTATAGTAAGAAGGATAAATATTATTCCTCTGCAAATAAATAAAAAGGACTCAAACAACAATCCCTAAATGCCGTATTTATCGGCGTATAACACGCACCCTAACTTTAGGAGGGAAGTTTCAGGAAAAAACTTTCCGCAGCCCCCTGCGTATAACACGCAGGCACAGTTTACCCTCTATTTTCAGGGTAAAAAAGTGAGTGTTATACGCCAATAAATACAGTAGCTTCTTTTTTTTTATTGTTACCAGGCTTATATGCCTTTTTATGTTGTATTTTTAATGGCACAAATACAGTCTACATACTGTAATAACCCATGTATGCGAGTGGGCACTCTGGAATGCCAGGAGACTTTTTAGTGTTGGGCTCACAGGACCTTGGGTAACGTGTGGGATAAATCTGTGCACACATCTGCCTCAACTTCTGATATAAAATGTATCCCAGTAGTCACCAACTAGTAGTCCAATTTTGCTGGTCCCCAGTGTTTTTTGTGCAAATCGACATTGTGGTGGATGTATACTGCCCAATAATGTTTCCTGTGTTGTTCTCAATGCGCCCTGACAGTCAATACTGTCAACGTACATGGATACCCAATGCCTCCTCTGTAGTTCTGGCTCCTGTGAACTCAGAGGGAGGCGCTAGCTCTCTGCTCTGCCCCTCCAGCGCTCAGTGAAGGACTGGGCTGTGGAGGGGGTGGGAGCAGCTGGCTTAACCTCTCAGCGGCTAACTGAGAGGCTGAGCCAGCTTCTGGTCCAGTCTACTGTTTTCAGAGCCTGGACCGGGTCTGTTATGTTAGCCCACTGTTGGCTGAAAACGAACTGCACTTCCTTGATCCATAGGAAAAGTATAGCCAAAAACACTTTCGCTATACATCTCCTTTAACCACTTAAGCCCTGGACCATTTGGTAGCTAAAGGACCAGAGGTGAATTCAGAATTTTGCACTGCGCTGCTTTAACTGTAAATTGTGCGGACATGCAATGTTGTACTGAAACGAAATTTGCGTCCTTTTCTTCCCACAAATAGAGCTTTCTTTTTAATGGTATTTGATTGCCTCTGCGATTTTTATTTTTTGCGATAGAAACGGAAAAAGACCGAAAATTTTGAAAAAAAATGATATTTTCTAATTTTTGTTATAAGAAAAATCGAATAAACTCAATTGTAGTCATACATTTAGGCCAAAATGTATTCAGCCACATGTCTTTAGTAAAAAAAATGTCAATAAGCGTATATTTATTGGTTTGCGCAAAAGTTATAGCGTCTACAAACTAGGGTACATTTTCTGGAATTTACACAGCTTTTAATTTATGACTGCCTATCTCATTTCTTGAAGTGCTAAAATGGCAGGGCAGTACAAAACCCCCCCAAATGACCCCATTTTGGAAAGAAGACACCCCAGGGAAATTGCTGAGAGGCATGTTGAGCCCATTGAATATTTTTTTTTTGTCCCAAGTGATTGAATAATGACAAAAAAAATAAAAAATTACAAAAAGTTGTCACTAAATGATATATTGCTCACACATGCCATGGTTATATGTGGAATTGCACCCCAAAATACATTCTGCTGCTTCTCCTGAGTACGGGGATACCACATGTGTGGGACTTTTTATGAGCCTAGACACGTACGGGACCCCGGAAACCAAGCACCGCCTTCAGGATTTCTAAGGGCATAAATTTTTGATTTCACTCCTCACTACCTATCACTACCTATCACAGTTTTGAAGGCCATAAAATGCCAAGATGGCACAAAACCCCCCCAAATGACCCCATTTTGGAAAGTAGACACCCCTAGCTATTTGCTGAGAGGCATGTTGAGCCCATTGAATATTTTTTTTTTGCCCCAAATGATTGAATAATGACAAAAAGAAAAAAAAAAGAAAAAATGTACAAAAAGTTGTCACTAAATGATATATTGCTCACACATGCCATAGTTATATGTGGAATTGCACCCCAAAATACATTCTGCTGCTTCTCCTGAGTACGGGGATACCACGTGTGTGGGAATTTTTGGGAGCCAAGCCGGGTACGGGGCCCCAAAAACCAAGCACCGCCTTCAGGCTTTCTAAGGGCGTAAATTTTTGATTTCACTCCTCACTACCTATCACAGTTTCGAAGGCCATAAAATGCCAAAATAGCACAAAATCCCCCCAAATGACCCCATTTTGGAAAGTAGACACCCCAAGCTATTTACTGAGAGGCATGTTCAGTCCATGGAATATTTTATATTTTGCCACAAGTTGCGGGAATATGACAAACTTTGTTTTTTTTGCACAAAGTTGTCACTAAATGATATATTGCTCACACATGCCATGGGCATATGTGAAATTACACCCCAAAATACATTCTGCTGCTTCTCCTGAGTACGGGGATACCACATGTGTGGGACTTTTTGGGAGCCTAGCCGCGTACGGACCCCAAAAACCAAGCACAGTCTTCAAGGTTTCTAAGGGCATAAATTTTTGATTTCACTCCTCACTACCTATCACAGTTTTGAAGGCCATAAAATGCCAAGATAGCACAAAACCCCCCAAAATGACCCCATTTTGGAAAGTAGACACCCCAAGGAAATTGCTGAGAGGCATGTTGAGCCCATTGAATATTTTTTTTTTGTGTCCCAAGTGATTGAATAATGACAAAAAGAAAAAAAAAATGTACAAAAAGTTGTCACTAAATGATATATTGCTCAAACATGCCATGGTTATATGTGGAATTACACCCCAAAATACATTTGGTTGCTTCTCCTGAGTACGGGGATACCACATGTGTGGGAGTTTTTGAGAGCCTAGCCGCGTACGGGCCCCCGAAAACCAAGCACCGCCTTCAGGATTTCTAAGGGCACAAATTTTTGATTTCACTCCTCACTACCTATCACAGTTTTGAAGGCCATAAAATGCCAAGATAGCCCAAAACCCCCACAAATGACCCCATTTTGGAAAGTAGACACCCCAAGCTATTTGCCGAGAGGCATGGTGAGTATTTTACAGCTCTCATTTGTTTTTGAAAATGAAGAAAGACATTTTTTTTTTTTCTTTTTTCAATTTTTAAAACTTTGTGACAAAAAGCGAGATCTGCAAAATACTCAACATACCTCTCAGCAAATAGCTTGGGGTGTCTACTTTCCAAAATGGGGTCATTTGGGGGGGTTTTGTGCCATCTGGGCATTCCATGGCCTCCGAAACTGTGATAGGCAGTGAGGAGTGAAATCAAAATTTACACCCATAGAAATCCTGAAGGCGGTGCTTGGTTTTCGGGGTCCTGTACGCGGCTAGTCTCCCAAAATGTCTCACACATGTGGTATCCCCGTACTCAGGAGAAGCAACAGAATGTATTTTGGGGTGCAATTCCACATATAACCATGGCATGTGTGAGCAATATATCATTTAGTGACAACTTTTTGTCATTATTCAATCACTTGGGACAAAAAAAAAATATTCAATGGGCTCAACATGCCTCTCAGCAAATAGCTTGAGGTGTCTACTTTCCAAAATTGGGTCTTTTGGGGGGGTTTTGAACTGTCCTGGCATTTTATGCACAACATTAGGAAGCTTATGTCACACATCATCCACTCTTCTAACCACTTGAAGACAAAGCCCTTTCTGACACTTTTTGTTTACATGAAAACATTTTTTTTTTTGCAAGAAAATTATGTTGAACCCCCAAACATTATATATATTTTTAAAGCAAAGGCCCTACAGATTAAAATAGTGGGTGTTGTATTTTTTTTTTCCACACAGTATTTGCGCAGCGATTTTTCAAACGCATTTTTTGGGGGAAAAACACACTTTTTTTATTTTTAATGCACTAAAAGACACTATATTGCCCAAATGTTTGATGAAATAAAAAATATGATCTTAGGCCGAGTACATGGATACCAAACACGACATGCTTTAAAATTGCGCACAAACACGCAGCGGCGAGAAACTACATTCATTTTTAAAAGCATTTAAAAGCCTTTACAGGTTACCACGTTAGATTTACAGAGGAGGTCTACTGCTAAAATTACTGCCCTCGATCTGACCTTCGCGGTGATACCTCACATGCATGATGCAATTGCTATTTACATATGACGCTAGACCGACGCTTGCGTTCGCCTTTGCGCAAGAGCAGGGGGGACAGCGGTGCTTTTTTTTTTTTTTTTTTATTATTTATTTTGCTTTTTTTTTATTTTTAAATTGTTCCTTCCATATTTATTTTTTTTTATCATTTTTATTGTTATCTCAGGGAATGTAAATATCCCCTATGATAGCAATAAGTAGTGACAGGTACTCTTTTTTTGAAAAAAATGGGGGGTTAGACCCTAGATCTTTCCTCTGCCCTCAAAGCATCTGACCACACCAAAATCGGTGTGATAAAATGCTTTCCCAATTTCCCAATGGTGCTGTTTATATCTGGGGGGGGAATTCCCTCCCACTGCTTGTAAAAGCAGTCCAGAGGCTAATTAGCCACTAGGATTGCTTTTACATGAAAGCCGGCCGCTGGCTGAAAAGAATGATACCCGCAGGCATCAATCTGGTATAACCATTCAAAGTCCAGCAACATACCAGTACGTTGCTGGTCCTTGTTGGACATGTATTGTAATCTTTTTTTTCATGCAGCCTGTTGGCTGAACGAAAAAAAGAGATTGATCGGTGGGTATGCCCACCATTGGAATACCTCCCTTCATCCACCCACTTCTAATGATGGGCATATATGCCGAAGCATGGGGGCATCCTCCCGCAAAAAAGTTATGCCGCGTACACACGGTCGGACTTTTCCACGGGCAAGCCTCCGTCGGAATTTCGACCGTATATACGCGGCATTAGGAGCAAAATCGCTCCTCCGCCCCTGCTGCCCCCATGCTTCGGCATATATGCTCTTTTTTTAACTGTGGTGGTGAAATCACCTCCTACAGCATTGGAGTCACGGCTTTATGTATCGTGGGAGCAAACGCTGTTGCTGTCAAGATAAATAAATCCGCGATGCAACTGAATGGCGTACCTGCTAAGCAAATGATGGTTAACATTAAAACAAAGTAACATTACAGTACAACAGTAAGACCTTACCATACCTGCAAAGCAAATACCAAAACAAAACCTAGTAAAAAAGAAAACTTTTTTTAACGCAACCTGTGCCTAAAATATATATATGCCGAAGCATGGGGGCATCCTCCCGCAAAAAAGTTATGCCGCGTACACACGGTCAGACTTTTCCACGGGCAAGCCTCCGTCGGAATTTCAACCATATATACGCGGCATTAGGAGCAAAATCGCTCCTCCGCCCCTGCTGCCCCCATGCTTCGGCATATATGCTCTTTTTTTAAACTGTGGTGGTGAAATCACCTCCTACAGCGTTGGAGTCACGGCTTTATGTATCGTGGGAGCAAACGCTGTTGCTGTCAAGATAAATAGATCCGCGCTGCAACTGAATGGCGTACCTGAAAACAAAAAATTACATACCTGAAAAGCAAGCATGATAAAACATTGCAGAATAGAATACAGTAAAAAAGAGCAGAACAATAGAGAGAAAATAGAGAGAGAGAGAGAACAATAAAACGACAACTATTTTTGGTTTTTTTATTTTATATTTTTTTTGTGTTTTGTTTTTTACTTTTTTTTTTTCTTTTTTACACTTTTTTTTGTAACTTTACCAACTGTAATGGTTCGGGTCTCTCAAAATGTAATGGCATCTTGGGAGACCCTGTGGTAAGTGTGTCCTAGTCTGTGAAATGCTGTACCCTACGCTAAAACTTCACTTTTGAGTGGTAGCGATCAAAACATTCACCAAGGCAAAGACCAGGTTTGTCAGGACAGAGTGGACAAAAAACACGGGTGTCACGCCTAAATCCGCGCTTGCTACAGACACGACATCTTTTTTGGGGGGTTCGTTGGGTAGGGGTACTCGGGAGGGCATACGGATAATGCCTCTCATGCAGCCGGCTTACTGCATTTGGTAGGGGATGGTGAGGTGCAGAACCGCCTGGATACAGGAGTTCTGTGACTATCTCATTCTGGAATTTTAGAAGAGATAACGTCCCGCCTGAAGCTCTGAATAGCACATGAGCATTCAGCAAAGCCAATTGGAATAAGGATAGAGACACTTTTTTGTACCAGCGTCTCGCCTTACGGTCAATTAGATACGGCGCCATCAACTGGTCGTTGAGGTCCACCCCTCCCATATTTTTGTTATATTCGTGGACACAGAGGGGTTTCTCCACAACACCAGTCGCCGTACGAATTTGGACTGTCGTGTCTGCATGAAGGGAGGTAAGAAGGAAAACATTCTTATTGTCCCTCCACTTCATAGCGAGAAAGTTATTACACTTCACGCAGGCTCTCTCCCCCAGCCTAAGACGGGCATCTACAAGCCGCTGGGGAAAGCCCCGGTGATTAGGTCGCACGGTGCCACATGCTCCAATCTGATGATCAAACAAGTGACTAAACAGTGGCACGCTCGTGTAATAATTGTCCACATACAAGTGGTACCCCTTTCCGAATAAGGGTGACACCAATTTCCACACTATCTTGCCAGCGCTCCCTATGTAATCCGGGCAGTTGACCGGCTCAACCTGACTATCTTTTCCCTCATAAACCATAAAGCTCCATACATAGCCTGTTGCCCTGTCACAGAACTTATAGAGCTTGACCCCGTATCTGGCACGCTTGCTGGGAAGGTACTGCTTGAAAGCCAAGCGGCCAGAAAATTTAATCAGGGACTCATCAACGCAGACAACTTGATCGGGAATAAACAAGGCTGCAAAACGTTCGTTGAAGTGGTTTATGAGGGGCTGAATTTTATAGAGCCGGTCGTACTCAGGGTCCCCACGTGGACGACAAAGTTCATTGTCGTTGAAGTGCATGAACCGCAAAATCTGCTCGTATCGTGTCCTGGGCATGGAGGCAGAGAACACGGGCATGTGGTCAATTGGGTGCGTGGACCAATAAGCACGCAATGACGGGAATTTATGTGTGCCCATGTTGAGGGAAAGGCCCAGAAAGGTCTTAAATTCGGAAACCGTAATTGGTTTCCAATCTTTGGCAATTTTAGGCAACTGGGGGCTAGCGGCGATGAATTGACCAGCATACAAATTACTCTGGTCCACAATAGATCTATAGAGATCTTCCGTGAAAAACAGCGAATAATAATCGATTGGCATAAAATCAGCTGTTTCCACCTGAATACCGGGTTGGGCAGTGAATGGGGGAAGTACGGGTTCTGCAGAAGTGGTGGGGACCCAATCAGGATAGGCGAATTCTGCAGGAAGGGCACTATGGGCACGACGGGCCTGCCTTTGTCTTCTTGGTGGCAGCGGGACACTACTTGTGCTTGCCACCTCGCCAGCTTGAACTGCACTTATGGGACTCGCCACGTCACCACGTGATACTGCAGTGCTGGATGTACGCCCAGGCTGTACTAGGCCGCTGGTGCTTGCCAATTCACCAGAAGGAATAGCGGCGCTAGTACTACTCTGCTCCATGATACGAGAGCCCTGCGGTTCTTGCTCCTCAACAACCTCAGAAGATCGGGATCGGGTACGCCTGACCTTAGCAGGGACCTCAACTTCGTCGTCAGAGCTATCTGACGTGGGGCCGCTGACGTCACTGTCTTCTACGGGAAGATATTCTGAGCCTGAATCTGACAGATACGTGACCTCCTCTTCACTATCTGTCATGCTCAGAATCTCGTAGGCCTCTTTACTAGTGTACCTTCGACTTGCCATTTTGGGCTCTAAATTTAGGGGTACACTAGTAAGATTCACAGGTAAAAAAAGCACCTGACTGTCACCAAATGTATCAAACGCTACCAAAAAAACTGTTAGCGATCGCAGGGATCAGGACTGTCTGTGCGAACGCTGCAGTTATGTGTGTTGTTTTTGGTAAGTGACAGTGATCGATCGATACTGCACTTGGGTGGGCTGGGCTGGGCTGGGCTGGGCGGAGGGGCTAAACGCAGGTACTAGCAGGTATCTGGGCTGATCCCGCTAACACTGCATTTTTGGGAACCCTAAACCGCTGGGGACGCTAGTATAGATCTGATCAGATACTATACCACTTAGGGAGGTGTATGCTTTGCGCGTGGGTGTTAGCGTTACTGGCACTAACCTAAAGCTGCCTGGGGCGACGCAGACCCTCTCTGGCGCTAAAACCTAATTGATATCACCCGCCGGGCGATCAGGGGGTTAAACCTTTATTGGGTTATATACGGCGGGTGCCCTGATGCTATAAAAAGCAAACTAACCAACCAGCGTCACCTGTAACCATTATATGGTGATCACTGGTGAAAGGGTTAACTAGGGGCAATCAGGGGGTTAAAACCTTTATTAGGTTAAATATGGGGGTACCCGACGCTATATAAAAACCTGACGGGTTACCTAAATAACTCACTGGGTAACCAGTGTCACCAGTGACGCTTATACGGTGATCACTGGTGAAAGGGTTAACTCTAGGGGCAATCAGGGGGTTAAAATAATATATGGGGGTACCTGACGCTAATAAAAACCTGCGGCGAACCTAAAAATAATTAACTGGCTATCTAGGACACCAGCGACAAGAAAAAAGCGATCGGAAAAACGATCGCTTAGTGACGCTGGCGTTAGGGGGTGAAAGGGTTACCTGGGGGGCGATCAAGGGGTTAAACCTTTATTAGGGGGGGTTAGGGGGCTACCTTGGACCTAAAGGGGCCTAATCCTAACTGCCCTGCAACTTTTTACAGTCACAAATGACACTGATTGCAGTGATCAGTAAAAAAAATGATCACTGCAAACGGTGCACTGTGACTGGGGGTACTGGGGGTGATCTGGGGGGTGATCTGGGGGTGACTGGGGGGTGATTTGTGTGCCTACGTGTACTGGTGTCAGTGGGCTGTTGGTGCACTTACTATGTGATGTCTTCTCTCCTTCTCTCCTCGCGCCGGATCGAAAAGACCGACACGAGGAGAGATGACATCACTTCCTCTGCCTGTGTTTACATTACAGGCAGGGGAAGCTCTCTCATTCGCCGGGAGCGATTGAGAGGGGGTGGCCGGAATCGAACGGCCGTCCCCTCATGCCGGATCGCTCCCGAACACTTAACCACCGCTCACTGTACAGAAGGGGGGTCCCATCGGACCCCCCAACTATACAAAGGCGATCACGTACATATACGTGATTCTGCCTGTCGGTGCCATTCTGCCGACGTATAATTACAGTGGGCGGTCGTTAAGTGGTTAATTACTGTGTTGTACACATCTTTGTTCAGTGAGCACTTAAAGCTTAAGTGATAGGAAATTTGTATTTTTAGTAGAATAAGAAAAGGTTTAGAACGTATAACAGAGGGTTTTTTTGTTTTTTTTTTTGAGGAGGGAACTCTTGTCAGATTTTTATTACTAATCTGTGTCCTCATTAAGTAGGTTTTCCTTAATTTCTTGTCCCAGTGACAAAACAGTAAACAGAAATCTTCCCACTGACATAAAAAAAAGTTCTATAAAGGTCATTAACTATTAACGCTGGGTTATGTTCTCTGTAAATCACTGAATATGCCAGCATATTATAATTTATGTAAAGTAAGCTTATAGCTAGTTTACACTGATATGTTATGCTAAAGGGGGTTAGCCCAGCAAAACAGCATTTACTTTCTCAACACGCAACACTGATGATATCTGTAAAATGCTTATTATTATGAAGTGCATTCCTGTATTTCTTGTATACTTAAAATCAAAACATTTTATATACTGTATATAGGCATATTTAGATAAAGCTATCCAGATACTGCATACAGGTATATCCAGATACAGTGAAGCTGCTGTTATCAGAATGTTTATGTAGCAGGGCACTGATTCTTTCCCAGACAAAGGACCACGCTTAAAGCAGATTTCTATTCTAATCTGTTCTCAGTTTTGGGAGTGACCAGATTTCAGTATTCTAGATCCACAGAGATTAGCTTCTTTTTTTTTTTTTAAATAAGAAACATGTTATACTTACCTCCTCAGTGCAACCCTGATCCTCTTCTTTGGTCCCCCCGCCGGCGCTCCTGGCTCCTCCCCACACATAGTGTCCCCGTAGCAGGCTGCCTGCTTTTGGGAGCACTTGCATGTGCTCGCTCCTGAGCCCCACGCTGCATGTCCATAAGACACACAGAGAGGGGTCTGGCCTCCCCCCGGCTCCTTCCTCACTGGCTGTGCCAATAGCTCCCGCTGCTGTGTCTGAGCCAATCAGGAGCGAGAGAGGCAGTTTATTAACCTAATGCAGAATATGTAAAACCAGTGGATGTAAACCCTGACATATACCCAGTGAAGTGAATAGCCTTAGATGATACATAGGGATGAAACAAATCTCCCTACATAAGTTTTACATGTATATCTGCTGTCTTCAGCTTTATATACTGTTTAGAAAGTTTAGATCTTGTTAGGAGATTTTCTCTTCCTGTTCAACACTGCAGTGAACCCTGTGCATACAGCCAAGACAGCTGATTGGAGGAAAGGCACACACTCATAGGTAGAGACTTTCAGTTCTGTTCGGTGAATCGTTCAGCACTCTGCTAATCTATTTATAGCATCCTTCCCAACACAAAACTCAGGCTGTTTTTTTCTCCTGTGTCGGAGAGCTTGTCAGAAGTTCTCATGCTAATAACAGAAGAATGGGGCAGGAGAAAGCTACGGGACATAGTGTCTTGAAGAGGGATAACAAAACACTGCAGATATATGTGCCCAGCTCAAATGCCATAAATCAGGTTTACATCCACTTTAAGGTTCGGTCTAAACACAAGTTACCTGCCCTATTATGCACAGTAGCTTCCAAATAACAATGGTGGTTAAGGACATCTGTGGGTGCAGGCACTGTTGAGTCCTTAACAACTAGTGATGTCCCCATTCGCTTACATGGCTGTGAATCCCTGGCTATGTAAGCAAAGGAAATCGGGGATGGTTAAAAATTGGAGGTTGACCCTTAATTCATACTAAGCCATTTAGGTCTGGTATTAAGGTGGGTCCAGGGCAAAAAAAATGTCCCTTTGGAAATTTTCATCTGACCAGTCCATATTGGCTCTAGAAAGCAGTGTTCTAATGAACAGAAAATCGAACAAGGATATTTATGTCCAGTTTTCTAATAGTGTGTACTAGGTTTTAAAAAACAGGTAGTTTCACTGCAAAACAGTGGCAGTGGCAGCTGACATAATTTTGCCAAAAGTAAGAGGAGATAAATATATAGCCGGTGTTAAATTTTATTGGATGATTGAGCCCGTTCCCCTTCCATCCAAACTGAAAAAATGAAATTTTATTTTCATTTAATTATGGAAGGTGATTAGATGGCCTATATGGTACACTTGAATAGTCGTTCACTTTGAGGTCACTGTAAAACACAATTTGAACACTCTTTGTGTCTGGAGGAAAAAAAAAAGGTTTGACCCCCTTCCACGGGATTATAATCTAATTTTCTTTAAAAATATGACTGTCTGATACTATTAATAGGAAATAACACCACAATTTTTTGATCTAGGGGTAATCTAATTACCTTTGGGGATCAGGAAGGAATGCTTTTTTCCCAAATTGGATCATGCTACATAAGGATTTGCTTGCCTTCCTCTGGAATAACTGTGGGTTTACAGTTCTGAGGATGCAGGTTTTTTTAATATATATATTTTTCTATCTGTTGAACTTGCTAGACGTGTCTTTTTTTTAACCCATATAACTGTGTAACTATGTAACTTATTCAGTGATTTGTACTGTGGCATGTATATCACTAATATCACTGAATATCCATTATATATGCATGGAAGACCTTGCTTCTGATCATTACTTTTAAACAAAGGCAACATCTCCACCTAATGGCTACACTAAACCTCAAACTATATAAAAAGAAACCTAATTTACAATATGTGGGCTGTTTGTTTGTTTTTTTGTAAAAATGTAAAGAATAAAGCCCTGTACACACGGCCGAGAATCCCGTCAGGAAAAAAACGTTTTCCTGACAAGATTCCTGGCAAGCTTTTCTTGCCAAGCCGTGCATACAGACAGCCATTCAAAAGAACCACCGTTCTTTTGAATGGCAAGAACGCGGTGATGTCATCGACTACGATGAGCATGCGCTCGTCACATTCGATGCTGTCGCCGCCATCTTGCTTCACCCTACACTACCCTTGTAAGCTACCGCGCATGCGTCCAAGTCTCATCGAGCATGCGCAGGCTTACCGGAGGACAGGTAAGCTTGTAGCCTCATACACGCACACAGTTTTCTCGTCGTGAAACAGGCCGACGAGAATCCAGACGAGAAAATAGAGAGCAGGTTCTTTATTTTTCTCGTCCAGATTCCCGGCAGTTTTCTAGACGAGAAAACATATACACAAACGGTTTTCTCTGCAAAAAGCTCTGCCAGCAGTTTTCTTGCCGAGAAAACCGGCCGTGTGTACAAGGCTTGAGAAGAAAATGTTAAAAAGGTTGCCGATGATGATATTTGATCTTTTTTAGCCCCTGAAAAATAAAACAAATAGTCTGATTAGTTTAATTTGCAAATATTAATTTGGATAGCATTGGAAAGGTTTTTGTTGCTTTGTTCCCTTAAAGAAGTGTAGCGGTCTCACCCGCCTTCTCCCCTCTGTGTATGGCTGTATGACTCGTCTAGGGGTATCCGGGAGAAGGGGGAAAGATGCACACCACCAGCTCGGCTCTCTGATGTAGTATGCAGAGATATGAGCAAAACCGTTTACCTTTGGGTCTGCGTTTTAGGCCGGAGCCTCAGCTTCTCCGGTGGAGGATGATTGTCACTGTCACAGACAGGGACACTTAGCTGCCAGTAACACGAGTTCCACACCATAAAAAGTCCAACACTGTTTTATTTGCTTTGATCAACAGGTAGGCTGGTTGAACTTTGAAAGAACAGACAGGGTGTGGGGAAGTGTAGGTCCAGGCACAACTTAGTGATTAAAGTCTCTCCTGTTCCGTTTAGTGCAAACAGGCTTGGCGCACAGTCGCTGCCACCAACTGTGAATTTGGTCACTGCCACTGACCTGGGTAAACGTTGAGGCCCCTGCCACAGGCCTTAGATGAGGCCTGCCACTGACCTGATGAAGATGGGTCTCTGCCACAGACCATGAGAACATGAAATACCTCCATTAGGACAAACGACCCCTGTCAGAGGAAGACATCCATCCGGATGGTCACCAGAGGCCCACACCGGCACCGGCCAAATGCTGCACCGGCTCTATGGGAGGGTCACGTCTCCGGTCCCTTACACCCTGGATTCAGGCACCCAATACCGGGGGCACCTTAGGAATGCTTCGCCCTCGCGGGACCCAGTCGAAGGTACTGGGCCCCAGGCCTCCTTGTAAAGTACCTCACCCCAGGCTGAAGGTGCCTGGGATGGAACTCGACTCCACGCGCCCAGGCCAAGGGCGCCTGGGCACAGATGAACCGCAGCAGCCCCCAGGCTGAAGGTGCCTGGGGAATGGACCTCGTGCGCAAGATGTCCGCCCCCTTTATATCCTCTCCCAGCAGGCACAGCGGGGTTCCCCGCCCTGCCGTACTACTGCCGCGAGAGGACACAAAGGGCACAGCACTAGAATGGCAGTTCAACCCTGGTCCCAGGTGACAGCGCCACCTAGGGGCCGCAAGGAACATGACACCATTCATACCTCCCACACTCCAAAGTGTCCATAAATCCCTAAAAATCAATGTATCTGGGCCATCTATTGCCCAGATACGCCCCTATAAATTTGACACCCGCTACAGAAGGTTTGCCCTCACTTCCATTCCTTGTGTCAATTGGGGATGGCTAATTGCTCCCACAGAGACACAAATAAAAAACAAAAAAAACTTTTGTTTGATACAGTAGACTAAGGTTCGAACCTTTATCAGGTTTAATTGCTATGAGTCCATTGGTCCCTACCACCACTACAGGACACAAGGAAACATGAACTGGCAGAAGGAACCACAGCAAGGTGTGCGGGAGCAGGTACCAGAGTTAAAGCGGAAGTAAACCCATCGATTTAACAGTTTCAAAAAGCAGTTACATTCCCGGCATGCCGGGAATTCCAACTGTCACATTAGTTGTGCTCTCAACTAAACTGTCAAACCATCCAATGGCTGGTGTCATAACTGATCACATGTGCAGCATCATGGCAGTTGAAGATTAAACAGAGGCCAAGATGGCAGCTTCCTTGCCTGAAAATGATAGGAGGGTTTACTTATTATGGAAAAGGTCAAGGTATAGAAAAATTACAATGATGGTACAGGTATGTATACAAATATCATTAACAGTGAACGTTGCACTGGAAAAAAAAGGGTTGTGTTTATTCAGGTGGAAAAATGCATAGATTTCGAATCAGGACAACCAAGAGCATTGTAGTGGAGAGAAGGAAAAACGATAATTACATATATGTTAAGAAGAGGGGGTAGAAAAAAAAAGAAATTCCTAAACCAGAGAGGTGGTATCTAGGGATGAGCCGAACACCCCCCGGTTCGGTTCGCACCAGAACCTGTGAACGGACCGAAAGTTCGCGCAAACTTTAGAACCCTATTAAATACAATGGACTCGAACGTTCAAAATCAAAAGTGCTAATTATAAAGGCTAATATGCAAGTTATTGTCCTAAAAAGGGTTTGGGGACCCGGGTTCTGCCCCAGGGGACATGTATCAATGCAAAAAGAAGTTTTAAAAATTGCATTTTTTTTCAGGAGCAGTGATTTTAATGATGCATAAAGTGAAAAAAAAATGTGAAATATTCCTTTAGATCTCATACCAGGGGGGTGTCTATAGTATGCCTGTGAAGTGGCACGTGTTTCCCGTGTTTAGAACTGTCCCTGCACAAAATGATATTTCTAAAGGAAAAAAAGTAATTTAAAACTGCTTGCGGTTTTAATGTAATGTCTGGTCCCGGCAATATGGATGAAAATCATTGATAAAAATGGCATGGGTACCCCCCCCAGCCCATTACCATCCGCTTTGGGTCTTGTATAGATATTAAGGGGAATCCCGCACCCAAATTAAAAAAGGAAAGGCGTGGGGCCCCCAGGCCCTATATACTCTGATCAGCAGTATACAGGCGGTGCAAACAAGACAGGGACTGTAGGTTTGTTGTTACGTAGAATCCGTTTGTAATTTTGAACTCCCTGCCTGTGGTATTAGTATGAGAACACCAGCAATTGTATTGAGGTAAGCTTTAGGTGCACACTGTGCAAAGGACACTAAAGCAAAATACTGCAGCTTCCTGCCTGTATTTGTATCAGAACACCAGCAATTGTATTGAGGTAAGCTTTAGGTCCACATTGTGCAAAGAACACAAACAAAATACTGCAGCTCCCTGCCTGTATTTGTATGAGAACACCAGCAATTGTATTGAGGTAAGCTTTAGGTGCACACTGTGCAAAGGACACTGAAGCAAAATACTGCAGCTCCCTGCCTGTATTTGTATCAGAACACCAGCAATTGTATTGAGGTAAGCTTTAGGTGCACACTGTGCAAAGGACACTGTAACGGGAAGGCCCGGGTAACCCAGAAGCTCTTAGAAAGTATGAGATACCCTTGCTTCAGCTTCCCCAATGCCTCTTATGTGTAAACCACACTGTGTCTCACTTGGGGCACAGGGTGAATGAGAACCCCACCATGATCTGTGATAGCCATATCCCATACTGTATATACATAGCAGATTGGGTATATACTGTGTGTGGGCTGTTTATGTAATACTTGCTGTGATGATGTGTGATTACATTCTATTGTTTATTGTGGCTTGTGGGAGTTAAGCCTGTAATTATAGGTTGTGGAACTAGCAGAGAGACAGGTTAATTGAAGAGATGCTGAGGTGTCACCTGTCTGCTTGTGTAATGTTAATGAACCTCAAATATGCACAGATCCTTTCATTCTGTGAAGTCTTTTGATAATGTGGATTGGGAGACAAAAGCTAAACACAAAAGGTCATGCATAACCATTTAAACTGAAATGTAAATTGGGTCTGGTCAGAGTTGTATGATGGGAGGAGGGTCAGAAGCTTCTCTCTGTGTGTATAAGAGTTGTAGTACTTTTGCAATAAAGGGTTAGTTCATTTTGGAAAGATACAGAGCGTTGGGCTCGTTCTTCCGGAAGGATTAATCCTATGGGAAGTGGTCGCCTGACTGTGGAGTATCGGTAGCGAATGTGTGTCCAGGAGAGGGAATCGCTTAAGCGGCGTTAACCCCCTTTCAGATTTGGGGTGCCGTTACAGACACTAAAGCAAAATACTGCAGCTCCCTGCCTGTATTTGTATGAGAACACCAGCAATTGTATTCAGGTAAGCTTTAGGTAAACGCTATGCAAAGGACACAGTACACTAAGTGAAACACTGCAGCTAGCACAATCACCTGCCTGCATGTCACAGTATAGAGAATAACAGGAACGGATATAGCTAAACTGAATACAGTGTGAAAATATATATACAACACCCAGGATGCATATATATCCTCTACACACTGTAACTACAGCTAACTGACTCGCCTGCCTGCTCTATCTAACTCAAATCAAAATACACTGTCTCTCTCTCCGTCTGTATTTTAACCAACACCGCACCACACTACACAAGGCCAACTTCCAGGCTGCCTTATATAGTGTGGGGCGTGTACTAAATCCCCTGAGGCATAATTGGCCAAAGCCACCCTGGCTTTGTCCAATTATGGCTCTCCGTTTGTTCCTCGCTGTGATTGGCTAAAGCATGCAGGTCATAGTGCATGCTTGGCCAATCATCAGCCAGCAATGCGATGCCGCAGTGAATTATGGCCCGTGACGCGCCACTCGAATTTGGCGCGAACGGCCCATAATGTTCGCAATTCGGTGAACAACGGAACAGGCGATGTTCGAGTCGAACATGGGTTTGACTCGAACTCGAAGCTCATCCCTAGTGGTATCCCAGAGAATCAATTTTTTTTGATAAAGGGGCATAGAATCATATAACATGTGGTGAATTTTTTCAGAAAGTTGAATGTTCATCATGCGATTGAGAATTTGTGGCCAGGGTTCCGTAGTGGAGCGCCAATTAAGGGCTATGGCCCAATGAATGGAGCTGAGGAATGTGTGGATTAGCCTTGTGCTAGTCATTGGAATATCCTGTATAGGGGAGAATAAAAGACAGATTTGTGGTGTAAGAGATCTTTCTACCAGATATTTTTTCTATTATAACGCTAGCCTTATGCCAAGTGTTTTTTATGTGGGGACAATCCCAAAAGATATGTAAAAGTGTTCCCTGGGTGGGGCAACCCCTAATGCAGAGTGGGGATAGTGAGGGATAAAATGAATTAAGTTTAGCAGGTGTAAGATACCATCTATAGAGCAATTTGATGGCTGATTCTCTGATCAAGGTTGTTATGGAGATTTGTAAAAATAGTATCCCATTGATAGAGTAAATGAGGTATTTAAATCTGATTCCCATTGTAGCATGGAATATGTTTTCCCAGGCATGTTGGTCTCATTTAAGCTTTTATATATTCTGGAGATTTTCAGGCATTTCTAAGCAAAAATATGTCACAAATCATAACATGCAGGGGTACAAGCCTAAAAGAGATAGAAAGCCATGAGACTTTACCACCCCCACCACCCCCCCATTTTGAAAAATAAGGAGCTGGTAGGAGCGCTGTCCTATGGGCCTGGCAGAGGCATGATCTGTGACCCGCTGTGTCCACCGTATACACATTATGTTCACATGTCAGTTGTACACAATAGATAAGAAGAACAGCAGTATGTTATCGGAGTGTAGTATATTAACCATTTGCTTACTGGGCACTTAAACCCCCCTCCTGCCCAGACCAATTTTCAGCTTTCAGTGCTGTCGTTCTTTGAACGACAATTGCGCAGTTATACAACACTGTACCCAAATTACATTTTTATAATTTTTTTCCCCACAAACAGAGCTTTTTTTTGGTGGTACTTGATCACCTCTGGGTTTTAATTTTTTTGTTATAAAAAAAAAAAATAAGACTGAAAATTTTGAACAAAATAGTTTTATATTTTGTTATAAATTTTGCAAAGAGGTAATTTTTCTCTTTCATTGATGTACGCTGATGAGGCTACACTGATGGGGCACTGATAGGCACCGATAGGTAGCACTGAGAGGGGGAACTAATGGGTGGCACTGATGGGCATTGATAGGTGGCACTGATAGGTGGCAGTGATGGGCACTGATAGATGGCAGTGATGGGCTCCACTGGTGGGCATTGATAGGTGGCACTCATGGGCATTGATAGGTGGCACTGATATACACTAGTGGGTACTGATTGGTGGGCACTTATTTGCACTGTGGGCACAGATGAGGTGGCTGTGCCTCTTCCTCTTTGGGATCGATGTCCCTTACACAGAAGCCGGTGATCGGTTATTTTTTTCTCCTCACGCTGTCAGCGAATTGTTGAGGTCGGGGGGCTTTGGGTGCTGACAAACAAGAAAAAAAAAACAAAAGAACAAAAAAAAAGGGGCGGTTGCCATCCGGGCCCCTGGGGACCTCTGGGCCCCTTACAAAAAATAAAAAATAAAAATATTATAAAAAACAAAACAAAAAAAAAACTAAAATTTTATTTAAAAAAAAAAAAGGGGTGTTTGCCATCCGGGGCCCTGGGGACTTCTGGGCCTCTGGGGACCTCTGGGCCCCTTACAAAAAATGTTAAAATTTTAAAACAAAAAAAATAATAATTTTATTTCAAAAAAAAAGGGGGGGGGGTTGCCATCCGGTGCCATGGGGGCCTCTGGGGACCTCTGGGCCCCTTACAAAAAAAAAACAATATATAAAAACAAAATAAAATAAAAAATTATATATAAAAAAAAAGTGGGGTTGCCATCCGGGGCCCTGGGGACCTCCAGGCCTCTGCGGACCTCTGGGCCCCTTACAAAAGAAATCAAATAAAACATTTTTTTATAACATTTTCTGTAAGGGACCTCTGGGCCCCTTACAGAAAAAAAAGGGGGGGTTGCCATCCGGGCCCCTACAGGTCTACTGCCTGTACCCCCTGATGGCGGCCCTGGGTAAGGGGCTGGGAAGGGGATCAGCCCCTTAGGCCAATCTGTGATCATCCGAGTCTCATTGACTCAGTGATCACAGAGCGTGTCACATGCGCACTGCAGGAGGCGCGCGGGGAGCGTGAGAAGGGGAGGGCGTCTATTGATGGCCTCCTGGCAATGTAGGTCCACGCTGTAGCCGTCATTTGGCTATAGAGTGGACAGGAAGCGGTTAAAAGATTTATTGTGGTGAAAAGACAAATGGTAACACACATTGTGACAGTTAAAATTAGGTGCAGAGCACACCGATCACTTCTGGCCTGCTCTGCATCCCACAAGGAACTCTCCGCCATCTTGTTGGTTTCCACTTCCCCATCTAAGCTGTCATCCAGCCTGATGTCTGGACTTTCCAGGCTGCAAGTTGTAAGAAGAGAATTCCCATCCAAGATGCATGAGCCGACCGCTCATGGATTGCATACAAAAAAAAGGGCCATTTCTTCTTCCCATGTAAGTCACTAATTTACACGTATTTCTCAGTACTAATAATGCTGCACTTAGTTTGGTGCTTCCTGGTGTTTTCTCTTGGTCCTGCAGGTGTATCTATCTACCCAGTAATCCTATGTTGGTCTGAGGTTCCCTGTTGTTGTGAGGCTGTCCATCGGAAGCCCTTACTATGTGATGAGCCTGATTTTAACTGTCACAGTGGGATTTATTTACTAAAGCTGGAGAGTGCAAAATCAGGCTCACTTCTGCATAGAAACCAATTAGCTTCTAACCTCAGCTTGTTCAATTAGGCTTTGACAATAAGCCCTGGTTCACACTGGTGCGATTTGACATGCGATTTGACATGTCAAATCGTCAATATTTGCCGCAAATTGCGGGCAATGGCACCGTCCTAATCGGTGCGACGCCGCATCTGCGGCGCTGCACCAATTTCAAAAAGTCGTTTCTGTACTACTTTTTGCGATTTCGGGCCGCGATTTACATTGACATCTGTGCAGAAACCTGCACAGATGTCCCTGTAATCGCGGCCGAAATCGGGACTGACAGGCAGGAGTGAAATCGTGCAAGTTCAGCTGAACTCTCACGGCTTCACTCCCGCAGCCCCAGTGTGAACCTGGGCTAAAACCTGGAAGCTGACTGGTTTCTATGCAAATGTGAGCCTGATTTTGCACTCTCCAGCTTTAGTAAAAAAACGCTTGAATTGGACTTTCTTGAATATTTTGCTGTTCTACATAGACATTTATGTACACTCTCTCTTTCTGGTGCCTCCCCCTTGGTTGGAGAATATTCTAGAAATAAGTGGGCGGAAGCTAGGAGGGTTGTCTTGCATATTTACGGGCCTTTAGCTAATCCCCAGGGAGTGGGGCTGGCAGGGAACTAAGTGAGCCCTTAAAATTAACATGGAGTCTTGCAAGTAGGGGGGTCGGGTAGAAGATGGTGATGCAGTGCTGAGGGAGTCAATGAAGCCGGTTCACACATTTCCGGGGCGGCCGCGGAATGCACTGCAGAAGGGTCCTGTGTGTCTTTGGCTCACTTTTAAGTCCAAATTCAGGCAAAAATTTAGACCTGATTCACCCCTGAAATGGAGAACAGGAACGCACCGAACCCCCTGGTGTGAGCTGCTCCACATATAGTATGAACCCAGCCTTGCTGTGGTTGAGACAATTTCTTTAGTGAGTCAAGAATCTTACATTAGCTTTAGCTGGCTCAAAGACAATTGAACATGGGATTTTAGGCTATCACTGTAAAGTGGCTGGTCCCTTTTACAAATACGGTCCACATTATCCATTTTCATTCATGAGGTTCGGACCACATATTCCACCGGAAACCGGTTAGGATGGATATGTGTGTAGTAGTTTGCATTCCTGACTACATAAAAAAGGATGTGGCATGTGGCACTGAATGTCAACAACTAAAGACAATTATAGTTGTGGGTGGCTACAGCTTTATCACTATAGGGCAAGCATTGTAGTCAAATAGTTGAATTTTGCTTTTGTGTCATTTCCTGATTCACAATTACAGGATCAATGGGTAGCTTCTTGTTCAAAAAGAGTAGCAGCAGGATAAGAAGATAAGGAGGCAGACAATGATCCAGTAGCTTTTATACCACACTAACGCACAATATCATTTTCAGACACTGCATGCAGCTCTTAGAAGAACAAAATTACAAGATAATGAGATCTGACAAATGTCATTTAAACCACATTTTATACAGTGCATATTTTTCCACCTTACTATGTTTAAGAAAGAAAATGCTGCTGCAAATCAGGTCATTTTAAAAGACTATGAACTGAAGCTTACAATAATTAAAGAAAAATAATAGCTCTAGGTTAGCATAGTGGCTTAGTGGTTAGCACTTTTGCCTTACAACACACAGGCAAGGTTTGAATCCCAGCCATGACACTACCCTCATGAAGTTTGTTCTGTGCTTGTGTGTGTTTCCATGCTGGTTGCTTAGCTGTCTTAATGCATCTTATATGTATGTATGTATGTATGTATGTGACGTAAGCAAGAGTGTAGGCTCTTTAAGGGCAGGGACTGACGAGAATGTATGATATATACTGTATGGAAATTGTTGGGACTCAATACCTGGAACAAAATACATCAAAGAGTGTGGCTTCGCCCCCTTAAAACAGGAAACATGGACTAAAAAAAACAAGCTCTAACTCACTGCCGTATTAATATAGCAGCAAAAAGCAAAACTTATTAAAAATGTAAGCAATATGCAAGGACAATCAGATTCTTGCATTTGCATACAATATATCTGTTCCTAAAAGCAGATACAGGCATATATCACATCCTACATTATAAACTTTATAAGAGCAATGTGAAAGAACAATAGGACAGTAGACTCTAATGCCGCGTACACACGACTGTTTTTCATGACGAGAAAAATGCCATTTTTTTATTTGGTCATTAAAAACGATCGTGTGTGGGCTCCAGAGCATTTTTCACGACGTGAAAAATGGGCATTAAAAATATGGCACATGCTCAAATTTTTCTCGTCGTTTTTCACGTCTTAGTTTTTCTCGTCATGAAAAACGGCCGTGTGTAGGCTTTAACGACGTGAAAAAAAACGTGCATGCTTAGGAGCAAGTGATGAGACGGGAGCGCTCGTTCTGGTAAAACGAGCGTTCGTAATGGAGATAGCACATTCGTCACGCTGTAACGGACTGAAGAGCACGAGGCTGAAAAGCGCAAATCGTCTCTCACCAAACTTTACTAACACAAGGATCAGCAAAAGCAGCCCAAAGGGTGGCGCCATCCGAATGGAACTTCCCCTTTATAGTGCCGTCGTACATTTCGTACGTTACCGCGCTTTGCTCTAGCATTTTTTTTCATGATCGTGTGTAGGCAAGGCAGGCTTGAGAAGAATCACGTTGAGAAAAACATTGTTTTTTTCAATGACATTAAAAACGGTCGTGTGTACGCGGCATTACCTTTACACAGAAGATCCCCAAAAGCAGATAGTGATAACATTCTGCATTACTAAACATAAATGTCATATGGGGCTTATGCTGCACTCTCTCTCTTTCTATGCATGGAGGGGGACTTTGTGTCTGCTATGAATTAATAAATTCTGGCCTGGAGTCCTTTGTGTGGGATAAAGCCTTAAAGTGGAAGAAAAGCCTACCCAGAACTGTTCCTAAAAATGCTCCCTCTCCCTCCTCCTCCTACTTACCTTATTTCTATCCGCTCCAGTCTGATCACATACCTGCAGCTCTCTGTAAGGGAGCTCTTGACAATGGCAGTAAATTCCTGGAGAAATTACATCATCCTTGGCTCCCATGGCCCAGCCATTGTCAGCGCTCCTTCCTCTCCAAGCAGCAGCTGCTCCCTATCACAGGGAAGCTGGAGCTGTGGGATCACGTGACCAGACAGAAGCGGGTTAAAATTAGGAATGCACACACATCTTTTTTATACAAGTTAAGCAGGATAGATAGGAAGAGGAGCGATGAAGCATTTTAACCACTTCAATACCAGGCACTTATACACCTTCCTGCCCAAGCCAATTTTGAGTTTTTAGCGCTGTCGCAATTTGAATGACAATTGCGCGGTGATGCTACACTGTACCCAAACACATTTTTTATCATTTTGTTCCCACAAATAGAGCCTTCTTTTGGTGGTATTTGATCACCTCTGCAATTTTTATTTTTTGCGCAACAAATAAAAAAATTGCGATTTTTTTTTAAAATGACAAAGTTTTTCTTTGTTTCTGTTATTTTGTTTTAGTAAATAAGTACCTTTTCTTCTTCAATGACGGGCACTGATAAGGCGGCACTGATGGGCACCATGAGGTGGCACTGATGGGCACTCATAGGCAGCACTGATGGGTACTTATGGGAGGCACTGATAGGTGGGCACTGATAGGTGGCACTTATGGACACTGGTGGGTGGCACTGATGACACTGGTGGGTGGATTTGCTGGGCATCACAATTTGTTTGTGCCATGATGGTGCCAGTAAGTGCCCATTTGTGAGCACTGATTGGCATATGTTGTGCATACTATTGTACTTGTGGATAGCCATGGGGGACTCACCTGGCCATCCACATTTTGGGTGCTTCCCTGGTGGTCCTGGGCGACATCCTGGTGGTCCAGTGTGGGCATCCGAGGGGGGGGCTGCGCTGATAAACAATCAGCGCGAACCCCCCCCTGTCAGAAGAGCTGCCGATCGCCTCTCCTCTACTCGCGTCTGTCAGACGTGAGTGAGGAAGAGCCGATCAACGGCTCTTCCTGTTTACATTGTGATCAGCCGTGATTGGACACGGCTGATCACGTGGTAAAAAGCCTCTGTCGGAGGCTCTTTACTGAGATCGGTGTTGCGGTGTGTCAGACTGACACACCGCACCACCGATCGCTGCAATGCGCGCCCCCAAGAGCACGCTGCGGCTGTTATCCTGCTGGACGTCATATGACGCCCAGTCAGGATAACTGAACCACCGCCCGGCCGTCATTCTGCTATAGGCCGGGCGGGAAGTGGTTAAGAATAGTTATAGTTAATCTTTTCTTCCACTATAAGTCCTATGTCCATATTTTACCTGTTATCCAGACCTCATTAATTAGTCTTAGCTGTCAACAGACCTTTTTTGTGAGATTAAATGTTTTCTCTCTCACTTGTTGTCTGTTGAGAGTCTGCTGCTGGGTGAAAATTCTAACTGCTGTTAGAATGCACAAAGGTACCAGAGCTGCCTGTTTGTTTTGAAAAAAAAACATTAGGGTGCACCTTTTAGGCAGGAAGACTTGAGTTTAGTTAGTGACTAGGACAAGCAGATAACTGCAATGTTGTTCATGTTAAATAATACAAACATATTGCAGAATGCGTGAAATCAATGTTGAAGTGTATTCATGTAAGGAAAACCAATGGATCAATGTATGCAAATGAGATCTATGCCACAAAGCAGACATTTATAAAAATGACATATAGTGTACAGACTCACAGATAGTAAATTACATACAGTAAGGTCCATAAATATTGGGACATTTACACAATTCTAATCTTTTTTGCTCTATACACCACCACAATGGATTTGAAATGAAACTAACAAGATTTGCTTTAACTGCAGACTTTCAGCTTTAATTTGAGGGTATTTACATCCAAATCAGGTGAACGGTGTAGGAATTACAACAGTTTGTATATGTGCCTCCCACTTTTTAATGGACCAAAAGCAATGTGGCAATTGGCTGCTCAGCTGTTCCATGGCCAGGTGTGTGTTATTCACTCATTATCCCATTTACAAAGAGCAGATAAAAGGTCCAGAGTTAATGTCAAGTGTGCTATTTGCATTTGGAATCTGTTGCTGTCAACTCTCAATATGAGATCCAAAGAGCTGTCACTATCAGTGAAGCAAGCCATCATTAGGCTGAAAAAACAAACCCATCAGAGAGATAGCAAAAACATTAGGTGTGGCCAAATCAACTGTTTGGAACATCCTTAAAAAGAAGGAACGCACCGGAGAGCTCAGCAACACCAAAAGACCCGGAAGACCACGGAAAACAACTGTGGTGGATGACCGAAGAATTCTTTCCCTGGTGAAGAAAACACCCTTCACAACAGTTGGCCAGATCAAGAACACTCTCCAGGAGGTAGGTGTATGTGTGTCAAAGTCAACAATCAAGAGAAGACTTCACCAGAGTGAATACAGAGGGTTCACCACAAGATGTAAACCATTGGTGAGCCTCAAAAACAGGAAGGCCAGATTAGAGTTTGCCAAACATCATCTAAAAAAGCCTTCACAGTTCTGGAACAACATCAGATGGACAGATGAGACCGAGATCAACTTGTACCAGAATGATGGGAAGAGAAGAGTATGGAGAAGGAAGGGAACTGCTCATGATCCAAAGTATACCACCTCATCAGTGAAGCATGGTGGTGGTAGTGTCATGACGTGGGCATGTATGGCTGCCAATGGAACTGGTTCTCTTGTATTTATTGATGATGTGATTGCTGACAAAAGCAGTAGGATGAATTCTGAAGTGTTTCGGACAATATTATCTGCTCATATTCAGCCAAATGCTTCAGAACTCATTGGACGGCGCTTCACAGTGTAGATGGACAATGACCCGAAGCATACTGCGAAAGCAACCAAAGAGTTTAAGGGAAATAAGTGGAATGTTATGCAATTGCCAAGTCAATCACCTGACCTGAATCCGATTGAGCATGCATTTCACTTGCTGAAGACAAAACTGAAGGGAAAATGCCCCAAGAACAAGCAGGAACTGAAGACAGTTGCAGTAGAGGCCTGGCAGAGCATCACCAGGGATGAAACCCAGCGTCTGGTGATGTCTATGCGTTCCGGACTTCAGGCTGTAATTGACTGCAAAGGATTTGCAACCAAGTATTAAAAAGTGAAAGTTTGATTTATGATTGTTAATCTGTCCCATTACTTTTGGTCCCTTAAAAAGTGGGAGGCACATATACAAACTGTTGTAATTCATACACCGTTCACCTGATTTGGATGTAAATGCCCTCAAATTAAAGCTGAAAGTCTGCAATTAAAGCACAACGTGTTTGTTTCATTTCAAATCCATTGTGGTGGTGTATAGAGTCAAAAAGATTAGAAGTTTGTCGATGTCCCAATATTTATGGACCTGACTGTATATGAGGCCAGCAGAATAGATATAGCCCTGTTGAACCTCAACAGCTAGACCTCCTGATCCTGATCCATGTATGTTCACAAACAAATAATATAACATACCGTAAATATAAACTGATCCAAATGTTATGTATATAAGTAATGCATAGAGACAAGGCATATTGCAGAAAACAAAGAGCAAGTGTTGTGGCATTATCACTGGTATCCAAAAAGATTTGCAGCTTCCACCCCTAGACCTGAACAAAACCAAAAGGTCTTAACTGGAACAGAAGCAAATATGAGTCACGTAATTTCTATATACATATGAGTAGCTTTACTTAGTCCACAATTAGGTGGGAGCCGTTTATAAGGTCATAAAAAGTCCATATCTGTTGGTTAAATAAAGCCACTGACAATGAAAGAAGAGGCGGCAAACATACAAGCTTAGAGGATGTATTCATAGCAATCAGAAGTCAACATCTGCTTGTGTTAATGAGAATTTTATAATTACAAGTTTCTCAATGTAGCACTTGCATAGAGGGTTTGCTTTGCAAAGGAGCCTGTCCGTTAAATATTGCAGAATCTCCATTTTATGTTCCCAGTCCGGCCTAGGGCTGGGACTATTGTGCTTTTATTGGTTGAGGCTTTTGCCTAAAACAAAGCACAAAGAGACCTAATACAAACCCAGCAGACACCCCCTAGGCCATCATCCTTCCTTGTTGCAACAAAAGGTATTAGTGAGGGTAACTCACACTCAGTACTCCTGCAAACTCACAAGTGTGACATAAATTTAGAAATTAGGTAACAGGTTGGAACTCCTGCTATTTATCCCTGATCTGAAGAATGAGAGATACGAGTGTTGCAGCCTCTGCCTCCACCTTGTCATACCAATGGACAACAGAAACAGAGTATGTCCCAGGGAAATGGTGGATGCTGAAAATTTAGTAGTGGATGTCACTCTGCAAGAGAGCAAAGATCAGAGGTATGGGTAGTGGCACAGACAAGTATTATTAGTAATAAGAAGGGAGGGACTTCGGGACTTTAAATGAGGCACATAAGTAGAACAATAAATCACTTGAAAAAACAAGTTTTAATAAATAAACACAGGTTATACAAATATCTCGGCCAGCAGGCTCCATATAGAGATATAAGTTAACAGTAATGATTAAAATAGCTACATCACATCATATATGATAACATCAAGCATCTAGGGTAGCCTATAAATTCACAAGGCCATTGGCTCGACGCTTTTGGCAGCTGTAGCGCCTCATCAGGAGCAGATGCATATAATCTGAAAAAACATACATAAAGCTAAGGACCAATAGAGGAACTCTCAAAAAGGGTAAAAAAGAAAAAAACATATAATGGGTATAAAAAGAACAAAAATATGGGGGTATGGAGGAAGGAATTGACCAGCCTCCTACTTACACAGTGCACACAGAATGTGCTGGTGGCAATGAGCCAGCGGTACACGTCACATATCTTTGCAGGGAGCTGAGGGGACGAAGAACCCAAGGGGAGAGGGACACCAACATTGGGCCTCCAGCGGGAAGACAACGCCCACATTAACACTGGCGGTTGATGGCGGGAGGAAACCTAGGGAAATGTATGAGGAATATTTATGGTGTAAAAGTGCTGGGAATGGGAAAATGTATGCTGGTGTGGTGGGCTAAGGAAAGAACACTGAAGTAGTGGTGTGAAGGGAATTGGTTGTAGAAGTATTATTAGTGTTCCTCTACAGGCAGCTTTAAAAGAAAAGTATAGGGTTCTTAAATATATATATATATATATATATATATATACACTCACCTACTGTAGGGGGATGTAGCATTGGTCCAATGCTGCATCTTTCCTCCAAAGCTTCTACGGCCCCATACACACTATTAGATTTTCTGCAGATTTTTGTCTTCAGATTTACCAAAACCATATAATATGAGATCAAACCTTAAGAGTTTAAATTTGTATGCAATCAGGCAGGCCCTTGCACTACATGGTTTTGGTAAATCTGAAGACAAAAATCTGCATTAAATCGAATAGTGTGTATGGGGTCTAAGACCGCTGATTGTTCAGTTCTCAGTCTTCAATGACAGAGAGTCGGTAACTGTCAGTCACTGGCTATCTGCTCTGGCCCTCCAACACTCACTGGAGCACCGGGCTCTGAAGGGGTGGAATCGGCTGGCTAAGTTTTCCTGCAGGTCACCGAGAGGCTGAGCCAGTTGCCGGTCCAGGCATCTGGGTGGATCCAGACTTTAAAGTTGGGATCTTGCCAGAGCTTGGACTGACTGAGTGACATCCGTTGACAGCGGGCTTTAGCCTGCTGTCGGCTAAGAATGGGTTATAGGAGTGCAGAACAAACGGCACTCCTGTGATCCACAGGAGAGGCAAGGCCAAAAAAGCTTTGGCCATACTTCTCCTTTAATTATGTTTTACTCATTGAGATTATTTTTATTAATCCTGCATACTGTATGCGTAATATGTACTAATGCAATATAAACTTTGTTATATGTTACTAATTATGAAAAATCACTAGCAGTAAAGGAACTACATGATAAAAGAAATGTCTCTATCTTTTACTAAAAAATGAACTGTTTTTTTTTAGGACTTCGACACATGGCCATTTTGAAAATGGTTGGCATTGGTGTTGAAGGAGGTGGTGTTTTGGAACTCTACCCAATCAATGGTAAGAATAAAAAAGATGAATTATAGGATGCATGTGGCCTATTTAAAAAGTAAAAATGTCCTATTTTGGCAATTTAAAAACATTTTTAATGTTTTATTCCATCCTAGACTAAGATGAATCCATAATTTTTATCAAGGAAATAGAATTAAAGAATTTTTGTAACTGTGGCATAATCCTTTTTATTTTCACTTCTTTCAAAATTATGTTGTAATACAGGAGGTCCAATAGGAAGAACTAGGACCTTAATGAGATGGGCCTCCAGCGTTTATTCCCTCTCCCATTTCTTTATAATCTTATACTAATTTACAGGTTAGAATCAGCCATCAATTCATGTGCTTCACTTACCCATTGCTTGGGATCAATTTATATAACACATGGTATTTTTATTTCAATTCATTAGCTACCTTTTATTTTGGGAAAATTGAATTCTCAATTCACTACAGGCTTCTATTTAAAAAAAAAAAAATATGTTTATATTTATCTTTATATTTTTTAAAGATAGTTTATACTTTTGTGTTTGTAATTCATGTATGAAACATTAATAAAATATATTTTTGATCAATATATGTGTAGCGGTACCCCCATAGGGGCTGCTAAGTGATGTGGCTCACCTGTCACACTGCATTCACTTCCTAGTCACTTTGAGACAATGAACAGTCCATGTGCTTGTTTTTTGTTATTTTTATTAGGGAATTTAACTTGGATGAGGTAAGGGAATTATGAGATGCCCAGCAAATTGTATCTCAATCAATTGGTGGATTGTATATCAATTGAGACAACTATGTACACTTCTCTGTACAAGTTACTACTTCAGTCTCCTCCAGCACTTTCCTTGCTTGGAGACTATTATCCTTCCTTCCTCCTGCACAACTCTTAACTTCCAGGAGCAGCTAGCACATTTAAAGTTAGGCATGACACTGCCTCAGCCAGGCTTTAGTAATTGCCTTTTGTAGGCAGGGACCGCGGGCCCCTATGGTGTAGCAAGAAATTAAAAGTCTTAAGTTCTAGCTGTCCTACTGGTGGACTACTGCTCCCAGTCAGCCCTCCTGGCTGCAGCTGCCCGACTCCACTGCCCATGACATTGCAGTCCTCACTACTGACTCTGCACCCATCTCTGACTGCATGCTCCCAGTCCTCTCAGGTGTGCCTCCCCAGTCCTCCTGACTGCAGGTGTCACTCACCAGCCCTCCTGGCTGCAACCGGTGGTTTCCTCCTGGAGACTTGCCCGACAGTACTAGCTCCTGCTGTCCTCTCTTGCTGCTCCTGTGCCTCATATCCAAAACCTTCATGCTTTCCTGAAGGGCTCCATCCTGCACCTGAGCCCAGGCCCAAGATCACCCCCCCCCCCAGACAGGGGAGCTCCCTCAAAGGCCCCGACAGCCTAGTACTCCATCTCCAGTACTTCCACCCAACAACTACTCCCAAGCTGGGCTGACTCTGGATATTTAAGGAGGCCTTGCCTCCTGCCAATCCAGGTTGGGGATTGGTGAGGGCTCCTTAGAACACCCTAGGCAGCTCCACCTCTCCTCTCCTCTCCTTCTAGAAGAAAGAGGGAGGTCTCAGTGAGGCTGCCTGTGAGTCACCAGCTGCTAAACTCTGAGCCACTTCCAGCCCACACAAACCAAAACAAACAGGCCTGGCTTCCAGCCAGGCCTGCCTAAATTTACCTACACTACAGAACAAAAATCCTACTCTAGCACCTACAAAAGTAGAGCGTGCTACATATGGATGGCACCATATTTGTTTAAACACGAATATTATCCAGGGTCGGCATCTCTGTTCTACCTGAGGGGCCTCAGATGAATCATGTGAATCATGTGAATGCGTTGCCAAGGTATGGATTCACCCTTAGGGCTCATTTACACGTACTTCAGCTTCAACACACATTAACGTCTAGTTTACACTTGCTTTAAAACAAGGTTTCTGACAGGCTTTATTATAACTCTCTGAATGGTACTAAATAAAATGGTTAGCTTACAGTCCTGTTCACACCTGCTTTTGCTTTGCTTTGGCTTTGCTTCAAAAATTATACCCCATGTAGCTTTACTGGTGCTTCAAAGCGTCTTCAAAGTATCCATTGAAGTCTATGGCAAAGCTTGCTTGAAGCCTCATCGAAACCCCCCCACGAAGCCTCACCGAAGCCCCACCACAGCTCCACCAACGCCTCATCGAAGCCCCACTGAAGCCTCATTAAAGTACCAAGCAAAAGCAAGGTGTAAACAGGACTGTAAGCTAACCATTTTATTTTGTGATAGGAGCTTTCACTAGCGTTCAGCTACATGGGGTATAATTTTTGAAACAAAACCGAATCAAAGCAAAGCAAAAGCTGGTGTAAACAGGACTGTAAGCTAACCATTTTATTTAGTGACAGGGGCTTTGACTAGCATTCAGAGAGCTTTAACAAAGCCTGTCCGAAGCCATGTTTTGAAGCAAGTGTAAACTTAATGTGTGTTAAAGCCAAAGCAAGTGTAAATGAGCCCTTAGTGATAAAAGGTATAGCTTTTTAAAAACATCCTATTGCTATATATTGTGACATGTCGGGAATTTATTAATGCAGACTTGTTACAGAAAGATCTACTTTAACCTTACTCTTTTAATCAGATTGATAACATGTAACTATTTATGACCACCACAGGAAGCTCCAGTGTTGAGAGAGAAGATCTTTCCTTTAACTTGGTGAAAGACATAAGAAATTACTTTCAAGTCAGTCCTGAATATTTCTCCATGCTTCTGGTTGGCAAAGATGGCAATGTAAAATCTTGGTACCCTTCACCCATGTGGTCTATGGCAATTGTGTATGATCTAATTGACTCTATGCAGCTCAGACGACAGGAAATGGCTATTCAACAGTCACTCGGAATGCGCTGCCCGGAAGATGAATATGGAGGATATGGTTACCATGGTTATCCTCACCAGGGATATGAAGATGGCTATCAGGATGATCATCGACACCATGAGGGATACTACCATAGATATCATGACTAACATGTATTTGGCTAAGACTGATATTTTTGATAGGAATCTAAATATGTAAAGACAAGTTTCAGAATGATAAAGGCGGTATATAGTTTTTCCATGCATATTTTAAGAAAATGGTTCAAGCAAAGACTGCTCAGTCTTTACTTTATTCCTTTACTATGAAGATATTTTTCATATGTATTTATTTAAAAATGCTACAGACTGACCCTTGACTGTTTGCTAAGTAGGCCATAAGTATATTTTATCTAGTGTCAAATTAAACAGACATTTGTTGGCTTCAATAGCCCCTCCAATATTTAGAAATAATTCCCATATAATTCCCATTTTTAACAGTTTAATTTTTCTAAATCATTGCAGACGTTTATGATTTCTAAGTCTTTACTATATTAAAATATGCCACCGGGAACATACCTCTGCTGGGCTCTGCTCTGCTCATGTTGCATATATTGCACTCTTAAGACATAAGGCACAGTTAACAAAAGCAGAACACATGTTACTTTTAATACTACATGTTACCTTTTGATGTTAAAATATTATTATTTTTTACTTATCTAAAGGTAAGAGTTACTGGACAAACATAATTGTAACTTTTGTGTGATATTTTAATTGTAAAAGGCAATACACAAAGATTATTGGACAAGATTATGTTGCTATTTGGATTATTTTTTCAGGAAAAATCTGCATGTAGAACAGATGTCTAATACTTACCTCTCTGCTGGGTGCTGGCTCAGATCTAGTCTCTTTTCAAGAGTTACAACCACCTGAAGAAACTTCAGCACCCAAAACTTTTAGGTATGTCATATGCCTATGTCCTCTGCTGAGCTTTGTGGTTCTATCCACCAGCCCCCACATCACTATTGTGTCCTGTAGTGGCGTAGGAGCTAGCAGATGGAACCACAGAGGGCAGCTTGGGAGCAGGCATCCAGCACCCCAGGAAGTGTGTCGGAAGAGAGCCAAGATCCAAGTCAGGACCTGATCTGAAAAGAAAATATTAGGCATTTTCTTTTGCATGCAACTTTCTTTTTCTTTTTTTTTTTTTACATTTTTTCGAATAGTAACAGAGTTGCTTTAAAATGCATTTCTTTTCTGGCAGTGAGCTGTGTATAAAGTAAAGCATGAAAATTAGTCATCTGAAGTGGTAATAAAATACCAATTCATGAAAAATGAAGACTTTCAACGATAAAATGCCCATTTCATGCAAATAAATGATAGCACACAAATAATAATGTTAAACATTTGTAGGAAATTTATCATGAGATACAATAGTGCATCAATTTTAAAGTCCAACTGAAATTTTTATACCTTATTTCTCCTCATCCTGTAGCAACAAAGGTAATTTTTAACCTATTTTTATTTGGAATGCCATTTTCTCATTACGTGTCCTTAGTCATACTTGCACTAACTCAGAAATGTCACAGTTTCCCACTCAGGTTCCAGTGTGCTGCAGCTTTAGCCAACTAAATAATTCAGTGATGTACACAGTGGTGTCAACTATTTTGTGTTTTGAACCCATATAAATGAAACGTGGCTCTCTACTGCCTTAAAAAACAGTGTGTCGTAATTATGTTTACTTTATGAAAGAAGTCCCTATAGTCAGTAGTTCAGCTTTAGTTCATTGGTTTGGCACATAAAATATCTGCTTCCACTCTCTGTCTAGCCAACAGGTGCTCTTTAGGGCATCATCTAAAGCAGTGGTTCTCAACCTCAGTCCTCAAGTACCCCCAATGGGCCATGTTTTGGGAACTTCTCTTAGATAAAATAGCTCTTATCAATACAATGTCATTGATATTGATTTAAAGCAGCTGTGCAAAGTAAAGGAAAACCTGAAAACATGGTCCGTTGGGAGTACTCGAGGACTGGGGTTGAGAACCACTGATCTAAAAGCACTTTGACATGTTGCGTGTCAACCACAGATCATTTTTTTTTTTATTTAATATCTAAAATGTTCAAAAAGCTTTTTTTTTTTTTTTTTATGTAGCACCTTTTATGTATATTTTGTTTAAACAATAGATTTAAACTTCCATATACAGTAAACTAGTCTGAAGCTTCACCTTTCAGTATCATTACCTCTAAATGGCCTGCATTTGCTTTTTATGCAGTGCACAGACATTCCATATGTATTATAGTAAAGGAATTCCAGTGAGGTCACTTCATTAGACTGAATGGAAAATACCTTTTTTTTTCTGTGCCAAACTCTTTTTAGGTCCATTAGAGTAAAATGATACCTATGTGGAGTCTCTGAAATATAGGCTATAACATATATTAAGTTTGGTAAGTAAGATTTATTTGAAATAATAAAAAATTCAATGTAAACTTAAATGTAACCTTGCACCATTCTAATATGCCCCCCTTGTGTCCAAGAATTTAAATACTAGACCAAATGTCCTTCCAAAAAATTGTTCTAAATTAGCAGACTTTACTCTGACTAAATACATTTTTTATATTTATATTCTAGTATGATCTTGTTCAGAGTGTATATATCGGAAAATCCTGTCCTCCTTTATAGGTTTTGTCTATTTCTTTACCAAATAGGTTTATGATGGATAATATGGTTTGGATTGATATACCTATAAGTCAGAACCTCTTTCTGTGCTGGCGATGGAGTATTTTTGTATGCAATACTGTGTAAACAGGCCATAATTTGTATGATGATTGGTAAAGAATTACTCACTGTAATATAAACCACACACTAAAAAAAACAAAAAACTGAGTAATAATATAATAGCCAAGCAAACATTCCATCTTGATCATTAAAGATATAACAAAAATTGAGGATATAAAATCTAGACTTTTTTTCACTATGTTGTTCACTGTGTGTGTGTGTGTATGTATTTATCCATGGAGGTGGATTGTTAAGACCAAATACAATTTATTAAACCTGCTGTTCACAATCTGCAAGATGACAGCATTGTAGCACTAGTTTGAAAAGCAAAAATAGTGTGCGATAACAAATACAATGTGCAATCAATCAATAAAGATTTTTAAAAAATAATTATATCTCTCACGTGAATTTTTGCAATCTACATATTAAGCACTAGCCGTGATTTTATCAATATAACTATTTTTTAGAAGACTTCTAAGGTACCTATAGCCTAAGCTAGATATGATGTCCATGTGACAGGCAATTGCAAACAAAATCTTAAGGAGGTCTAATCATTATTGCTTTCCAGAAAGGAAGTCAGCACTGGCACAGCTGGCAGTGTGTTGGGTGGCTCCTCCATCTTCTTAACCACTTCAATACCGGGCACTCTCACCCCCTTCCTGCCCAAGCCATTTTTCAGCTTTCAGTGCTGTCACACTTTGAATGACAATTGCGCAGTCATGCAACACTACCCAAATGAAATTTTTATCATTTTTTTCCCACAAATATAGCTTTCCTTTTGTGGTTTTTATTTCTTGAGCTATAAATAAAAGAAAAGGGACAAGTTTGAAAAAACACAATATTTTTTACTTTTTGCTATAATAAATATAATTTTTTTTTTAAAACCAAATTTTTTCCTCAGTTTAGGCCGATATGTATTCTTCTACATATTTTTGGTAAAAAAAAAAATCGCAATAAGCGTATATTGATTGGTTTGTGCAAAAGTTATAGCGGCTACAAAATAGGGGATAGATTTATAGCATTTTTATTATTTATTTGTTTTTACTAGTAATGGCGGCGATCAGCGATTTTTATCGTGACTGGGATGTTGCGACGGACACATCGGACACTTTTGACACATTTTTTTTTTATACAGCGATCCCTGCTATAAAAATGCATTGATTACTGTGTAAATATGACTGGCAGGGAAGGGGTTAACACTAGGGGGCGATCAAGGGGTTAAATGTGTTCCCTAGGGAGTGATTCTTACTGTGGGGGGAGGGGACTGACTGGGGGAGGTGACCGATCGGTGTCCCTATGTACAAGGGACACACCATCGGTCTCCTCTCCCTGACAGGACGTGGATCTGTGTGTTTACACACACAGATCCATGGTCCTGCTTAGTTACTGGGCAATTGCGGGTGCCCGGCGGCCATCGCGCCCGCCGGACACACGCATCAGGTCCCCAGTGATGCAGCCCCCTAGTGGCTCGGGAAGGCGCAAAGTCATATGACGTCCACCCAGAACGAGAGGGTGTTCGTCCCGCTGTCATTTGACGGCGGGCAGTAGACAATTGGTTAATAAAAATACTGGCATATTAAGATTGCTTTCACAACCCTTTAGAGTGAAAAACATGGTCAGGATTATTTTTTAGAAGTATTTATTTTTAGCTTTGCCTGGCGAATGTTACCAATTAAAAGCTTATCTTTCCTGCAGGATGATGTTAAACTACAACGCAGTTAATACATTCCCTGTTTAAAGCTGTATTAAGCTTTGTTATTTAACTGAACTGTAGCTGCCCAAAAGGTATCCTGCAGGGTCATTTTGGAATTCATGTCCTGAAAGAAAGGAAGAATATAGCTATCCAGTGGTTTGCATCCACTGTAAGTCATAATCCCACTTGGGCAATTTTTTTAAGAGTTCTACCTGGGAAAAGGAACCCCAGGCAGGTATAAAGGACATAAAAAAACAAAAATCGCTGCATTAACCTTTTTGCTGCCAAAGCCATTTATGCATTTTTTGCACAAAAAAATCATTATAGGCCTGAAGATTACGTAAAATCCTCAAACTGTCAGCAAAGCTAGTAGACCAGACTGTGAGTGCACAGAGGAGACCAACTGGATGTAGGTGAAAATATGATAATTTATTAAGATCAATGAACCAACACACAACCACCTCCAACAGAACACTGTGCAGTAAATCAACCAATATACAGTGACTATAGACAATATGTACAATAATGGGAGATACCAGAATCGTAGTAAAGCCAGGCCGAGGTCATACACAAGGGGATGTCAGCAGATGGGTAAGGACAGGAGACAAACAGGAACAGGGAGGGGACGAATGGGTAGGCTGCAGAGCAGGGATCCAAAGTACTCAGGTAACAGGAGGACAGGTGACCGTGGTTTTCAGGAGACAGGTGGGACAGGTGCAGGATGGACTCAGGATAGGAATCGGGTCGGATCGGGTCAGGTGGGATGCAGGCTCAAAGTCAGGATCGCAGGTTCTAGGTCAGGGAGAGAAATACCAGGGCAAGGTATGTTTGTACTTGCCGGGTATAAATAGGAAGGCTTGTAATTTTGTAATTGGCTTCAAGTCACACCTGAGCGCAGGAATAGCAGTTCGCTCCACACTGCCAGGATCCATCCGCTGGTGGAGACCAGTACTGCGTCCAAAGGATAATATAATACCAGCAGGGAGAAATTCTCCTGACAGTTCCACACTGCCAGGAGAAACCTGCTGGTGGACCACAGTACTGCAAGCCAAATAATAAATATCACCAGCAGATGGAACCTTTCCTGACAGTACCCCCCCCTCAAAGGAGCGGCCTCCGGATGCTCCAACTAACTGTTGCTGGGGAAAGTTCATGGCAACAAGCTGGGCAACAGGCAAAGTCACATCCGGGCAGACAGTGGGCACATCCAGGCAGACAGCGGGCACATCCGGGCAGGAGACAGGCACATCAAGCTGGGCAGCATACAGGGGCAAATCAAGCTGGGCAGCAGACAGGGGCAAATCAAGCTGGGCAGCAGACAGGAACACACCAGGCTGGGCAGCAGGCAGGAACAAACCAAGCTGGGCAGCAGGCTCTGGGTCATCGAGCTGGGCAGCAGGCTCCGGGTCATCGAGCTGGGCAGCAGGCTCCGGGTCATCGAGCTGGGCAGCAGGCTCCGGGTCATCGAGCTGGGCAGCAGGCTCCGGGTCATCGAGCTGGGCAGCAGGCTCCGGGTCATCGAGCTGGGCAGCAGGCTCCGGGTCATCGAGCTGGGCAGCAGACAGGGGCAAATCAAGCTGGGCGGCAGACAGGAACACACCAGGCTGGGCAGCAGGCAGGAACACATCAGGCTGGGCAGCAGGCTTTGGGTCATCAAGCTGGGCAGCACATAGAGGCTCCGCAGGCCAGGAAAACGGGCACCACAACCTCAGGCCGGGAAACGGCACCACAACCACAGGCCGGGAAACAGGCACCACAACCTCAGGCCGGGACGCTGTCTCTAGCTCTTCAGGCTGGAATGCTGGTACTGGTTCTTCAGGCTGGAACGTTGACACCCCGGGCTGAAACACTGACATCTCGGGCTGAAACATTGGCACCAGGACATTAGACTGGAAGGCAGGCACCAGGACATCAGACTGGAAGGCAGGTACTGAGACTTCAGGCAGAGACACGGGCACCGGATCTTCAGGCCGGAACACAGGCACAGGAACTGCAGGCTGGCAGACTGGCACAGGAACTGCAGGCTGGCAGACTGGCACAGGAACTGCAGGCTGGCACAAGAACGTCAGGCTGCCAGACTGGCACTGGGACGTCAGGCTGGGTAAAAGGCACTGGGATGTCAGACTGGGTAAAAGGCACTGGGACGTCAGACTGGGTAAAAGGCATAGAGTTGGCAGTTTTAGGTGGGTCATCAGGTTCAACTGGCATGAACGCAGGCTGGAGCAGGTTGGTGAGTGTGAGGCAGGTTGTGTTACTGGTAGGATTGTGTGGGTCGGAAAGTACTTCTGCTTCTTTTTAGGCTTAGTCACTGCAGATTTGTAAATAGCGGGAGGGATGTATGAAAAGGATGGAATTGAGTAAGAGGAAGGACTGGAATGCGGCAGAGACACGGGAACAGTGACTGGGGGAGGTTCTTGTGGATTTGTTACAGGTGGAAGGGAAGAAGCAGGTGGATTGAAGGCAGGGTAGGTGCGACAAGTAGAGACTGGGTAATAATATTTGGTAGGAAGCTGTGTAAACTGGGCTGTAACTGGGGTTGCCATAGGTGATGGGCGGATAGATTCTTGGGAAGGCAGGTGATTAATGGCAGGGCTGGAATGTTGTGGCTTGGCTGAATTTAGGAGATCCGACCATGCCTCTAGCACAGGTTGAACAAACATTGGTTCACACACAGCCTGTCTGACCAGGGATTGCACTGAATGGATGCAATCAGACAACACCTGCTGGGAACAGGAGGAATAGCGTTCACTAAAATAGGCTGGATCATCCTCTAATAACCATACCAAAGATTCAACTTGGTCGTAATTGAAAGGGGGTGAAAAATCGTCACTCCCATCGGGAATAAATTACAGGGCTGGCTTTACACATAACTGGATTACCGGCTGAACATTCTCAAAAGATATGTAACCCTGATCCACTGAGCTGATTAGATAGTTTCCATCAGCTGGTCACTGGTCCAATCTTTTAAAATCTGACGACAATATTCACCATCCTCTGCTGCCAGCAGAGAATAATAAATGGTTTCAATGATATCCATATTAACAGGACTTAACAAACCGGGATGGTTCCTCAATGCAGCCACGTCTGGTTTAGGGATGGCCCTGGTATACTGTCAGAGAAGCTAGTAGACCAGACTGTGTGACTGCACAGGGGAGACCAAACGGATGTAGGTGAAAATATGATAATTTATTAAGATCAATGAACCAACACACAACCACCATCAGAACACTGTGCAGTAAATCAACCAATAAACCGTGACTATAGACAATATGTACAATAATGGGAGATACCAGAATCGTAGTAACCCAGGCCGAGGTCATACACAAGGGGATGTCAGCAGATGGGTAAGGACAGGAGACAAACAGGAACAGGGAGGGGACGGATGGGTAGGCTGCAGAGCAGGGATCCAAAGTACTCAGGTAACAGGAGGACAGGTGACGGTGGTTCTCAGGAGACAGGAGGGAAAGGTGCAGGGTGGACTCAGGATAGGGATCGGGTCGGATCGGGTCAGGTAGGATGCAGGCTCAAAGTCAGGATCGCAGGTTCTAGGTCAGGGAGAGAGATACCAGGGCAAGGTATGTTTGTACTTGCCGGGTATAAATAGGAAGGCTTGTAAGTGGCTTCAAGTCACACCTGAGCACTGCCAGGATCCATCCGCTGGTGGAGACCAGTACTGCGTCCAAAGGATAATATAAGACAAGCCGGGATAAATTCTCCTGACAGTTCCACACTGCCAGGAGACACCTGCTGGTGGACCACAGTACTGCAAGCCAAATAATAAATATCACTAGCGGATGGAACCTTTCCTGAAACAAACATTATATATTTTCTGGAATGAAAACACCTTAGAAAAGAAAACACTGATAGTTCAAATTTTCTATATCACACAATATTAGTGAAACGGTTTATGAAACGCAAAGTTTCAGTAAAAATACACTTAGGCTCGGTTCCCACTGAGGTGGCTTCAAAGTCTCCCGACTCTGTAATAGAAGTCAATGCAAGCCGCTCTGAAGTGGTCCCCAAGTAGTGCAGGAACCTTTTTTTGAGTCGCTCTGATTAGAACGGTTCCATTGCACTGAATGGAGAGCGACTTGTCAGGCGACTAAGTCGCCCCATTGCGAAGCGAGCCTAAAGTTAATTTTTGCGATATATTGTTTAATTTGTTAGTAAAATAATAAAAATGAGGTTGTGCCGAGTAAATAGTTATGCAACATGTGCCAAGGCTCAAAAGCCACTTTTATGAGCGTTTTTTTGGCAGCTTAAAAATGGCTCTCCATGTTAGCCATATGGCCTCATGCCCACCATGATGTTTTTTAGCTGCAAAAAAAACCCAGGACCAGTGCGTTCTGAAGCTCCAGCGTTAGAGCTGTAAAGATGTCACACGCCGGAAAAGGGTGTAAAAACGCGATGTAACGAGGCTTAACGCTGTGTTAAGCCTCGTCCGGCGTTTCTTTCTCTATTCCAAATCAATGGTTCCCTATGGGAGCCCATTGATTTGAATAGAGGTCGCACCAGAAGTGGGATCAAGATGAACCGACTTGCGGGGCGACTCATGTGTGGAGAATCTTGAAGGGGAACCCAGCGAAAATTTTAAAAAGAATTGCGTGAGGTCCCCCCTCAGGACGATACCAGACCCTTCGGTCTGGTATGGATCTTGAGGGGGAACCTCCACACCAAAAAAAAATGGTGCAGGGTTCCCCCCAGGATCCTTACCAGACCCTTATCCGAGCATGCAGCCCGGCCGGTCAGAAAGGGGGGGACGAGCGAGCGCCCCCCCTCCTGAACCGTACCAGGCCGCATGCACTCAACATGGGGGGGTGGGTGCTTTGGGGCAAAGCACCTTGTCCCCATGTTGATGGGGACAAGGGCCTCTTCCCGACAACCCTGGCCGTTGGTTGTCGGGGTCTGCAAGCGGGGGGCTTATCGGAATCTTTTAATAAGGGGGCACCCAGATCTAGGCCCCCGAACCCTATGTGAATGAGTATGGGGTACATCGTACCCCTACCCATTCACCTGGGGGAAAAGTGTCAATAAAAAAAGTACACTAGACTGCTTTTTAAAGTAATTTATTAGGCAGCTCAGGGGGTCTTCTACCGACTTCTGGGGTTTTCTACCGACCTTGGGGGTCTTCTACCGACCTCGGGGGTCTTCTACCGACTTCGGGGGTCTTCTACCGACTTCGGGGGTCTTCTACCGACTTCTCCGCTCTCTCCGGTTCTTCTCCCACTCTCCGGTGCTTTCTGCCTTCTCCCGGGCACCTCCGCTATCTTCTGCCAGCTCTTTTGCTAGCGGGGGCCCGGTCTTCATCGTCGTCTTCTTCCCTCTTCTCTTCTTGAGGTGTTGACATGACGAGGTCTACCGCTGTAATGCTGTGTGCCCGGCGCGCAACGACTTTTATAGGCATGGGGCGTGGTCACCGGGTGATGTGACCCCGCCACCTTATGACGTCACAGTCCCATCATGCCCATGTCCACAATGTTCAGGAAGGTGAAACTCTCCGGCGGTGCAAACGCCAAACTTTTAAACCACGCGGCCACCGCGAGATGCTCTATGCCCTTGCGTGTGTCGCACTACTATAACAATGGTGAGCCTTCAACAGTCACAGGCCTACACAAAAAGTCAATTAATTCTGGGCAGGTGCCCTCTCACCAAAGTAGGCCTTGTCCCGGTAACACGTCCCGCTGTCGGTGCCTCGATCACTGGCATCTCCGCAACTCTCAGTCTCCGGTTCCTCTCGCAGCTGCACTGGAAGTCGGTGGGTGGATGACTTTGGTCTCTGGGAAGCGGGAGCTGGTCACATGGAAAAGGATCCCTCCTTAGGCTGAGTGATCCTCCTCCGCAATAGCTATAGGCCCGGGCTTTGGGCCTAGACGCTCCGCAGCAGGCCTCACACAGACTTCCTGCTTGCTAGAAGGCGAAGTCCAGAGAGAGTGAGCGTAGTTCCTCCCTTGCTTTAACCACTTAACGACCGCCCACCGCCGATTTACGTCGGCAGAATGGCACGGACAGGCAGAATCACGTAGATCTACGTGATCGCCTTTGTGCAGTTGGGGGGTCCATCCGGACCCCCCTTCACTGCAGTGAGCCCCCCCCCCTCGCGATCGCTCCCGGCCAATGAAAATGCTTCCTCCGCCATGTGATGTAAACAAGGCTGGAGGAAGTGATGTCATCTCCCTCGCCGCGGTCTTTTCGTTCCCGGCGCCGAGGAGAGAAGACAGAGGTTAGTGCTCCAACAGTCCACTGACACGTAGGTACACATAGGCACACAAATCACCCCCCAGTCACCCCCAGATCACCCCCCAGGTCACCCCAAAGCCCCCAATCACAGTGTCACTGATTGCAGTGATCATTTATTTTACTGATCACTGCATTTAGTGTCATCTGTGATTGTAAAAAGTTGCAGGGCAGTTAGGATTAGGCCCCTTTAGGTCCAGGGTAGCCCCCTAACCCCCCCTAATAAAGGTTTAACCCCTTGATCACCCCCCAGGTAACCCTTTCACCCCCTAACTTCAGCGTCACTAAGCGATTGTTTTTCCGATCGCTGTATTCGTGTCGCTGGTGTTTTAGATAGGCAGTTATTTTTTTTTTAGGTTCGCCGCAGGTTTTTATTAGTGTCAGGTACCCCCATATATTATTTTAACCCCCTGATTGCCCCTAGAGTTAACCCTTTCACCAGTGATCGCCGTATAAGCGTCACTGGTGTCACTGGTTAGCCAGTAAGTTATCTAGTTATTTAGGTAACCCGTCAGGTTTTTATATAGCGTCGGGTACCCCCATATTTAACCTAATAAAGGTTTTAACCCCCTGATTGCCCCTAGTTAACCCTTTCACCAGTGATCACCATATAAAGGTTACGGGTGACGCTGGTTGATTAGTTTGCTTTTTATAGCATCAGGGCACCCGCCGTATATAACCCAATAAAGGTTTAACCCCCCTGATCACCCGGCGGGTGAGATCAATTAGGTTTTAGCGCCAGAGAGGGTCTGCGTCGCCCCAGGCAGTGTTAGGTTAGTGCCAGTAACGCTAACACCCACGCGCAAAGCATACACCCCCCTTAGTGGTATAGTATCTGATCAGATCTATACTAGCATCCCCAGCGGTTTAGGGTTCCCAAAAACGCAGTGTTAGCGGGTTCAGCCCAGATACCTGCTAGCGCCTGCGTTTAGCCCCTCCGCCCAGCCCAGCCCACCCAAGTGCAGTATCGATCGATCACTGTCACTTACCAAACACAACACACATAACTGCAGCGTTCGCAGAGACAGGCCTGATCCCTGTGATCGCTAACAGTTTTTTTGTAGCGTTTGATATATTTGCTGACGACAGTCAGGTGCTTTTTTTCCTGTGAATCTTACTAGTGTACCCCTAAATTTAGAGCCCAAAATGGCAAGACGAAGGTACACTAGTAAAGAGGCCTACGAGATTCTGAGCATGACAGATAGTGAAGAGGAGGTCACGTATCTGTCAGATTCAGGCTCAGAATATCTTCCCGTAGAAGACAGTGACGTCAGCGGCCCCACGTCAGATAGCTCTGACGACGAAGTTGAGGTCCCTGCTAAGGTCAGGTGTACCCGATCCCGATCTTCTGAGGTTGTTGAGGAGCAAGAACCGCAGGTCTCTCGTATCATGGAGCAGAGTAGTACTAGCGCCGCTATTCCTTCTGGTGAACTGGCAAGCACCAGCGGCCTAGTACAGCCTGGACGTACATCCAGCACTGCAGTAACACTTGGTGACGTGGCGAGTCCCATAAGTGCAGTTCAAGCTGGCGAGGTGGCAAGCACAAGTAGTGTCCCGCTGCCACCAAGAAGACAAAGGCAGGCCCGTCGTGCCCATACTGCCCTTCCTGCAGAATTCGCCTATCCTGATTGGGTCCCCACCACTTCTGCAGAACCCGTACTTCCCCCATTCACTGCCCAACCCGGTATTCAGGTGGAAACAGCTGATTTTATTCCAATTGATTTTTATTCGCTGTTTTTCACGGAAGATCTCTATAGATCTATTGTGGACCAGAGTAATTTATATGCTGGTCAATTTATCGCCGCTAACCCCCAGTTGCCTAAAATTGCCAGAAATTGGAAACCAATTACGGTTTCCGAATTTAAGACCTTTCTGGGCCTTTCCCTCAACATGGGCACACATAAATTCCCGTCATTGCGTGCTTATTGGTCCACGCACCCAATTGACCACATGCCCGTGTTCTCTGCCTCCATGTCCAGGGCACGATACGAGCAGATTTTGCGGTTCATGCACTTCAACGACAATGAACTTTGTCGTCCACGTGGGGACCCTGAATACGACCGGCTCTATAAAATTCGGCCCCTCATAAACCACTTCAACGAACGTTTTGCAGCCTTGTTTACTCCCGATCAAGTTGTCTGCGTTGATGAGTCCCTGATTAAATTTTCTGGCCGCTTGTCTTTCAAGCAGTACCTTCCCAGCAAGCATGCCAGATACGGGGTCAAGCTCTACAAGTTCTGTGACAGGGCAACAGGCTATGTAGTGAACTTTACGGTTTATGAGGGAAAAGATAGTCAGATTGAGTCGGTCAACTGCCTGGATTACATAGGGAGCGCTGGCAAGATAGTGTGGAACTTGGTGTCACCCTTATTCGGAAAGGGGTACCACTTGTATGTGGACAATTATTACACGAGCGTGCCACTGTTTAGTCACTTGTTTGATCATCAGATTGGAGCATGTGGCACCGTGCGACCTAATCGCCGGGGCTTTCCCCAGCGGCTTGTAGATGCCCGTCTTAGGCTGGGGGAGAGAGCCTGCTTGAAGTGTAATAACTTGCTCGCTATGAAGTGGAGGGACAATAAGAATGTTTTCCTTCTTACCTCCCTTCATGCAGACACGACAGTCCAAATTCGTACGGCGACTGGTGTTGTGGAGAAACCCCTCTGTGTCCACGAATATAACCAAAATATGGGAGGGGTGGACCTCAACGACCAGTTGATGGCGCCGTATCTAATTGACCGTAAGGCGAGACGCTGGTATAAAAAAGTGTCTCTATCATTATTCCAATTGGCTTTGCTGAACGCTCATGTGCTATACAGAGCTTCAGGCGGGACGTTATCTCTTCTAAAATTCCAGAATGAGATAGTCACAGAACTCCTGTATCCAGGCGGTTCTGCACCTCACCATCCCCAACCAAATGCAGTAAGCCGGCTGCATGAGAGGCATTATTCGTATGTCCTCCCAAGTACCCCTACCCAAAGCCACCCCCAAAAAAGATGTCGTGTCTGTAGCAAGCGCGGATTTAGGCGTGACACCCGTAGTTTTTGTCCACTCTGTCCTGACAAGCCTGGTCTTTGCCAAGGTGAATGTTTTGAACGCTACCACTCAAAAGTGAAGTTTTAGCGTAGGGTACAGCATTTCACAGACAAGGACACACTTACACAGGGTCTCCCAAGATGCCATTACATTTTGAGAGACCCGAACCATTACAGTTGTAAAGTTACAAAAAAAAGTGTAAAAAAGAAAAAAAAAAACGTAAAAAACAAAACACAAAAAAAATATAAAATAAAAAAACCAAAAATAGTTGTCGTTTTATTGTTCTCTCGCTCTCTATTTTCTCTCTATTGTTCTGCTCTTTTTTACTGTATTCTATTCTGCAATGTTTTATCATGCTTGCTTTTCAGGTATGTAATTTTTTGTTTTCAGGTGCGCCATTCAGTTGCAGCGCGGAATTATTTATCTTGACAGCAACAGCGTTTGCTCCCACGATACATAAAGCCGTGACTCCAGTGCTGTAGGAGGTGATTTCACCACCACAGTTAAAAGAAAGAGCATATATGCCGAAGCATGGGGGCAGCAGGGGCGGAGGAGCGATTTTGCTCCTAATGCCGCGTACATACGGTCGAAATTCCGACGGAGGCCTGCCCGTGGAAAATTTCGACCGTGTGTACGCGGCATAACTTTTTTGCGGGAGGATGCCCCCATGCTTCAGCATATATATATTTTAGGCACAGGTTGCGTTAAAACATTTTTTTATTTTTTACTAGGTTTTGTTTTGGTATTTGCTTTGCAGGTATGGCATGGTAAGGTCTTACTGTTGTACTGTAATGTTACTTTGTTTTAATGTTAACCACCATTTGCTTAGCAGGTACGCCATTCAGTTGCAGCGCGGATCTATTTATCTTGACAGCAACAGCGTTTGCTCCCACGATACATAAAGCCGTGACTCCAACGCTGTAGGAGGTGATTTCACCACCACAGTTAAAAAAAAGAGCATATATGCCGAAGCATGGGGGCAGCAGGGGCGGAGGAGCGATTTTGCTCCTAATGCCGCGTACATACGGTCGAAATTCCGACGGAGGCCTGCCCGTGGAAAATTCCGACCGTGTGTACGCGGCATAACTTTTTTGCGGGAGGATGCCCCCATGCTTCGGCATATATATATTTTAGGCACAGGTTGCGTTAAAACATTTTTTTATTTTTTACTAGGTTTTGTTTTGGTATTTGCTTTGCAGGTATGGCATGGTAAGGTCTTACTGTTGTACTGTAATGTTACTTTGTTTTAATGTTAACCACCATTTGCTTAGCAGGTACGCCATTCAGTTGCAGCGCGGATCTATTTATCTTGACAGCAACAGCGTTTGCTCCCACGATACATAAAGCCGTGACGCCAACGCTGTAGGAGGTGATTTCACCACCACAGTTAAAAAAAAGAGCATATATGCCGAAGCATGGGGGCAGCAGGGGCGGAGGAGCGATTTTGCTCCTAATGCCGCGTATATACGGTCGAAATTCCAACGGAGGCTTGCCCGTGGAAAAGTCCGACCGTGTGTACGCGGCCTAACCTTTTATGCCGCGTACATACGGTCGAAATTCCGACGAAGGCTTGACCGTGTGTACGCGGCATTACTTTTTTGCGGGAGGATGCCCCCATGCTTCGGCATATATGCCCATCATTAGAAGTGGGTGGATGAAGGGAGGTATTCTAATGGTGGGCATACCCACCAATCAATCTCTTTTTTTCGTTCAGCCAATAGGCTGTATGAAAAAAAAGATTACAATACATGTCCAACAAGGACCAGCAACGTACTGGTATGTTGCTGGACTTTGAATGTTTATACCAGAATGATGCCTGCGGGTTTAGGTATCATCTTGGTATCATTCTTTTCAGCCAGCAGCCGGCTTTAATGTAAAAGCAATTCTAGCAGATAATTAGCCTCTAGACTGCTTTTACAAGCAGTGGGAGGGAATGTCCCCCCCCCGGATATAAAAAGCGCCATTGGGAAATTGGGAAAGCATTTTATCACACCGATCTTGGTGTGGTCAGATGCTTTGAGGGCAGAGGAAAGATCTAGGGTCTAACCCCCCAATTTTTTTCAAAAAAAGAGTACCTGTCACTACCTATTGCTATCATAGGGGATATTTACATTCCCTGAGATAACGATAAAAATGGTAAAAAAATAAAATATGGAAGGCACAGTTTAAAAATAAAATAAAATAAAAAAGCCAAATAAATAATAAAAAAAAAAAAAAGCACCGCTGTCCCCCCTGCTCTTGCGCAAAGGCGAACGCAAGCGTCGGTCTGGCGTCATATGTAAACAGCAATTGCATCATGCATGTGAGGTATCACCGCGAAGGTCAGATCGAGGGCAGTCATTTTAGCAGTAGACCTCCTCTGTAAATCTAACGTGGTAACCTGTAAAGGCTTTTAAATGCTTTTAAAAATGAATGTAGTTTGTCGCCGCTGCGCGTTTGTGCGCAATTTTAAAGCATGTCGTGTTTGGTATCCATGTACTTGGCCTATGATCATCTTTTTTATTTCATCAAACATTTGGGCAATATAGTGTTTTTTAGTGCATTAAAAATAAAAAAAGTGTGTTTTTCCCCCAAAAAATGCGTTTGAAAAATCGCTGCGCAAATACTGTGTGGAAAAAAAAAATGCAACACCCACTATTTTAATCTGTAGGGCCTTTGCTTTAAAAAAATATATAATGTTTGGGGGTTCAACATAATTTTCTTGCAAAAAAAATTTTTTTTTCATGTAAACAAAAAGTGTCAGAAAGGGCTTTGTCTTCAAGTGGTTAGAAGAGTGGATGATGTGTGACATAAGCTTCCTAATGTTGTGCATAAAATGCCAGGACAGTTCAAAACCCCCCCAAATGACCCCATTTTGTAAAGTAGACACCTCAAGCTATTTGCTGAGAGGCATGTTGAGCCCATTGAATATTTTTTTTTTTTGTCCCAAGTGATTGAATAATGACCAAAAAAAAAAAAAAATGTACAAAAAGTTGTCACTAAATTATATATTGCTCAAACATGCCATGGGCATATGTGGAATTACACCCCAAAATACATTCTGTTGCTTCTGAGTACGGGGATACCACATGTGTGGGACTTTTTGGGAGCCTAGTCACGTACGGGACCCCAAAAACCAAGCACCGCCTTCAGGATTTCTATGGGTGTAAATTTTTGATTTCACTCCTCACTGCCTATCACAGTTTCGGAGGCCATGGAATGCCCAGATGGCACAAAACCCCCCCAAATGACCCCATTTTGGAAAGTAGACACCCCAAGCTATTTGCTGAGAGGTATGTTGAGTATTTTGCAGATCTCGCTTTTTGTCACAAAGTTTTGAAAATGTAAAAAAAGAAAAAAAAAAAGAAAAAAAAAAGTCTTTCTTAATTTTCAAAAACAAATGAGAGCTGTAAAATACTCACCATGCCTCTCAGCAAATAGCTTGGGGTGTCTACTTTCCAAAATGGGGTCATTTGTGGGGGTTTTGGGCTATTTTGACATTTTATGGCCTTCAAAACTGTGATAGGTAGTGAGGAGTGAAATCAAAAATTTATGCCCTTAGAAACCTTGAAGGCGGTGCTTGGTTTTTGGGGTCCCGTACGCGGCTAGGCTCCCAAAAAGTCCCACACATGTGGTATCCCCGTACTCAGGAGAAGCAGCAGAATGTATTTTGGGGTGTAATTTCACATATAACCATGGCATGTGTGAGCAATATATCATTTAGTGACAACTTTTTGTACATTTTTTTTTTCTTTTTGTCATTATTCAATCATTTGGGACAAAAAAAAATATTCAATGGGCTCAACATGCCTCTCAGCAAATAGCTTGGGGTGTCTACTTTCCAAAATGGGGTCATTTGGGGGGGTTTTGTGCCATCTTGGCATTTTATGGCCTTCAAAACTGTGATAGGTAGTGAGGAGCGAAATCAAAAATTTATGCCCTTAGAAACCTTGAAGGCGGTGCTTGGTTTTTGGGGTCCCGTACGCGGCTAGGCTCCCAAAAAGTCCCACACATGTGGAATCCCCGTACTCAGGAGAAGCAGCAGAATGTATTTTGGGGTGTAATTTCACATATGCCCATGGCATGTGTGAGCAATATATCATTTAGTGACAACTTTGTGCAAAAAAAAAAAAGTTTGTCATATTCCCGCAACCTGTGGCAAAATATAAAATATTCCATGGACTCAACATGCCTCTCAGCAAATAGCTTGGGGTGTCTACTTTCCAAAATGGGGTAATTTGGGGGGTTTTGTGCTATTTTGGCATTTTATGGCCTTCGAAACTGTGCTAGGTAGTGAGGAGTGAAATCAAAAATTTACGCCCTTAGAAATCCTGAAGGCGGTGCTTGGTTTTTGGGGCCCTGTACGCGGCTAGGCTCCCAAAAAGTCCCACACATGTGGTATCCCCGTACTCAGGAAAAGCAGCAGAATGTATTTTGGGGTGCAATTCCACATATAACCATGGCATGTGTGAGCAATATATCATTTAGTGACAACTTTTTGTACATTTTTTTTCTTTTTGTCATTATTCAATCATTTGGGACAAAAAAAAAATATTCAATGGGGTCAACATGCCTCTCAGCAAATAGCTTGGGGTGTCTACTTTCCAAAATGGGGTCATTTGGGGGGGTTTTGTGCCATCTTGGCATTTTATGGCCTTCAAAACTGTGATAGGTAGTGAGGAGTGAAATCAAAAATTTATGCCCTTAGAAACCTTGAAGGCGGTGCTTGGTTTTTGGGGTCCCGTACGCGGCTAGGCTCCCAAAAAGTCCCACACATGTGGTATCCCCGTACTCAGGAGAAGCAGCAGAATGTATTTTGGGGTGTAATTTCACATATGCCCATGGCATGTGTGAGCAATATATCATTTAGTGACAACTTTGTGCAAAAAAAAAAAAGTTTGTCATATTCCCGCAACTTGTGGCAAAATATAAAATATTCCATGGACTGAACATGCCTCTCAGTAAATAGCTTGGGGTGTCTACTTTCCAAAATGGGGTCATTTGGGGGGGTTTTGTGCTATTTTGGCATTTTATGGCCTTCGAAACTGTGATAGGTAGTGAGGAGTGAAATCAAAAATTTGCGCCCTTAGAAATCCTGAAGGCGGTGCTTGGTTTCCGGGGTCCCGTACGTGGCTAGGCTCCTAAAAAGTCCCACACATGTGGTATCCCCGTACTCAGGAGAAGCAGCAGAATGTATTTTGGGGTGCAATTCCACATATAACCATGGCATGTGTGAGCAATATATCATTTAGTGACAACTTTTTGTAATTTTTTATTTTTTTTTGTCATTATTCAATCACTTGGGACAAAAAAAAAAAAATATTCAATGGGCTCAACATGCCTCTCAGCAATTTCCTTGGGGTGTCTACTTTCCAAAATGGGGTCATTTGGGGGGGTTTTGTACTGCCCTGCCATTTTAGCACCTCAAGAAATGAGATAGGCAGTCATAAATTTAAAGCTGTGTAAATTTCAGAAAATGTACCCTAGTTTGTAAACGCTATAACTTTTGCGCAAACCAATAAATATACGCTTATTGACATTTTTTTTACTAAAGACATGTGGCTGAATACATTTTGGCCTAAATGTATGACTAAAATTGAGTTTATTCGATTTTTCTTATAACAAAAAGTAGAAAATATAATTTTTTTTCAAAATTTTCGGTCTTTTTCTGTTTATATCGCAAAAAATAAAAATCGCAGAGGCAATCAAATACCATTAAAAGAAAGCTCTATTTGTGGGAAGAAAAGGACGCAAATTTCATTTGGGTACAACATTGCATGTCCGCACAATTTACAGTTAAAGCAGCGCAGTGCCGAATCCCAAAAACAGGCCTGGTCCTAATGGCCCGAAATGGTCCGGGGCTTATGTGGTTAAGTAACCTCCCCCAGAAAGCTGTGCGGGGATGCAATGCACTTTGGGAGTACAGCTGCACTGTGGGTACCATAGTCTATTTAATACCCATAGCAATGGAGTCCCTTTCTCCCTGTACCATAAGTTCCACAATGCATTGTTCCATATGGTTAAACAACAGTTGCTGCAATACCTTAAAGAGACTCCGGAGGGAGCTGGGATTATTTCTCAAAATAACAATAGTCTTTAACACCGCAAAGTGACACCTACTTAATCCAAAACTAAAAACAAGTTTTGGATTTAGGTAACTTTTGCTTTACCAAGTGTGAAAAATGAATAAGATATTGATTAGAGACTGGCTAAAAGCTAATATAAGTGAACATTGTCCGGAAATTTTTTCTCTGGTAATTTCTGCTTTGAATTCTGGTTTGGGGATGATAAGTCTTATGCAAATTAGATTATTAGTGTTTATTGCTGTGGCTCTTAGCTTTGTATATGATAAAACTTCTGATGTGAAGAGTACACTAGTGGATTTCTGACACAACTCTGGGCAATGTGCTGTATCATTTATTCCATCTACAAGAGAGAGCCATGTTTCTGGCCAGTGGGAAGAAGAGGGTCAAGCCTCAAACCTGCGCAAATGGTTGATAGATGTGAGCAAATGCTGGTAATGAGAACAGCTCGTTATAAGTGAAAAACCATATGTGATAAAAAAAACAATTAATAAATTAATTTAAACGGCGTGTGTTGTATCAATTATTGATATCATTATACTAAACCATATAAACACCACTATCTCATACAGTAAAGTGCAAGTGCATGATTATAAGTGCATATTCCAAAAACCATTTAGCCAAGTGCATATAAAGTGTCCATAGTAGTGATAGTTGAACAAAAAACAGAATGGAAAAATAATGTCCAAATAACAATGTGTATGTAAATCTTCTTAATCCTGGTAAACGGTTAGGAGTGACTGTTAATCTTCCACCATGAACACCTGCAAAACATCCTACTCACCAGAACTCCATGACAACTAGGGATGCACCGATGCCACTTTTTTGACACCGAGTATGAGTACCGATACTTGACATCATGTACTCGCCGATACCAATTACCGATACCTGATTTTGGTCATGTGACCATTTTTTTTTAAAATAATGAAAAATTACACATTTTCGCCATAATATGAGGAATTAAAAATGAAGGTTTGGGACTTTATATGAGGCAAGGACCAGGATTAGTCCATGCCTCCATCCCTATATACTAGAAAAAAGGGGGGAGGTTTGGGACTTTGAATGAAGCAACGCAGTCATCGGTGAGGGGTCAAAGCATAGTAGGTTTATTGACCAAAATTTAATACAAACAACCAATAAATAATCGCACAATATAATTTCATAAATGTACAGAAGGGAACATGATTACATGACAGTGGAAGGGATCTACCCACACAAACTGAGAACTTCCCATTGTATCAAAATTAAAAATGCTGATCATATAAAAAGATGCATGTAAAACATGTTGGTGACTTGATCAGTATAAAACATTGCAATTACAAGGCTCTACGCGTTTCGTGAAGCATAGATATTCACTCATCAGGAGCAGCAATGTCAGTATCTAAAAAATACAAAAAAAACAGTCATAACCTGGGAAATGGAACAAGCACCAAAGGAAGAAAAAAAGCCCATAGGGGCAATACTCACATCCAACATGTGGAAATGCAACAAAGAGAGCTGGAAACTCCCCATGAAGGGGACATCCTTTCCGGGAGCTATGGCAGCGTGAGGCGTAGAGGGACCTCCACATGGCCGCACTAAGGCAGGAATAGATGATGGTCTCAGGTGTGTAATCATGGGTATTAACAGCATTGTCTTGAGAGACTTCTGAAAGGAGTATAAATGATAACCATTACCATTTAGGCCCAGTGATCTGTGAGTTGACAGAGCAATGGGACTGAGCAATAAATAGCTGAGTATTACCTCATAATGGAACATATACGAGACCGTGGTATAGTAGAAATGGTTGGACCTGCTGTGCAGAGTTCCAATATGCCAAATGTGCTGACCGCAGTGCGACCTATAAGGGCCCGTGCGCCAATGACCTGCCATCCGTCACGTTAGCGTGCCCAATGTGGGGAAGGCGCCAACATCAGGGCGATGAACCGCCCAGTGTTTGGCGCCAAAGGATAATCCCCACCGGCCGCAAATGGATTGCAACTAAACGGCGTTGCGGCGTCAAATGACGTCGTACATACGCCGTGTGCAGCGTGACGCCGATGCACAGCATGGAGGAAGCCATCCGCCCCAGGAAGGGGAGGTGAGTTCCCGTGGTGTGTCATCAAACTCCCGGAAATGGATGTGGGTCAAAGCCCAATGGTACCAGATCAAGGTGCACTATCATCACAGGAAGTGACGATTGTAAGTTAGGGTGGAAAGATAAAAATGTGCTGAACAAAATTGAGGTGAATGTCCAAATCACAGGGTGACATAAAGATGAAAAAGTAAAAAATAAAACTGATAAACGAAAGTAACAATTGTACCCAAATGTGAATTGGATATGCCAATTGGTAGTTTTGACCAAACACTAAGAAGACTGCGTGCCTCCATCCCTATGCAGAACAAAAAATGAAGGTTTGGGACTTTATATGAGGCAAGGACCAGGATTAGTCCATGCCTCCATCCCTATATACTAGAAAAAAGGGGGGAGGTTTGGGACTTTGAATGAAGCAACGCAGTCATCGGTGAGGGGTCAAAGCATAGTAGGTTTATTGACCAAAATTTAATACAAACAACCAATAAATAATCGCACAATATAATTTCATAAATGTACAGAAGGGAACATGATTACATGACAGTGGAAGGGATCTACCCACACAAACTGAGAACTTCCCATTGTATCAAAATTAAAAATGCTGATCATATAAAAAGATGCATGTAAAACATGTTGGTGACTTGATCAGTATAAAACATTGCAATTACAAGGCTCTACGCGTTTCGTGAAGCATAGATATTCACTCATCAGGAGCAGCAATGTCAGTATCTAAAAAATACAAAAAAAACAGTCATAACCTGGGAAATGGAACAAGCACCAAAGGAAGAAAAAAAGCCCATAGGGGCAATACTCACATCCAACATGTGGAAATGCAACAAAGAGAGCTGGAAACTCCCCATGAAGGGGACATCCTTTCCGGGAGCTATGGCAGCGTGAGGCGTAGAGGGACCTCCACATGGCCGCACTAAGGCAGGAATAGATGATGGTCTCAGGTGTGTAATCATGGGTATTAACAGCATTGTCTTGAGAGACTTCTGAAAGGAGTATAAATGATAACCATTACCATTTAGGCCCAGTGATCTGTGAGTTGACAGAGCAATGGGACTGAGCAATAAATAGCTGAGTATTACCTCATAATGGAACATATACGAGACCGTGGTATAGTAGAAATGGTTGGACCTGCTGTGCAGAGTTCCAATATGCCAAATGTGCTGACCGCAGTGCGACCTATAAGGGCCCGTGCGCCAATGACCTGCCATCCGTCACGTTAGCGTGCCCAATGTGGGGAAGGCGCCAACATCAGGGCGATGAACCGCCCAGTGTTTGGCGCCAAAGGATAATCCCCACCGGCCGCAAATGGATTGCAACTAAACGGCGTTGCGGCGTCAAATGACGTCGTACATACGCCGTGTGCAGCGTGACGCCGATGCACAGCATGGAGGAAGCCATCCGCCCCAGGAAGGGGAGGTGAGTTCCCGTGGTGTGTCATCAAACTCCCGGAAATGGATGTGGGTCAAAGCCCAATGGTACCAGATCAAGGTGCACTATCATCACAGGAAGTGACGATTGTAAGTTAGGGTGGAAAGATAAAAATGTGCTGAACAAAATTGAGGTGAATGTCCAAATCACAGGGTGACATAAAGATGAAAAAGTAAAAAATAAAACTGATAAACGAAAGTAACAATTGTACCCAAATGTGAATTGGATATGCCAATTGGTAGTTTTGACCAAACACTAAGAAGACTGCGTGCCTCCGTCCCTATGCAGAACAAAAAATGAAGGTTTGGGACTTTATATGAGGCAAGGACCAGGATTAGTCCATGCCTCCATCCCTATATACTAGAAAAAAGGGGGGAGGTTTGGGACTTTGAATGAAGCAACGCAGTCATCGGTGAGGGGTCAAAGCATAGTAGGTTTATTGACCAAAATTTAATACAAACAACCAATAAATAATCGCACAATATAATTTCATAAATGTACAGAAGGGAACATGATTACATGACAGTGGAAGGGATCTACCCACACAAACTGAGAACTTCCCATTGTATCAAAATTAAAAATGCTGATCATATAAAAAGATGCATGTAAAACATGTTGGTGACTTGATCAGTATAAAACATTGCAATTACAAGGCTCTACGCGTTTCGTGAAGCATAGATATTCACTCATCAGGAGCAGCAATGTCAGTATCTAAAAAATACAAAAAAAACAGTCATAACCTGGGAAATGGAACAAGCACCAAAGGAAGAAAAAAAGCCCATAGGGGCAATACTCACATCCAACATGTGGAAATGCAACAAAGAGAGCTGGAAACTCCCCATGAAGGGGACATCCTTTCCGGGAGCTATGGCAGCGTGAGGCGTAGAGGGACCTCCACATGGCCGCACTAAGGCAGGAATAGATGATGGTCTCAGGTGTGTAATCATGGGTATTAACAGCATTGTCTTGAGAGACTTCTGAAAGGAGTATAAATGATAACCATTACCATTTAGGCCCAGTGATCTGTGAGTTGACAGAGCAATGGGACTGAGCAATAAATAGCTGAGTATTACCTCATAATGGAACATATACGAGACCGTGGTATAGTAGAAATGGTTGGACCTGCTGTGCAGAGTTCCAATATGCCAAATGTGCTGACCGCAGTGCGACCTATAAGGGCCCGTGCGCCAATGACCTGCCATCCGTCACGTTAGCGTGCCCAATGTGGGGAAGGCGCCAACATCAGGGCGATGAACCGCCCAGTGTTTGGCGCCAAAGGATAATCCCCACCGGCCGCAAATGGATTGCAACTAAACGGCGTTGCGGCGTCAAATGACGTCGTACATACGCCGTGTGCAGCGTGACGCCGATGCACAGCATGGAGGAAGCCATCCGCCCCAGGAAGGGGAGGTGAGTTCCCGTGGTGTGTCATCAAACTCCCGGAAATGGATGTGGGTCAAAGCCCAATGGTACCAGATCAAGGTGCACTATCATCACAGGAAGTGACGATTGTAAGTTAGGGTGGAAAGATAAAAATGTGCTGAACAAAATTGAGGTGAATGTCCAAATCACAGGGTGACATAAAGATGAAAAAGTAAAAAATAAAACTGATAAACGAAAGTAACAATTGTACCCAAATGTGAATTGGATATGCCAATTGGTAGTTTTGACCAAACACTAAGAAGACTGCGTGCCTCCATCCCTATGCAGAACAAAAAATGAAGGTTTGGGACTTTATATGAGGCAAGGACCAGGATTAGTCCATGCCTCCATCCCTATATACTAGAAAAAAGGGGGGAGGTTTGGGACTTTGAATGAAGCAACGCAGTCATCGGTGAGGGGTCAAAGCATAGTAGGTTTATTGACCAAAATTTAATACAAACAACCAATAAATAATCGCACAATATAATTTCATAAATGTACAGAAGGGAACATGATTACATGACAGTGGAAGGGATCTACCCACACAAACTGAGAACTTCCCATTGTATCAAAATTAAAAATGCTGATCATATAAAAAGATGCATGTAAAACATGTTGGTGACTTGATCAGTATAAAACATTGCAATTACAAGGCTCTACGCGTTTCGTGAAGCATAGATATTCACTCATCAGGAGCAGCAATGTCAGTATCTAAAAAATACAAAAAAAACAGTCATAACCTGGGAAATGGAACAAGCACCAAAGGAAGAAAAAAAGCCCATAGGGGCAATACTCACATCCAACATGTGGAAATGCAACAAAGAGAGCTGGAAACTCCCCATGAAGGGGACATCCTTTCCGGGAGCTATGGCAGCGTGAGGCGTAGAGGGACCTCCACATGGCCGCACTAAGGCAGGAATAGATGATGGTCTCAGGTGTGTAATCATGGGTATTAACAGCATTGTCTTGAGAGACTTCTGAAAGGAGTATAAATGATAACCATTACCATTTAGGCCCAGTGATCTGTGAGTTGACAGAGCAATGGGACTGAGCAATAAATAGCTGAGTATTACCTCATAATGGAACATATACGAGACCGTGGTATAGTAGAAATGGTTGGACCTGCTGTGCAGAGTTCCAATATGCCAAATGTGCTGACCGCAGTGCGACCTATAAGGGCCCGTGCGCCAATGACCTGCCATCCGTCACGTTAGCGTGCCCAATGTGGGGAAGGCGCCAACATCAGGGCGATGAACCGCCCAGTGTTTGGCGCCAAAGGATAATCCCCACCGGCCGCAAATGGATTGCAACTAAACGGCGTTGCGGCGTCAAATGACGTCGTACATACGCCGTGTGCAGCGTGACGCCGATGCACAGCATGGAGGAAGCCATCCGCCCCAGGAAGGGGAGGTGAGTTCCCGTGGTGTGTCATCAAACTCCCGGAAATGGATGTGGGTCAAAGCCCAATGGTACCAGATCAAGGTGCACTATCATCACAGGAAGTGACGATTGTAAGTTAGGGTGGAAAGATAAAAATGTGCTGAACAAAATTGAGGTGAATGTCCAAATCACAGGGTGACATAAAGATGAAAAAGTAAAAAATAAAACTGATAAACGAAAGTAACAATTGTACCCAAATGTGAATTGGATATGCCAATTGGTAGTTTTGACCAAACACTAAGAAGACTGCGTGCCTCCGTCCCTATGCAGAACAAAAAATGAAGGTTTGGGACTTTATATGAGGCAAGGACCAGGATTAGTCCATGCCTCCATCCCTATATACTAGAAAAAAGGGGGGAGGTTTGGGACTTTGAATGAAGCAACGCAGTCATCGGTGAGGGGTCAAAGCATAGTAGGTTTATTGACCAAAATTTAATACAAACAACCAATAAATAATCGCACAATATAATTTCATAAATGTACAGAAGGGAACATGATTACATGACAGTGGAAGGGATCTACCCACACAAACTGAGAACTTCCCATTGTATCAAAATTAAAAATGCTGATCATATAAAAAGATGCATGTAAAACATGTTGGTGACTTGATCAGTATAAAACATTGCAATTACAAGGCTCTACGCGTTTCGTGAAGCATAGATATTCACTCATCAGGAGCAGCAATGTCAGTATCTAAAAAATACAAAAAAAACAGTCATAACCTGGGAAATGGAACAAGCACCAAAGGAAGAAAAAAAGCCCATAGGGGCAATACTCACATCCAACATGTGGAAATGCAACAAAGAGAGCTGGAAACTCCCCATGAAGGGGACATCCTTTCCGGGAGCTATGGCAGCGTGAGGCGTAGAGGGACCTCCACATGGCCGCACTAAGGCAGGAATAGATGATGGTCTCAGGTGTGTAATCATGGGTATTAACAGCATTGTCTTGAGAGACTTCTGAAAGGAGTATAAATGATAACCATTACCATTTAGGCCCAGTGATCTGTGAGTTGACAGAGCAATGGGACTGAGCAATAAATAGCTGAGTATTACCTCATAATGGAACATATACGAGACCGTGGTATAGTAGAAATGGTTGGACCTGCTGTGCAGAGTTCCAATATGCCAAATGTGCTGACCGCAGTGCGACCTATAAGGGCCCGTGCGCCAATGACCTGCCATCCGTCACGTTAGCGTGCCCAATGTGGGGAAGGCGCCAACATCAGGGCGATGAACCGCCCAGTGTTTGGCGCCAAAGGATAATCCCCACCGGCCGCAAATGGATTGCAACTAAACGGCGTTGCGGCGTCAAATGACGTCGTACATACGCCGTGTGCAGCGTGACGCCGATGCACAGCATGGAGGAAGCCATCCGCCCCAGGAAGGGGAGGTGAGTTCCCGTGGTGTGTCATCAAACTCCCGGAAATGGATGTGGGTCAAAGCCCAATGGTACCAGATCAAGGTGCACTATCATCACAGGAAGTGACGATTGTAAGTTAGGGTGGAAAGATAAAAATGTGCTGAACAAAATTGAGGTGAATGTCCAAATCACAGGGTGACATAAAGATGAAAAAGTAAAAAATAAAACTGATAAACGAAAGTAACAATTGTACCCAAATGTGAATTGGATATGCCAATTGGTAGTTTTGACCAAACACTAAGAAGACTGCGTGCCTCCATCCCTATGCAGAACAAAAAATGAAGGTTTGGGACTTTATATGAGGCAAGGACCAGGATTAGTCCATGCCTCCATCCCTATATACTAGAAAAAAGGGGGGAGGTTTGGGACTTTGAATGAAGCAACGCAGTCATCGGTGAGGGGTCAAAGCATAGTAGGTTTATTGACCAAAATTTAATACAAACAACCAATAAATAATCGCACAATATAATTTCATAAATGTACAGAAGGGAACATGATTACATGACAGTGGAAGGGATCTACCCACACAAACTGAGAACTTCCCATTGTATCAAAATTAAAAATGCTGATCATATAAAAAGATGCATGTAAAACATGTTGGTGACTTGATCAGTATAAAACATTGCAATTACAAGGCTCTACGCGTTTCGTGAAGCATAGATATTCACTCATCAGGAGCAGCAATGTCAGTATCTAAAAAATACAAAAAAAACAGTCATAACCTGGGAAATGGAACAAGCACCAAAGGAAGAAAAAAAGCCCATAGGGGCAATACTCACATCCAACATGTGGAAATGCAACAAAGAGAGCTGGAAACTCCCCATGAAGGGGACATCCTTTCCGGGAGCTATGGCAGCGTGAGGCGTAGAGGGACCTCCACATGGCCGCACTAAGGCAGGAATAGATGATGGTCTCAGGTGTGTAATCATGGGTATTAACAGCATTGTCTTGAGAGACTTCTGAAAGGAGTATAAATGATAACCATTACCATTTAGGCCCAGTGATCTGTGAGTTGACAGAGCAATGGGACTGAGCAATAAATAGCTGAGTATTACCTCATAATGGAACATATACGAGACCGTGGTATAGTAGAAATGGTTGGACCTGCTGTGCAGAGTTCCAATATGCCAAATGTGCTGACCGCAGTGCGACCTATAAGGGCCCGTGCGCCAATGACCTGTCATCCGTCACGTTAGCGTGCCCAATGTGGGGAAGGCGCCAACATCAGGGCGATGAACCGCCCAGTGTTTGGCGCCAAAGGATAATCCCCACCGGCCGCAAATGGATTGCAACTAAACGGCGTTGCGGCGTCAAATGACGTCGTACATACGCCGTGTGCAGCGTGACGCCGATGCACAGCATGGAGGAAGCCATCCGCCCCAGGAAGGGGATGTCCCCTTCATGGGGAGTTTCCAGCTCTCTTTGTTGCATTTCCACATGTTGGATGTGAGTATTGCCCCTATGGGCTTTTTTTCTTCCTTTGGTGCTTGTTCCATTTCCCAGGTTATGACTGTTTTTTTTGTATTTTTTAGATACTGACATTGCTGCTCCTGATGAGTGAATATCTATGCTTCACGAAACGCGTAGAGCCTTGTAATTGCAATGTTTTATACTGATCAAGTCACCAACATGTTTTACATGCATCTTTTTATATGATCAGCATTTTTAATTTTGATACAATGGGAAGTTCTCAGTTTGTGTGGGTAGATCCCTTCCACTGTCATGTAATCATGTTCCCTTCTGTACATTTATGAAATTATATTGTGCGATTATTTATTGGTTGTTTGTATTAAATTTTGGTCAATAAACCTACTATGCTTTGACCCCTCACCGATGACTGCGTTGCTTCATTCAAAGTCCCAAACCTCCCCCCTTTTTTCTAATATGAGGAATTGAAACGCAGTCAAAAGACATTATGAAAGAAAACATGTTTATTTGCTGGTCACAAAGCTGTTAAAGCGCAAATTGCACAGAACATGTTATATAAAAAATAATGTCAATGTCATCAATGCAAGTTCACAATGTTTAGGCATGAGGAGAAGCAAGAACAGTACAGTACCTCAGTCAACTCACAACACAAGACATTATAAAGTTTTAAAAAAAAACTAACAAAAAAAAACACAACATGTGTTTGTTTCCAGTTCAACTTCTTACACATGCGTAAGAGAAACATTTCACAGACAGAACATTCCAGGATGGCAACTGGCAAGGATGTGTGTTAGGTTGGCATGTAGGCTGCAGTAAGGCCTCATCCTGCACAGCTCAAAGCAGCTGCTTCTCCAGGTGTTTTAGCTCTTTTGAGCTTTTTTTTTCTCTACCTGTTACCTCTTCCCCTCCATGTTAGCCTAGGTGTTCATTCATGGCCATTGGCCAATGAACACTATGCGGTTTCAGAAGTTTAGTGGCAGGGCAGCTTACAGGCAGCAGGCAGAAAAAAAATCCAAAGAAATTGGAAATGGAAATCTTTGGATTTTTTTTTGCCTGTAAACTTTCCTGCCACTAAACCCATGAAACTAGTGTGCAATGGGCTGACATGGAGGGGAGGCTTAACAGGCAGGAAAAAAGCTCAAACTCCTTGAGGAGCAGATGCTTTTAGCTGCATTGTACAGGCATTATGCCTTGAAAATAAAAAGCTCAAATGTCACACAGAACATGAAATATCAACATTGTTGATGACGCCACGTATAAAACAAACATCACAAATTCACGTCATCACATCAACCAACCAAACAGTACCTCAAAACTAACATTATTTTGTAAACATTTTTTAAATAAATAAAAAAAAAAGTGCTAGCTTCTAGTTGAACTTCTTATGAAACTCGTGAAAAAACATTTTTCACAGACCAAATTAGGTTCATTCCAGGATGGCAAGGCCAAGGAGCCAAGGACTTAGCAGCAGTAAGGCCACATGCACAATAAAGCTCAAAGTAGCTGCTCCTACAGGCATTTGAGCTCCCTGTTTTTGAGCCTTTCGTTTGCATGTAGTGTTAACTCTATGTCACTCCATATTAGGCTATGTGTCCCCTATGCATTGCACGTTGAATCACCTATAGTGTGCAATGTGCACACCATAGGTGATTCACTATTTCACTTAAAGTGGAGCTCCACCCTAAATAGCAACTTTTGCTATTTGGAACCCTCCCCCCCTCCGGTGTCACAATTGACACCTTTCAGGGGGGAGGGGGGTGAAGATACCTGTCTAAGACAGGTATTTTCACCCACATCCGGGAGTCCTGTCTCCGGGAATCTGCGGGAGTTACGTCACGTCCCGCAGACTTCCCTTGGTGTTCTGGGAGACACTCGGCTCCCAGAACACAGGAGCACCAATCAGAACGGCGCAGCGCGACTCGCGCATGCGCCGTAGGGAACCGGGCATGAAGCCGCAGGGCTTCACTTCCTGGTTCCCTCAGCGAGGATGGCGGAGGGAGCAGCAGAGCGACGAGCGGTCGCTCGTCCTCTGCTGCGGACGTCGCTGGACTCCAGGACAGGTAAGTGTCCAAATATTAAAAGCCAGCAGCTGCTGTAGCTGTAGCTGCTGGCTTTTAATTTTTTTTTTCCGGTGGAGCAACCCCTTTAAGGAAAAAGTTTGTGGCATGGAGTTAAAAAGGCAAATTTTTTATTTTTTTTTAAAGGCCAACATGGAGGGGAGTTAACAGGCAGAGGAAACGCTAAAAAAACGCTCAAATGCCAGGTGGAGCAGTTGCTTTGAGCTGCAGCGTGCAACTGTGCATGGTGCCTTACAGTTGGACAGTAACAGGCGGTAGATTACTTTTCCAATTCAAACGCAAGTGGCAAGTTTTTTTTAAGAAACAGGAGAATCTCTGCATGTTCAGTTAGGAGTCGGTTTCTGGTGTCAGTCAGAATGTGTGACGCTGCACTGAACAATCTCTCACTTTCCACACTACTGCAAGGAGCTGAAAGATATTTTTGTGCCATTTGGGCGAGAGTGGGAAATCGCAGTTAATTGACTGCCCAATACTCAAGAGGTTTGTCCGAACGAAGAACAGTGACCTCTCCAAGATATGCTTCTAGTTGTATGGTAGCAGTTATGGGAGCACTGTTCTCAAATGTAGATGAATAAGCAATTTCTTGAAAAACACTGTCCACAGTCACACTGGTACCTGGCTGTTGCTCAGTGTGAGGCCTTTTGGTAGCTGGTTTCTCAAGCACCTCAGGTGTAGCTGCCTGTGCGTGTATTACCTGTACTGAAGATATTTGTTGCATTTCCAGCACAAACATCTCTTTGGCCTGCCGGCAAGCATCTACATTTGAGAAGAGACGATCTTTATACCTAGAAGAAGAAAAATACAAGACATTACAAGACATTAGACAACGTCATGCAAGCAAAGCAACAACTGTGGAAGCTTGCTGTGGGGGCACTGCTAGAAGGAAAGGTGACAGGGGGGACACGGCAAAAATAGTTGTCTGGCCTGCTCTGTGCAAAACCATTACACAGAGGCAGAGCAGGTATGTGTGTTTGTCATTATCGATTTTGTTTTGTGTTTTTTATGAAGGTGAGATTTACAGTGTTATCACTTGCATTACAATTTTTTTTTTAATGCAAGCAAGTGATAACACTGTAAAATATCACCTTCATCCAAAAAACAAAATCATATCATCAATATTCAAATAAAAACAATGCAAAATAGCAGTCAGCAATAAATAATTGATTTCCTTTGGATCGAGTAAGGTAGCGATGCAGTAAAGTGGATTTTTCTCCATGTCAGAGAACCGTTTCTGGTCCTCATCCACTTCTTTAGATAATAATCGCTGTAGTAATTACATCCGAGGCAAAAGATTCTGAACAACTCACATGCCAAGTCAACTCTTCAAAGGGAGCCAAGATGTTGATCATCTTTTCCAAGAGATTCCTCTGATTTGTTGTGATCGTTGCAGGCAGCTCATATTCTGACACATATACTCTAATGGCCCGTTTTTGCTCCATCAGAGACTACAGCATGTAAAAAGTGTTGTTCCAGCGAGTCTGAACATCTTGTTGAAGTCTTTTAATGGGTTGACCAAGCCGGATCTGAATATCTTGCAGGCGAGAATATGCCAGGTTTGAATGTTTAAAGTGCCCAACTATTTTGCGCCCAACTCCCACAGCCTCCGTAATGCTGCGCTGTGATAAAAGCCCCTCTGAGAAAGCCAGCTGCAGTGTATGTGCCACACATGAAAGACTCTGAAGACCAGCATCTTTTACACCTTTTATCATATTTCTGCCATTATCACGGACTACCACATGGACAGAACTTTTGGGAATCGCCCAAGTGTCAAGCATTTCTTCTAGTATGCTTCTTATAGCTTGGCCTGTGTGAGAGCCTTGAAATTTCTTTGCATGCAGCATGACTTGGTGCAGAGTGAAATTGGCATCAATCCACTGTGCAGTTAAGCTAATTACAGACACGGGACTCACACTACTGCTCCAAATGTCCGTGGTGAAACTGATAGTCTTTATGTCCTCCTGTAGCATGTTGGTAATGTGTTTTTTCACTGTGTTGTGTAATTGTGGCAACATGACATCTGTGACATGATGGCGGCTGGGAATTTCGTACTTTGGCTCCAAAAAGATTCATAAGTCGCAGAAAACCTTGACAGTAACAGGCGGTAGTGTGGAAAACATTGTCAACTATTGATAGTGGCTGATCATCCAGAACGATGAATTGGGTAACTACTTCAGAATTATTTTTAGCCCTTGGGTTATCCATGGAAAAATTTTCACGTCTGGCAAGGGTTTGCTGCAGTGTCAGCTGCTGAGTGCAAGAGCTAGTGACAGCTGTAAATTCGCCATGCTCAGTCTTGTGTTTCATTTTGAGGTGTTTTATGAGATTACTGGTATTATTAGAACTAACTTTTGAACCTCCTCTGGATATTTTGGCAGAACACAGTTTGCAGTCTGGAATACGTTTGTTGGTTTCATTGTTTTTAAAAAAAACTTCCAGACAGCTGACATTTTGCTGGCAGTGGCATCCATTTGCATTGCACTTAAAGCCAGAAATAAGTAAGTCTCTCCACCTTAAGGGGGGGGGGGGGGAATGAGGGAAATGGGGAAAAATTTTTGAGCCCGAATGTTTGGTTTTCTGATTTTTTCACACATGATGACACCTACTATTTTTTAGAATAATGAGGCTGCTCTCACCAGTGCTTGTTGTTTGTTCCTGCTGCATCCAGCATCTTGGTATGGCCAAGTAAACCAGCGGGGATGATGAATGAAATCCATCTGTCGGGTACAACGGTCGGTATCTCTACAATACAAAAAGCAGAGGATGGTCTCAGAAAGGCACATGCAGGAAAATGTAAGGCAAGAAACAATGATGATTTATGTAACAGCAGCAGTCATCTGTCACCATGATGGACATGTTAGGCAACAGAGACAATGTGGGAAACTAAGTTATGTAACACACACACAAATACAGGCCGGCCCCCATGCTGGACAGTGGACATTATGTTAGGCAAGAGAGAGAGACAATGTGGGACAAACTAAGTGCAACACAGGCCGGCCGCCATGTTAGGCAAGAGAGAGACAATGTGGGACAAACTAACTTAAGTATAACACAGGCCGTCCGCCATGTTAGGCAAGTGAGAGAGAGACGATGTGGGACAAACTAAGCTAAGTATAACACAGGCCGGCCGCCATGTTAGGCAAGTGATGTTAGGTAGTAGTACTGTACAGCAATCACCGGCCGCGGGACATATAAGAAAAAAGCAAGCAACAGTTAGAAATAGAGAGGAGCACTCACCGGCCGCCATGAGGGTACATGGTGTAAGGGAGGACGCTCGCCATGTGGGGCAGCCATGTAGCAGGCGCAGCAGCAAAATACATGTCATGAGGGAAACAGCACTCATCGCCGTGTGGAGAGGCCGCAACCTTATCCGGTTCCCGAGCTCCGCCCAAGCTGACGTCACTTCCGGTATCGGTTTCTGGTATCGGTGCATTTTCACGAGTACCGATACCCCCAAAAATGCCAGGTATCGGCACCGATACCGGTATCGGTGCATCCCTAATGACAACCATTACGGGTAGTCAGAAGAGCAGAGGGATCATACCAATGAAGGGAATTCTCCCCATCTCAAATCATGCCGTCAGACCTCCAGACATCAGTGGGGTAATGAAAAGAAGATATAGACTCCCATAGTGAGGTTTGTTTTCGATTTTTTTAACCACTTAAGCCCCGGACCATTTGGCTGGCCAAAGACCAGAGGAAAATTACGAATCAACAAACAAAAAAAAAAGTTACGAAAGTAGGAGTTGTGTCCAGAATCAACGAAAACACTGTACTCTACCGAAATTACGAATTATAAATCAACTAAAAATAAGGCTTTCAGAAATTCCGAATCATTTGTTATTATTCGTTATTATTCGTACAGTGTCGCTATTCGTTATCAAAATTAACGATTCGCACGAAATTTGTATTTCGTATAAATCCGAATTAAATTCCGTACACGAATTACGAATTACAAATTTTTTTAAATACGAAACGGAACAGAACGAAACAAAACAAATTTTTTGACAGCTCCCATGTCTACCATGTTGTACCATGCCCGCCTACTACTTGAAGTACTGGGAGCAGTACAATTCTTTGATTCACCATCTGCGGCTGCACAGTGGCTGGATAGAGAGGAGCGAGCGATTTGTGAGGCGCGCAACAGGTGTCCTGTCCCACCATGAACGTTATTGCATCACATTTACTTGTTTCCAGTTTTAATTCCACTTTCATGTTCCAAGGCGGAGTATGCTGTTGTTGTACTGTTCTTTATTTACCATCACGGCACTTTTGTTCTAGCTGCTGAGAAGTTATTAAGACACTGAAGTGCGCTTCCACTGTTGCCCCCAAGATGGCCTGGTATAGGCCTCAGGCCAACTTTTGGCGTGATAGTTTGGCCACGTTGGCCGGTTTTCTCGGTTCAACCGTCTACAAAACTTCCACCATGTCTTCCTTACTATTTTTTTTTTGTGCTCACTACTTTCCACAAGACTACCATTTACCTCGCCTCACTACTTGACTGCACATTGGGATGGAGGGCCTCCCCTCTCCCCTCATGTACCAAACTCTGTTTCCCTGTGTATATTGTTTTCCATGTGTGCTGCACTCCCATAGAAAATGTGTAATATTCCTATCTGTTCCCATGGTGACAACTATACAATGTCTAAGCTAACTAGATTTTTGTCCTGGAATGTCAGGGGCTTGAATAACCTGGTTAAACGCTTGGCTGTGCTCCGCACATTCAAGAGGTTGAATGCGAATGTGATTTGTCTGCAGCAGACTCATCTCCCCCCGACGTCTACTCCACAATTTACAATAAGACAGTTTTGTCATCAATACCACGATACAGGCTCAGTGTACTCGAGGGGGGCGAGTGTCCCGATATGACAAGGTACGCAATTGTTGTGGAATTCCTAGGCTGTTTGCAGAGCACACAGCCTATAATTCCTGTGCTATCTAAGCACACATCAGATTTCATCCTTTTGCAATAATGCTATCTCTAAGTTTGCTAAAATCCACTCACCGTTCATTCCCATTCATCCCAAGAAGGCAGCACCACAAAAGCTATGTTCTCATTTCAGCATACCAGCCTAGACTGTCCAGCCGACGCCTAATCATAGGCTTTTATTAAACTCAAAAGATCTCAAGACAGGAGGTGATTGGTTGCAGCAACCAGTCACCTCCCCCCATGGGCGGGGACATCACAGGATGTTCCTTCCACAGGAGAATGACCATACAAGGACATCCTTCCAAACAGATACAATGTTCATTCAAATTGACTAACAGTGACATACACTGTTACCAAATGACGGAAACTACATAACAATTATGCCTCAAATGGACAACAATTATTTTATAGTTATGCTACTGTTCCTGTGGACACAGATATGTGCGCTCATAGTCATTTAACGCCCCCCGCCAGGGGCTGGCCAGTTCCCCCAACGGGGCGCAAAACAACATCTCTAAATGCAGCAAACATCGCTGTTTCCATAGGAAGATTTTCCCGCCACTGATCTTCCACCAACGTCTGTATGTGCAAATACGCTCAGATGAGCGCATTACAGCAAAACTGACACTGGGGGGACATCTGACAACATACATTAATACATTTCCATAAAAATCTCCACAACAGTCCTCCCTTTTTTGTCATATGCACCCCATGTGTCCATCGATGAGAGTTGATCTGCTTCTTACACCTGGAAATGAATCAGTCCTTAGTCCATAAAAAGGAAAACACGGCTTGACATGTAGACTCTACTCTTCAGGGGCATGACTTATAAAGGAGGACACGACATGGTGAGCTGTAGTAATCGCCGATCCGTCTGTGATCCTCTGTGTCTTGTATGTGGGTCCGGCTTCGGGGCGTCTCATCAAGGAAACTCTGGTCACGCGTCAAATCAGGCAACAGGAGCACCTCGTCACGACATAGAAAGAATAGAAATAAAACGACATAAGTATATATATTCCCACTTCCTTTAACCACGATCCGCTGTAAAATAAAAATTAGATCCCCAAAGATTCCCAGACCCTTAAAATAGACTCCCAACCTTCACTTAGCTACAGCTCTGGCTTCAACAATTACATGAAGAACCCTATCCTTAACGGATGAGAATTGTTCAATCGTTTCCCAAGCCCGAGCCCCCCCCACCTTGTACATCCAGGACCCCATGCCCAGACCTGGTCGGGGTTGGTGAACAAATCCCTTCTAGCTGTCCCTGCCATTCTTAATTTCCTGCGCCATCAGATCCTCGCGATCGGCCGCGACCTAAAATGTTGGGACAGCTTCACCATCACGCATGAACCTCTTGCTTTGGGGGAATTACCTTTATAAGCTGCAGATCCGCATAAACACCAAACTAAAGTTCAAACACACTTGTGGGCTGCCTAGATACCCAAACCGACAAGAGGCAGAGCTATTAAAACTAAAACCAATTTTACCCTCTAAAAATGCATCGTTGGATTCCATTGACAAGTGTCTGTCTGGAGTCTTCACTAGTTTGTCAAAACTCCTCATACCCATAACATCATAGATGGCATGTACCTCTGTCATCGCTGGGGACTAAAACTCGGTGAAGACTCAGAACAGACCATCGGTCCTGTTCGCTTTCTGAGCTAGTCAGGACATACACTTTACATAATAACTTGGGATGCTTTTCACCGTTACCCTCGCTAAAATTTACTAAACAACAAAAATATAAATAAACAAAGATACTCCTCATTCTTTGGTGTGGTTGAGCCGCTTCTTGCAGTGGCTGGCGTGGTCTCATCCCTCAAGCTTCTTTACAACGACCCAGTCACCTGGTTGGAAAGAATGTAAACTGATTATTAAGTCAGGGTCCAGGAGGGACTCGTGAAAACCTTTTGGTGGACATTTTGAAGTTTATGTCACAACGATTGCACCCACCCCATCAGCCCGAGAATATAAGTGACAGCTAATGAGGGGAGTACGACCCTGATTTTGATTGACCTCCAAACAACCCTCATATGACAATAACCCAGACATCGGGACTGTGGCCACTGCATAACCTGTGCGTGGCTTACAATACCTGGAACCACTGACAAAAGGTTCTTAGCCTCTGGGATGGGAACCTACTTCACCAGACTGCTGCTTGCCGATTCAAATTCTATCAAAGAAAGACAGTCTTGGCACAAACTTGGTTAGAATTACAGAGGTTATTATTAGTTTTAAAAAAAAAACTGTCACTCTTACATTTATCACTTCTCCCCCCTTTTCTTCCTTATTACAGACTGAAGGAAGAAATGCGTGGTGCAGGAAAAAAGAAACAATGAAATAACCTATGATACTTTTACCTCCCTTAGACTCATATTTATCCATATGTACAGCTGTCTACATACACCTGTTCTCTGTGTACAAACTCCTTGGACCTGAAAAATACTTATAAGCAAAATCATTACTCTATCCTTCATATTTAACCTGCAAAGAATGGAAAATAATAATGACATTCCTGTACATTGGTAAATTGTCAATGACATTCTTTCAAAACTGATTCAAACAAAACCCTCTGTAACCCTTACTTTTCCCGTTCCTACAAAAATACAACAGCCGCGACGCATCGAAGGATCGCTGCGGTAAGTTCGAACATATTCACGTTACTACATATAAACACTCAGATACAAACGTGGGGGAAATACTTCCCAGTTTCCAAAACCATAAATTAAAAAAAACAAACAGCCAGAATTCTCCCTTCACTCTTTCAGCAATAGAAAAAAATACAATGGGAATATGAGAGCAACTCGAGAAGCTTGCATGGACCAGCCATACAAAGTTCAAACAAACGGGCATGAGACTACACCTCCATCAACACTCATCATTACAGATTTCTGAAGCCGCAGCTTAACTACATCCATTCCAGAGGGATACCCAAAATAGTATCCTTGGACCACCTATGTTAATCTTTTTGGGGTTCAAAGGCCTTTGCCCCAAAACTAGGCTTCGTGCACTGTGTGACCGTCTGACTATGGGAAGCCTCCATTCCTTCCCTTTACACAGACCTCCTTGTGTCCATGGCGATTCGAATCGGCTTATCGTCTTAAACCTGCGTCCAGGTTAAACCGTTGCACCCATTTTCGGAGATCACCGCCCGGTGTCTTCTTATACGGTGAATTGCAGAACTACAACCACTATATGGTCAAGTCCTCCAACTAGAAACCCTAACCGAGGCGTCAACTCTATGGCTTGTTGTCCCAACACTTTTGGAACTACAGAACAACCACAGATCAACCCCCAAATTAGGCCTCTACCCCTCACAGTGTATGCATACACAAGCATTTTCCGCTATACACCCATACACTGCGTTGTCAGACTAAACCACACAGAACAATTACGCCAGTTTACCACCTGCAGAACAATGTGGCTTCTCTCTGTATCTAGATGATAAAATAATGGTGATGCCCCCTGTTTGCTCTCTACTCAAAACTGTATTACAGTACAAAACTTCACAAAACTGGAACGAAATATAAAACACTTTTAAACGCCAAAATGCTTTCCATTTTCCTTCCAGACACAAATCTCATTGCTCACCTTTAAAAACCCCAAGCTCCTCCCACTAACTTTCTGCTGATATATAAATTCTGAAAAGAAACTTCCATTTATGCTCAGCTCTTAAAAAAAACAAACTGGTTTATTTACATATCAATTGTTCAGGAAGAGGGAGGGGGAGGGGAGGCCTTAATCGCCTTGTCTATCAAGACTCCAAAAAATCCATGGCTACACATTATATATTTCAACAATTTAAAACCTTGTCAAGAAAATGATGGAATTAAACCCCCCTTTGCAAATGGGATGGTCCTGACCCAAAAATCCCCTGCAAGCAAAACCACAAGTTGAGACTCAAATCTTCAAAACATATGAATTGCCCTCTGGGAAACTCCCAAATATCCAAACATAAAAACACATCATTGTACAAAAACTCTGTTAGTCTTACAATCCATCAAAATTCAGTGTAAAGTGAAGTCCTTCCTACATTCGAAACAGAGAAATCCCCCCTCCTAGCACCACCTGCATGGAGTTTGCATGTCCTCCCTGTGTCTGCGTTGGCCTCCTCCCACACTCCAAATGCTGGTAGATCAGCCAGATCCCATCCATAAATAGGCCCCAGCATGTGCGTGTGTCTGCAAGCACGTTGTGGCCCCTCGGGGTAAAACCGCGCTATTTTAAGATACCTCTCAACTCACCTCAAAAGGTGATGCTTAGAAAAGCAATTTAAACCAGAGACAAAACTGCGCCAATCAACAAATGCCAATACAGCATATTCAGGGGCCGTGTTTGCTAAACTGGAACTTCCTATCTCAAACTGTAAACGTCTCTCAAAATGGCCGACAAGCCAGGACTACAAAATGGTGGATGACCCACCACAGCACCTCATGGACAACAAAAATTGCGCCATTGACGCATGCAATTTTTCCCGCCAAAACCAGCATGGGACGTCACAATGAACACCACATTGGTTCCCCTACACAAAGAAAAACACAAATTGCCTCCACCAGGTTCCAGCACAGAAAAGATCGCACTATATTCGCACCAAACATCAAAATCTGCCCCAAAGGCTGAGAAATTCCACCAGCAACATAGCGAACGAATGCCACAGCATGGTCACATGATATCACACCCAAAGGAAAGGTGGCTGCACCTTCCCTTATAGGATACCAACAGGCTAAGGAAAAACTGTGCCTCAAAATGGCAGACAAACCTGCAAGGCTAACAAAAGCCAAGAATGGCGCCATTACTTTTTCCCGCCAAAACCAGGATCTCTTCACTAGAGAACCAAAAATGCTTTTCTCCACAAAGACTGACTACACCATTGAAACTTTTCTAAATGATCAACAAAATCCACTGAAAAAGGTGTCAGCTACACTCTACAGGGACCACATGTACACTTACAAACTTAGCCTCCCTTTTGCCAACTAAACAGCACATTCAATAAATGTTAGTTACATGACAATATTAAAAACATATTCGTTTCTCTAAGTTCATATACTCTGAGATATTCACCACTTTTCTCTACCTAAAGTTCACACACAGTGGCCTCAGCTTCCATAACAAGCCATTGCAGAGACATACTATGTCTGCCTTCTAGCAATGCCTGGCCACTTGGATATGCGGCGGGAACTTTCAACTCAAAAACCAAACACTTTTGTTAAAATATTTTTCCACTTATGGGGACATGTGTCTTTGTCCCCTATAAAGGCAAAAATCACAATCTAACCATTTCTATTTTTCATAGAAATCACAAACACCACACACATACAGTATATTGTTGCTTGTAACATCAGATCATCTCTCAGGGCCCTTCCACTACAAAACTCCTGCATGCTATTTACAGAAAGTCACCAACTTTCACCCTTGTAACTGAAATGCTGGCTGCCCCTCCCCCACTAAACCTCATGGCTTATGGCTCAATGCAGCGGCCATCTTTAACAAGGCCGCCAATCTCAGTGTAGGCTGCATGAAATACCACAGCTATACCTTCATTTCATACACAATATACAGTCTCCATCAGATCATCTCTTACACAACTTCAGTCACACTTATGGGGACACATGTCCTGCATCACACAAACAATCTAATCACACACAGGCACACACAATCAAATTCACAGGCATACGATTGGATTTACAGGCATACAATCTCTCTCCCAACAAAAATCACACACACACACATACGATTCGCAGACATACACACGCACACACACTGCAAACTTAAAGCATTATTTCAAAAAGACAAAAAAAATGTTCTTTTAAAGAGTAGAGCCCCCCCATCGGAACGTAGATCCACTCTTCCTCCCATCTCGATCCGATGTCCAAAAGGGACTCCATCTATTCCCAAAAATCCTGGCCCGCCATTCTGTTGTGGAATTCCTAGGCTGTTTGCAGAGCACACAGCCTATAATTCCTGTGCTATCTAAGCACACAGCATTATTGCAAAAGGATGAAATCTGATATCTCTAAGTTTGCTAAAATCCACTCACCGTTCATTCCCATTCATCCCAAGAAGGCAGCACCACAAAAGCTATGTTCTCATTTCAGCATACCAGCCTAGACTGTCCAGCCGACGCCTAATCATAGGCTTTTATTAAACTCAAAAGATCTCAAGACAGGAGGTGATTGGTTGCAGCAACCAGTCACCTCCCCCCATGGGCGGGGACATCACAGGATGTTCCTTCCACAGGAGAATGACCATACAAGGACATCCTTCCAAACAGATACAATGTTCATTCAAATTGACTAACAGTGACATACACTGTTACCAAATGACGGAAACTACATAACAATTATGCCTCAAATGCACCACAATTATTTTATAGTTATGCTACTGTTCCTGTGGACACAGATATGTGCGCTCAGAGTCATTTAACGCCCCCCGCCAGGGGCTGGCCAGTGCCCCCAACGGGGCGCAAAACAACATCTCTAAATGCAGCAAACATCGCTGTTTCCATAGGAAGATTTTCCCGCCACCGATCTTCCACCAACGTCTGTATGTGCAAATACGCTCAGATGAGCGCATTACAGCAAAACTGACACTGGGGGGACATCTGACAACATACATTAATACATTTCCATAAAAATCTCCACAACACAATTCTCCTCCCTAGATGTAAAAATTGATCCAGAGGGTCGTTTTGTATTCTTTTTGTGCTCCCTTTATGGGACGAAGTGTATACTGGCTGGGTTGTACATTCCTCCTCCCTTTTCAGCTGGCCTATTTAAGATCTTAGATGATTATATGTCCCGTTTCCCAGGCATTCCGGTGTTAGTCCTGGGAGACTTCAATAATTACCTAGATTATGATAAGGACAGGCTTAGTTCCCGCATTACTGTATCAACGGTGCGGGGTCAGGGGTCTACCCTTTTTGCTCGATTTCTTTTGGAGATGGGCCTTACTGATGTTTGGAGAATGCGTAACCCAGAGGCTAGAGTGTATTCTTGTCAATCAGCTTCAGTGGGGGGTCTGTCTACTGCAGCTACTTAGGAAGTGACGCCAGGGGATAGGACACAGGGAGCAAACGAGAGAGAGTGTGAGTGTGAGAGAGTGTGAGAGTGTGAGAGAGAGACTCAGCAAGCTGGAAAAGGCTGCAGATAAACAGCAAGAAACAAATGCTGAGAAAGACACACACAGCAACAGGAAATGAAGGGATCCACGGACAGGAATAAAAGGGAATATAACTGCACAGCCAGAGGGAAACACTGAGAAAAAAGACAAGATCAAACACACAAAATATGGGAATACACAGACGGCAGCAAACACCACAGGAACAGAGGGTCTGGCTTCCATGTGAAGACACATTGCTCGAACACTAACACACAGGCACAAAGGACTTAATAATACCTAGGTTCAGGGTGTATAGGCAGGAACCCAAGCAACTCGGACAGGAGACAACATGTACACATGCCAAATCGATGTGTACAGAAGTATGACAACCCTGTATTCACTATATCTGGTCACCCACAGTACACAAAACATGGAAATGCAATTATTTTAGTAAATATAAACAGCTAAAATACCTTTTCTTATCAGCAGTATACAGCAGTCTTGTGACTTCTATCAGTGTCTGGATGAGTACTGGTTAAAGCTTGTAGGAGGAGTTTTCATTCTACTCTCTGACTGTTCTATGAGGCTGTATGACCCCTGACCTTCTGTCTGGACAGTGCTGATTGGCCCTGCGCTGATCACATGCACCCCCCCCCCCAAAAAAAAACTCTTTAGCAATGCACACCAAACTGAGCATGTGCAGAGTGCCTCCGAGGCTCTGTATTATCAGCAAATGGACTGGGGCCAGTAAAAGAAGGGGAGGATCAGAGAAGGCAGGATTAAACAGCATTTTTACACAAAGCGCAGGATTAACCCCTTAGGTTCCACCGTGAGTATAACAATCATGCTTTATTGCATATAGACTGATTTTACTATTGTGGGTTTAGTAACACTAAGATACATCTGGGAATAATTTACATACTGTTTATAGCATTTTCCTAGGGTGTGTTTTTTGTTTTTTCTTATGATTTTGTTTTCCATTTTGATCAGTCTTTTGGAATACATTCCTGGGAGTGTCCATGATTATTTTTTAATCCACTTGTTTTATTTATTGAGCATTCATTTTGGACTTTTGAATCAGAAACAAAAAATATTCAGCACCAAACTCTGGTTCACCTTATTTGCAAGGTAGACTCGGAGCTAACATACTGTAGGTATAACTGCCTATGTGTATACTAAATAACCTAGGGTACTTGGCTGGCTATCAATAAAAAGGTAGGAGGAGGCCATAGTTTAAAGCAGTAAAATATAAAATAGGAACTACATTGCAAGTCCCACCACTGTTGTGGTTTTAGATTTTGTAGTATGAAGAGAATAACTGCTGCATCTTCAGAAGTCAATTTGCTTAGCTGTAGGGTGCCTGGCAGGTAGAGTGCCCTAGATAAATTAAGCCTATAGGCAATTACCTAAAATGGGTATTTTCAGTAGATCCACATTTTAAGGTTCTAATGCGAGTAGGCTTGTATATGCTAAAACTACTAAAAATACTCCCATCAGTTTGAAAGCATGGACACTTCAGTTATTTTGAAGCTGAAAAAAGCTCTAGGGCTTAAAATTAGATGCCAAAAAATAAAATTACAGATTATTTATATAATACACACACACACATGCACAGTAAAAACATTGAATTGGAATTTTGTGCTACTGATGTGGAACAATATAAACACTGTTGAATCAATGACCTAGCTAAAGCATAAGCTAATAATAGCTTCAACATTTTTGTAAGTGTAGCGCCCTCCTCACTCCCCTCTTTTTCTTCAGCTCCTCTGTCTCTTGTCTAGGGGTACCTTCAGAGGGGAAGGGAGCAGGGACACCACGCCTGGCCTTCACCACAGGTGTCAGTGTGGTATAAGCAAAGTTGTTTTACCTTCGGGTCAGTGTTGCGCACCTGGAGCCTCCACCGAGAGTTATCTTGAACAATGTCTGTCAGGAAATGAGCCCCACAACATTAAAGTCCAACACTCCTTTATTCTTCTCGAATGAACACAATCAGTTGAACTCCCTTGTAGAAACAGAACAGAAAAGGAGGTATGGATACGAGTAGGCCCAGACACAATGTGTTCTCCACTTTCCTCCCTGAAAGTGAGTTGCGGTCTCTGAGCGAGGAGGGAATTTCCTTCCAGGCGGTCTCCGATGAGAGGCTCACCCGTCACTGGCAATATGCTGCACCAGGTCTTCAAGTGAGGAGCTCCCCCCGGTCCATTACGCCTTCCGGATTCGGGTACCCAATCCCTGGGTACCCTAGGATCTCCTTCCCTCGCGGAACTCAGTGTTGGGCACTGAGCTCCAGACCTCCATCCGAGTACCTCACCCCAGGCTAAAGGTGCCTGGGATGGAACACGACCTCCGGCTGTCCTCTAGGCCTAGGCCCGCTTAGAGAACCGACACGAACCACCGCCCGCAGGCTGAAGGTGCCTGGGACTCGACCCCGTGACAAAGATGGCCGGCCCTTTATACCCTCTCCCAGCAAGCACGGCGGGTTCCCCGCCCCACCATACCGCTGCCGAGGAAGGACAAAAAGGAGGTACGGCACACAGCAATGATTCAACCCCAGCCCAGGGCGACAGCGCCACCTGCTGGGCTGCAGGGAATTACACATCACTGATGTCTCTGCCAAGTTCAAATTACACCCGGGAAAGTACATACCTGCTACATAAGTAATGCATTTCGATCCAAATGGAAACACGTGACAGGCTAATGAGAAAAGGGTTAGTATGGAACCACATATGGGGGGGGGGGGATCATTGAGCATTATGCACGCAGGACATATGTACATAAACAAATGGATGCATATTCAACAGCACTTTAGCCATTCTGTTAAAATGGTACATGAAATTCAGAGACATTGTGTGTAATTGAGGTTTTATTTTAGGAAGCAGAACCGAGTTGTTCTGTGCATATAATGAAAACAATGTTCAAAGTTCAAATGTTTAGCAGCTGTTCGCTGTCTTAATACTGTATATACACAACAGTTCTCTTTAACTTAAAAGGGTAAATAAAGACAATCTTGCTCATATGCAAAAAGGCACACAGTATAAATGGCAATGATGACAGCTATCTTTTATAGAGTTATACAATGCTATATGCAGTTTTATTGGGAGGATCTCAAAGGGGCAATAAATACCAGGAGTGTGTTATGTGTGGAGTTCAGGGATGCGCTATGTACAGAGTAAAGTGTTCAGGAGTATGTATGCTATGTTAAGAGTGCAGTTTTTGGGGTGCCCTATGCAGAGAGAGCAGAGTTCAGGGTGCGCTATGTACCGAGTGCAGGGTTAGGGGTGCGCTATGCACAGTGCACAGTTTCAAGGTGCCTTATGTACAGAGTGCAGAGTTCAGGGGTGTACTACATACAGAGTTTAGGGTGTGTTATACACAGTGTGTAGGGTTCAGCTCTCTTTCACATGCTGTCCACATTTCATCCCCACCCCTTCTTGGCCCTGACCTCTACACCCCCCTAAAAAAACAAAAACAAAAAAAAAAACTTCTTTGCATCTCACCTACCCGGCTGGCTCCTTCTCTCTTTCTCACATGCAGGGAGATCATTGGTAGTCATCTGTGCGCATGGGCGCAGATGGGCATCACAGTGGAGCTTACCATGTGATGCTCCATCCCACACTGCAGCTGCTTATGCATCACTTTTGTCCCTGTCATGAGTGCAGGGCAGGCAGGAATCTGTGAGAGCTGCCAAGAGGAAAGCGGTCATTGAAAACACAGAAGGCTTCTGTGTTTACAAGTGACAGTGGGGAGTGAAGGACGAGAGCTGGAGGTGGCGAAATTGAGTTTTGCAACATGGCTTGGCAAACCGTATTTGAATAAAGGATCAGTCCTCTCAAAACAATTATTTCAGTCATTCCTGGATGTATGAGAACTCACTCAGAAATGTCACCATCAGGAGCTACGTGCCAGAGCTGTTGCCCGGCTCTGAAAAATTTGAACACAGCAGCATTCTTCCTGGGTCCTCCTGCCCGAAACTTTCCCAGGCAACCCAGAACACTGTTCAGCCACAATTGTGGAGCAGGTATTGATCTGTGATTGCCAGAGCTCATTGATAGCTGAAAGACTAACATGAAGCTCTGCTGCTGGTCACAGAACATGGGCTTTGCTGAAGGACTCTATGGCTGTGTAGAAGAGCTAGCTCCTGGGCACAATTGTGAGTGCAATATTTTCTTTAGTCCTAATTAAATAATGTCAGTTATAATGCATTGGTACTGCATCCTTTTTTGCTTTTATCTTGATTTTACAGTTTACCCATTAGATGCTGCAAGAACAAAGTTCTGGCCAGTAGAGTACCTAGCATATCTGGCACCCAGGCTAATCCAATTTTTTTCTTTTTAACACCCCATGGATAGCATGCCAAATACCAGAGAATACCTGAGCTTGTCCACTGTATACACAAAGCAATCATATGGCACAGTCCTTGTAGTCACAAAATATGCCTAGATTACTGTGCCACATGCAAAAGCCTAAGGGCTTGGTCATACAGATGGCCAGGGGATGGTAAAAGTAGGTAAATCATCCACAGTTTGACTGGACCCCAACTGACCATCTACACACAGAAACACAACTGCTCAGGGCTTTGCTTCACAGCCATGTCAACAGTGCGTCAGGAACCATGAATCAGACTGGAGACAGAGGTGCAGTAAAAAATCACACTTTAATAAAATGGCAAAATAAAACAAACAGAATAAATGTGGTCAAAACATAGCCAGGGTTCGGTAACCAGAGCGGGTAGTCAGAACAAGCCAGTAAAACAGGAATCCAGAGATCAGCGTAGTCAGAAGCAGCAAACGGATTTAGGAACCAGAAGGGAAGTCAGCCACTCAAAAGACTTTAACAGGAAAACACAACAGAGAGTATCCGGATATGTTGACCAAGCTGAAGGCCCAGGATATATGATCCAGGCAGTTGAAATAGGGTTAAGGGTCAGACATAAGTAATGCACAAAGGGAAGGGGTCAGAAGTGCCCAATGTAATGAGTGTAGGGGTAAGAGGTGGGTCATGCACAGGCAACTTTACAGAATGCAACCAAAAATTACAATCCCCCGGCTAGTATAAATCCCCCCTCCCCCCAAGCCTTAATTCCCCACAGCCTTAAGTCCCCTTTTAAACCCATCTCCTCAGTACAGAGCCCTCCCACACACTGGGCACAGATTCCCTACAGTACAGATCTCCCCTATTAACTTTAAGTAGCATTTAACTTTAAGTAACAAGGGCAGTTCAGAGTGAAGAGAAGTCCACCCCTCGGCTCTGATCTGCTGCTGACAGGATGGAGACCTAGCACTACAGTGCTGATAGCATAAGCAATGTCGTGGTGTACAGCACAAAAAAGAGAAAAAAAAGGCCAGAGACATCTGGCACAGACTTCACCCCCCTAAGTATGTCACTGCTACTTACCTGTACAAGATCTAGGAGAGCTAGCAACTATTCACATATTTCAACATGTGTCCGTATTATTTGTGTTTGTTCTTTGATAACTAGTTTTCCCTGGTAATTCAACTAATCTTATGATATACTGTAAGTATTACAAATGCATTCATAAGGTGTTTAGCAACACTTAAGTCCTGTATACATGGGCCAAAAAATTGGTAGACTTTTGGTGCTTGTGTACAGCTGTCTGTCTCATGACTGGCTTCTGTTGAACGGGCACACTGGAAAACTAGCATCCAATCAACGCTGGCAACCAACGGCTGCCAGCGCTGATCTGTTTGATCTGGCGGGGGGAGTCCACCCTCAAAACTCAAAAGCACAACAGGGGAGATCACAGCACCAACATTGCTTGTGTTAGTACGTTTTGTTTTTTTTCGCTCAGCCCGGCCGTTTTGAACAAAAAAAAAAAAAACACTTCTAGTGTGTACCTAGCTTTATTCACTTATAGTGTCTACCTAGCTTTAAACACAAACCTGTCTTTCAGCGAGCATAGTGGGTCACTCAGCAACTTTCAGAAAAAGATCATGTATTCTTTTCAAAATATGCTCCTTGGTAATATGAAACTCCCCCTGGGATGCGACGTTGGTATCATATGATGCACTGGTGGAGTCATTTTTTTTTTCTTTCGCTTAGGCAAGAATTGAAGCAGGATGACATATTTAACCACTTCAATACAGGGCATTTTCACCCTCTTCCTGCCTAGGCCAATTTTCAGCTTTCAGCGCTGTAACATTTTGAATGACAATTGCGCAGTCATGCAACACTGTACCCAAATGATATTTTTGTAATTTTTTTTCCCCCACAAATAGAGCTTTCTTTTGGTGGTACCTCTGCCGTTTAAATTTTTTGCACTATAAACAAAAAAAAGCGTCCATTTTGAAAAAAAAAACACAATATTTTTTACTTTTTGCTATAATAAATATCCCAATTTTTTTTTAGAAGAAAAAAAATTTTTTTCCCTCATTTTAGGCCAATATGTATTCTTCTACATATTTTTGGTAAAAAATAAATAATAATAATAAAAAAAAAAAAAACAATAAGCGCATATTAATTAATTGGTTTGCGCAAACGTTATAGCATCTACAAAACAGGGGATAGATTTGTCATTTTTATTATACATTTTTTTTTACTAGTAATGGCGGCGATCTGCGATTTTTATCGTGACTGTGACATTGCGGTGGACACATCGGACACTTTTGACACTATTTTGGGACGATTGACATTCATAAAGCGATCAGTGCTATAAAAATGCACTGATTACTTTATAAATGTCACTGGCAGGGAAGGGGTTAACACTAGGGGGCGATCAAGGGGTTAAATGCGTTACCTAGGGAGTGATTCCGTGGGGGGAGGGGACTGATGAGGGGAGGTGACCGATCGTGTTCCTATATACAAGGAACACACGATCGGTCTCCTCTTCCTGACAGGGTGTGGATCTGTGTGCGTGCGCCCCCTAGTGGCCAGGAAGCCATGGACGTCAAATGACGCCCACCCGGAGGGACAGAGTGTTCCTGCGGATGTCATATGACAATAGACTTGGGGAAGTGGTTAAAAAAGGTAGGATTAAAAAAAATATTATAAGGACGGTGATTTTGGTGAACATGGAAGGGGGGATTACATTGGTGTAAAATGTATCTTAAGTGAAGAGCCACTTTAAGTATTGTAGCACATATTTCTTTTGGAATGGGAAGCAGTAGTTCTACTCAGATTTGCATAGGTTTAGGACAGGCTTTGTTTATTAAAGTCTTCGGCAGATGGAACGTCAGTATTCTAATGAAGAATGGAAGTCTATATGTTATGACTTACTTTTTCCAATCATTTTAATAAATAAGGTTCAGTATATTTTTTTTATTAGAATGATTTAGGAAAGAATCACTTCTATATAATTTCCAAGTTTACTGCATATACGGTACAGCATTTTGTAATATAGCTCAAATACTACTCATCCAATTTTCAGAAATTAAACACTTCTCCATAGAAATATGCATTTATTTATGTCTATTGAGACATAGCCTTATGTCAGCACTGAACAGAATCTTTTATCCCTTTGTGAAAACTAAAAAATAATTTAAACAATGCACAAATAAATTCTCTAAAGTTACTAATGCGTCACTAAAACACATTATAATTAATAATATACTAATGAATACCATCTTGAAGATGTAACAGCCTGGATGAAAGCTTTACTGCATAAAGCAATGAGAAATTAAACCAATGCTAGTAAGCAAACCATTAGATAATATAAAATGAGCCAAATACATTTAACATTGAATATCTGTTGACAGAGTTCTACATTTCTGTTTTTGCCAAGAAACACAGAAAAAGAGAATATATATATATATATATATACACACAAAAAAATAGCACTGGAAATACATAACCTTAGGGAATCAAATGGCAAGTGAAGTACAGGCTCCATATAAAAACGAAAACGAATTGCCGGTCTGACATGCTGATAAAATGGCTTCAAAACTTTATGCCACTGATCCACAAGAGCTACGAAGCATAGGTGTGAATTTTTCCTTCTAGGCCTGCATACTTGTTTCAGATTAGGAACATGATGAACATGTCTATGGTTTTGTTTTATTTTTCACCTGTGGCACCTGCGCTATGGTTCTCTGGATCATTTTTCTACCTCCGTAAACCCCCCTCCCCTCCCCTCTACATTATCAACATCCTATGACCAATACTGTGCATATCTCCTGGAATGTCCAGGGGCTAAATTCCAAATTTGAGAGATCTGTTAGTCCTTCCATACTTGAAGTCGCATTATCCACACATTGTCTTCCTGCAGGAAGCCTATTTGCTGGGTAACAGAATTCTCTCCTTGAGAAGGAACTGGATTCAGAGAGCATTGCACGCTACTTACAGTATTCACCTTATGCTGGGGGTGTTTCTATTGTGCTGTATAAAAACTTGTGCTCCATCAAACAGGTGTTTTTTTGACCCTGTGGAGAGATACCTGTCTGTCATCATTGACACCTATTCACATTTACTATCCTTGGTTAATGCTTACATTCTACCACCTTTCCACAGGAAAATTCTCTATACTATCCTGGACAAACTTGCTCTTCTCAGGTCTCTTAAAATTCTGATAGCAGGAACAGGACATTAGGTTGTACTCAAGCCCACTCTGAGAACCCTTCATTAGACTCTGTTGGCACTCCCGCAGAGATTTGGCACGCCAACATCAAAATCGAACCCACTGGGGGGCGTAACCACGGCATGAGCGCATGAGGATACCTGCTAGAGGAGCTCCGTGAACCCACCACACTGATCGTATTCAAAGCAGTCTTCCTGGGGAGATTTTGACCCCGAACTTTGACATCTAGACGGCGGACATCCCCGAAGCCTCAATGGACCTCCCAAAACCTGTCTGGATCCCTGGATAAATGCTTTCAGAGCCCCGCAGGGGCTTCCCTCACCACCTTGAGAGAGGGCCAACTGATCTTGGGGGGCAGGGATTTCAATGTCAGCCCGGACCCACGGATGGACACATCTACAGGTCATTCTATCCACTCATTCGCTTTCCTTAAGCACTTCAGAAAATCCCTAAACTCCCACCATCTTGTAGACTGCTGGAGAGTACACCATCCCACCGATAAAGACTTCCGCTACTATTCGGGCACTCACACTGTGTATACTCGAATAGATCGGTTATTGATGGATCAGTTCTCTCTGGAGACCCTATCTAGTGCGTCAATTGGATCTATCGCCATCTCGGATCATGCCTCAGTATCCCTCTCTATACATCTGCAGTCCTCTGACTTGGTGCCCGAATGAGAACATCTTAGATGATGAGGTAGCGTCAAAACGTATATCAGAGCCTATTTCCATGTACTTTGCAGAGAATTCAACAGAGGGTGTGGGGTTGGCATCCATTCGGGAAGGGCATAAAGCAGTGGTCAGAGGGGAGTTCATAGCTCAGGGCTCTAGATATAAAAAAAAAAAAAAAAAAAAGCATGTGAAGGGGATCTTCAAAGCCTCCTAAAAAAAATCCAATATGCAAAACTCATACAAACATTGTATGACCTTGGAGTTGGCTGCAGAACTGCATGGAGCTTGCCAACCTGCTTGATACCCGGATACGGGCACGCTTATGCCATATCTTACAAATTTTACGAGTATGGGAACAAATGCGGGCAAATGCTTGCCAGGGCTCTGATGAGACAACAGGCCTCGGGCCATGTCCATAAACTCCATACCGTGACGGGTTCCCAGGTAGTGTACGCCTCTAAGATTGCTGCTACCTTTTGGGACTACTATGCCCAGCTCTACCATCTCCCTAAGACACTGCCTGGCTTAACAGTAGATCAGAAACAGGACCGTATACTGCAGTATCTGGCAGAGGCTCAAACCTCTCAGCTCACTACCCAAATTAACAAACAACTTGAGACGCCCAGCACCCAGACAGAACTGGGGACAGTAGTAAAAGAGCACCCGAAAGGGAAAAGCCGAGGACCTGACGGTTATATGAACGCCTATTACAGGGCTTTCCTCCCTCTCGTCTAACCCAATGTGTGCCTACTTTAACGCCTTAGCTTTGGGTACTGCCATACCCAAAGAGGGACTACTGGCCCATATTACGGTGCTCCCTAAAGACGGGAAAGACCACACTGCCCCTAGCAGCTACAGACCGATCTCACTTCTCAACACTGATATAAAAATATTGGCAAAGATTTTAGCTAACCGTCCTAAACCCATATAGCCATCTATAATACATTCAGACCAGACGGGTTTTATTACTGGAAGGGAAACTAGGGACAATTCTTACAATGCAATTCAATTGATCCATTGGGTACAAAACACAGACCGACCATCCACCCTGTCGTCTGCTTTCCACTGACGCTGAAAAGGCGTTCGACAGGGTGGATTGGGTCTACCTTCGAGCTGTATTGATAAGACTGGGACTTGGCCCCAACATGCTCTCCTGGATAGCTTCGCTCTACAGCTCCCCTGAGGCCCGAGTTAGGGGGAACGGCATCCTTTCAAACGCCTTCCCTATCTTGAATGGAACTAGGCAGGGATGCCCATTGTCCCCCCTTATTTTCGCCCTCACCCGGGAACCATTACTCAATAGGATTTGCATGAATCCAAAATGTTAAAGGTTTCTGTGTTGGGCCAAGGGAGCATAAATTATCTGCTTATGCGGACAATATCCTGTTCTATGTGGCTGACCCCTTGATTTCCCTCCCCAATATCATGGATGAATTACAGAATTTAAGCTTATTCTCTCATTTCAAAATCAATTATAATAAATCAGAAATTCTATCTATATGAATATTCCCTTGAGCTTGTGTACACGGTTGCAATCCTCGTTCTTCTTCACCTGGTTCCATACTCACATGAAATATTTGGGTGTCTATCTCACCCCCTTTTGCTCCCAGCTTTAAAACAGTAATTACGTCCCGCTACTCTCCATCATAAAAGCAGACCTACACAGCTGGGACTGCGAGACCTTCTCGTAAATGGGCCGAGTCAGTGTGTTAAAGATAAACATGTTACCCCGAATCCTGTTCTCTTTGCCCAAGTCTTTCTTTTCAATCTTTAACAGTATTTTCCTAAAATATATCTGGCATGGGAGAAGCACTGGGTTGGTTCTTTTTACCCTACAGCAACCTAAGCGGCTGGGAGGCCTGGGAGTCCCACATATACGCAAATATTATGAGGCGATCGGTCTGCAGTGGATATTGGACTGGCACCATGGGGTGTCCATGAAGGTGTGGGTATCCTTAGAAAAATTCTTGGCTGGCCACAACTTATCCCATGCACCATGGGTACCCAGGGAACATAGAGGACTGTCTGTTTCTCCAGCTACTATTCAAGCTTTGCAGCAATGGAATGTCCTAAATAGGTCAGGAAAGCTTGCCCCTCGGTTCTCCCCCTAGCTCCCCTGGGAGGCTTCCCCTGGTTTGCTCCAGGGGAACACCCGTCTTTCTTCCATACCAGTAGTTGGTATGTCAGGGAGATTGCATGCCTCAAGGGAGACTGGTCTAGGCTTAGCAATTCAAAGGGGGTCAGTTGCCTCTCGAAAGCGGCTGGGGAGGGCAATGAGCTAATATAATGAGATGACTGTACTTTTTGACAAAAAGAGAGCCCTGTCGGGGCTGGGTCTTCCATGATCTATTGCCGATTTCTCCATTGGCCGTTGGTAAGGAAGTGTCGGGCCTGTGACCTCTCAACCAGCTTCAAATCCAGGAATCTTTAATCGGTGAGTCCTGGACTGAAAGCCAAGTTGCCCACTACGGGGTGAGTGGAGACGGGAGTGGCGCAACAGAGAAGTCGCGGAAAGCCTTCCGGCAGTCTGTATGGTGACCCCCACCGTGGGATGGTCTGAAATCCGTTTTGGCATAGGTTGCTGACACCAGGGCAGCAACTCAAGCTGAACTTCCGTTAGGGATTGTTCTACTTGCACCCATTGTTTCAGAGCATCGTGACAACACCAGTCCAAAATACGAGTTAGATGACACGCTGTGTGGTAGAGATTGGCATCTGGCCAATACCTCCCCTCAGTTTTGGAAGTCGCAGAACTGTTTGTGCCAGTCGTGGGGGCTTCCGGGCCCACACAAAGTGGACGAACGCTCGATTCACTGCTTTTAAGGAGGAGGTAGGAACCTGTATAGGGGGTGCTGGAATTGCTTTTCCTTTTTAATGTCTGTTTATTTAGTTGCTATCGTCTTTTTGACAGAATTGCAAACATCAATAAAATTATATATATAAAAAAAAAATAACCCAAAAGTATAAACACGATCTCTTTGAAAAAGGGGATAAAAGTGGGAAGTTATTGGCCTTGCTGACCCTACTGCTCCCACAATCATTTAATGTGTTTACTTTTCTGATGGTACTCTTCAGACCTCTGGTGAGGGAGTTCTTCAGGCATTTGTCACATTTTATAAGGAATTATATTCTCCCTAATCTGTCTCTGATACTAGCAATCTGCATGCTTTTAAGATATCTTCCCTTACCCATTCTCCCTACAGCTGCCAGAAAGTTGCTGGACACACTGTTCACTGAGGAGGTCTCATACGCGATTGTCTCCTTCCCCAATTGTACATTGCCTGGCCCTGACAGGCTGCCCATAGAGAGGTATAAACATTATGTTAAAGCATTATCCCCATGCCTGTTACATTATATTCAGAGTGTTTGCATACTCAGAACCTCCCTCCATCATTCGAGGGCCATGTGTTTTTACTGGCTAAGCCTGATAAAGATCCACGACAGTGTGCCTCATACAGGCTTATTGCTCTCCTTAATATGAATCTTAGGATCCTCATAAAAATGCTGGCTCCAGATTCACCAAGATGCTTTACCTGTTGATTTCATTTGTCCAAACAAGCTTGATGCTCCAAAAAGCCATAAATCTTAGGAGAGTTTTCAGGCATACTGAATTGCCCATAGATGGCCCTGACAAGCGTGTTATGGTCTTTCTAGACCTTATAAAAGCATTCAACACAGTTGACTGGGTCTATATAGGGGAGGTCCTAATGCATATGGTGTTTAGGGAGGAGTTTTTGAAATGAATAAATATGCTATATGATCGCCCCATGGCAGCCATCAGGACTGGTGGCATGCTTTCCTCATTCTTCTCAGTGTGCCAAGGTTACAAACAAGGTTGCCCCCATGCTCGGGGCTGTTCGCCCTAATGATGGAACCTATTGCCATAGCATTACATGCCTCCTACTTGGTTCAGGGCTTTAGAGTGGGCAGTCTCAAGGGGTAAAAAAAAAAGCCCTTTACTCAAAATTTGTGTTCTTCCTACTGTAGAAGACTCTGAATCCTCCTCATCATCCACCCTGACCATATTAGATAACTGCAGTGGGTAACACAGATACAATACCTAGGTATTTTCATTTCCAAATATGTTGCAGACTTCAGTCATTTGAATGTTCCCCTCTTTAATTTCTCTCCTCAAAACACAAGAGAAATCTCCCACTTTCGTTAATTGGGAAAATGTATCTGTTTAAAATAAAATTCATGCACTTATTCCTGTACATGTTTTGTAATTCCCCAAATTAATCTTAAAGATACTTCACAGGCTTATTTTGGATTTCCTTTTGCAATAAAGAATAAAATCTGTGGTCTTGCAACAACCCTGGAAGGAGGGAGGCCTAGCGGTACCCAATTTTTATACATATTTTTTGGCAGGCCAATCAGTTTTTGCACACCGGTGTCTGACTGGCCCCCTAGACAAGGCCATGGTATCTTTAGAAACAGCTCTGGTTAGCTCATATGAAGCTTTGGTTCATTTAGTCTTTAGGGGCCTAAGATCTCCCCATACTTTAATGTGATCCATGAGTTCTGTCATCAGAGCCTGGAGGGTGAGACAAGGGGTGGAGTTTGGAGGTCCGTTCTCCGTGTCTCCACATTCTCCAATGTGAAAAATTCTAATTTCTCTCACTTTTACAAATATGCAGATCCTGTTGTATGGACTAGATATGGTTTTAAGAAATTGTGTGATGTTGAACGTAATGGTGTACTACTGTCCTTTGATGGAGTTGAATTCTTTATACCAGCTTCCAAATTCTAATTTTTTCCCCACTACCTACAGCTTCGGCATGCCTTCCACTCATAACATGGTCGTGGTCAGGCCTCCTTCCATCCTGCTGATCTAGACTCCATGCTACAAGGTGCTGACCTTACTGAGCCCCTATTTATGATCTATAAGATTCTGTACCCTGAAACTAACAAATTGCTTTGAGTATGTAGATCCATGTGGGTATCCAGTGTTCCAGACCTTGATGACAGCGGTCAATCTTCCTCCTGTTGGCATTGCTCTTATAATGGGGCAGGTTTCATGCATGTCTTCTGGGAGTGCCCTGGCATTCAGCAGTACTGGGTTGTGGTTTTAGATTGTCTTCATACTGTAACTACTATACATCTTAGTCCTTTAATTAGAGTATGCTTGCTAACGATATTGCTCCTACACAAGCTACGTATATGTACTTTACTCACACCATTACGGTATTATGCAAGGAAACTTATTATTTCCTGGAAAAGAGTCTTGGCACCCACCTAGCAGCCTGGAAGTTACTAGTAAACAAGGCTCTCCTGTTAATAAAGCAATTTATTCACGAGTGCCCCTGAAGCTTGATAAAGTCTGGGAAGATTGGGTAAATTACACTTTACCTACAGGTATCTCTGATTGAACTTGTGTTTGAGACTTCCACTTTTCTTTTTTTTTATTTATTGAATGACACTTCCTACTGTGTTATGTAACTGTTTCTTTTCACTTCTCATGGGTATTGCTTAATGTATGTATTATCTCCCCCCCCCCCCCCCCCCCCATTCTCTGGTGAATGTAAGGTGTGGAATATTATGTTACCTCTGACTTTCTAAGACAATGGGTCTCAAAACTGTGTATGATCTTAGGATGCCGAGTATGCTGTACTAGTCACATGTGTAAAAGGTTGTTGCCTGTACTGTTGACGTCGATGTAATTGTAAATGCTATGATTTGTTATTGGAAAAATGTAATTCAGTTCTAAAGAAAAAAAAAAACGTTTTTTTTTTAATAAACTGACTACTATTTTTATCCAGAGGCTTCAGGTTGTGCTGGCTGCAGGCATATCAGATTCATGAGATTGTCTCCCAACCCGAACAAAGATAATTTCAACAAGTTTGAAATTTACGCCCAAATTTTCTGAGAGCTGGTGCCCTAGGTTTTGATGCACCAGGCTAGTGAGATTACATGGGAGTGCAGTGTGGATTACACAAGTAGCTTGTAAAAAATAAGGTTATTTTGTAGAGAGTTCAAGGGCAGACACTAAGGCCGTAGTTCACATATATGCAGTGGGAGAAACACATCAAATCCTGAGCATTTTTCGCAATGCACCGAAATCGCACTCCATTCATGCGATCTGCCACTGGTGTCAATGATAAGTTAGTGACACCCCAAAAACAGATTGCAAAATGCAGTGCGATTGCAAGAATCAGATCGCATGGGTGTTCACACCCATGCGTTCCAATTTCGGTGTGGCAAAAAGTGAAAAAAAAATAAAAAAGGCCGCAGCACCTTTTTTGTGTGGTGTGAATTGAGCCAATACAAAATGAATGGGCTCAAATTGCACTGCAAAGAATCGCATGCGGTTTATATAGGATTGCGGTGTGATTCCTATCCGAATCACATGCAGAGTCTAGCACCACATATATCTGAACCCAGGCTTAAATTTTACAAAAAGGAATGGAAGATCTCAAAAATAAAAAGGTAAGTTTAGATATCCAAGGTCAGTATAATGATTTGGCTATTAAACCTTTTAGATAGTTGTGTATAGAAGAAAAATTTTATCAGTTTACATCATACAAGGTATTAATGGTAAAATCAATGACAGAATTTACAGAAAGCTGGATCCTTATTTTACAAATAATCCCATTAGTCAGGAAAGATTTTTTTCCTCCTGTGTAGTGGGATTTGGTTAAAACGGCCCAGGAAGACTTGTTTTGCCACCTTCCGACCACAATTGTTATTCAAAGATTTAACTTGATTGACCTGAGTCTTTCAACTTAAAGCAGAGCTCCACCCAAAAGGGGAAGCTCTGCTTGTCTGCCTCCTCCCCTGGTTGTGACAGGTACCTGCTCCCACTTCCGGCTCAATTCACCGTGGCGAAGTAAGCCCCCCCCAGCCAGCCAGCCCGCCCATTCACAAAGTGCAGCAAGATTCGTTCATGGACAGTAGGAAACCGGCTGCAAAGCTGCAAGGCTTCGCTGACAATTTCCCTTTGCCAATTCAAGAATCAGCTTGGGTCAGGACACCACTGGATGCCTGGACAGGTAAGCGTCCTAGTACTATTTGTAACAGTATTTGTAGCTGCTGACTTTGAATTTTAGGGTGGGAGACGGCGACTCCGCTTTAAGTAAACAAGAAAGAGTTACTTGGTCCAATTAGATACAAGGGTCCAATTAGATACAAAGAGTAAGCCTATTACCTAAATACAAACTTGAAATTTTCTAATTGTTAATCATATAAAATATATTTACACAGAAAAATAAATCCATAACTATTGTCTGAAATCTTTTACAACCTTGTATTTGTAGTTTGACAATAAATTCAATGACACTTGAAGTTAAAATTAAACTGTTTTCAGGTGTTGTCTGTATACTTATATGCCACAATATATATATAAAAAGTAATGTCACTACAAAGGGTCATTTCCTTTCCCTGTTCCCACATTCACTAATACATTTAGCAAGCGGACAAACTGTTCAATCATAGCAGTTTTGTTTTTTCTAAATAGATTTTTCATCTATTAAACTATAATTACATTTAATGTAATACTTCCCACACAGTAGGCACACTACCTAAAATGGAAACTAAGGCCTCGTACACACAACCGGTTTTCGTGTGTACGAGGCTTTCAGGTTTCTCAAGAAAACTGCCCAGAACCTGCTCTCTATTTTCTCGTCGGGATTCACGTCGGCCTGTTTCCTGACTAGAAAACTGTGTGTGTGTGTGTGTGGCAACAAACTTACCTGTCCTCCGGTAAGCCCGCGCATGCTCAAAATGACTTTGACGCATGCGCTGTAGCTTCCTAGGCATAGGTAGGGTGTAGCAAGATGGCGGCGACGGCATCGAATGTGACGAGCACATGCTCGTCATAGTCGATGACGTCACCGCGTTCGTTCCATTCAAAACAACGGCGGTTCTTTTGAATGGAGTGTGTGTACACTCGGCCGGAACAAGATTCTTGTCAAGAATCTAGTCAGGAAAAACGACAGGTTTTTTCCTGACGAGAATCTCGGCCGTGTGTTAAAGGCTTAAGGCACTTATAGTGAACATTTTTTGTAACCATGTTTCACTGGCAGTTTTATTCCATAGCAAGCTCATTCCATTCTTAAAAGGTCAACTCCACACGAAACTGATTCTATTGGCAAGCAACATTACCTGCTGCAGCTCTAGGGGACACAAGTGTCCTCCCAAGATATATATCAGTTATCTACAGTGATAACATAGACAATTATTAGTACATACCTTTAATTGGGAAATGTGGTGTGAAGTGGGTAAAATAATCTTGTCGGAAGTGGAGGAGACCCAGTCAGCTGTGAGAAAATCTGACTGGGTCTCCAGCCTAAGCAAAGAATCAGTGATTTACCAAAGATATTGGGTTTGGGTGGAGTTGCCCTTTACTATTTACCATTTCAACCAAAAACATTTTCAGCTGGGTTATTTAAAGTAAACATATAAAAAGCCTACCATATCACAGAGCTATAACTGCCTTCACGAGCCCTTCCATTTAGCTCTATTCTTCAGTTCAACCAAGTGACAATGTGTTTGATATAAAGAAAAAACTGATTAAGAAGAGTAGGAACACAATGTTAAAATGTGTATGATGCAGCAAGACTTTTCACCATAATACTCCAAGATGAAAAATTCACAACTGCAACATGGTTAATATAAAATTAGCAAATTACCAACTTGTACAAATATATATATCTATCTATCGAGAGAGAGAGATTCTCTCTCTCTCTCTCTCTATAGAGATATAGATTATATCTATCCATCGAGAGAGAGAGAGAGAGAGAGATCTCTATCCATCGAGAGAGAGATCTCTATCCATCGAGAGAGAGAGAGAGAGATCTCTATCCATCGAGAGAGAGAGAGAGAGAGAGAGATATCTCTATCCATCGAGAGAGAGAGAGAGAGATCTCTATCCATCGAGAGAGAGAGAGAGAGAGAGATCTCTATCCATCGAGAGAGAGAGAGAGAGATATCTATCCATCGAGAGAGAGAGAGAGAGATATCTATCCATCGAGAGAGAGAGAGAGATATCTATCCATCGAGAGAGAGAGAGATATCTATCCATCGAGAGAGAGAGAGAGAGATATCTATCCATCGAGAGAGAGAGATATCTATCCATCGAGAGAGAGAGAGATATCTATCCATCTATCCATCGAGAGAGAGAGATATCCATCGAGGAGAGAGAGAGATATCCATCGAGGAGAGAGAGAGAGAGAGATCTATCCATCGAGAGAGAGATATCTATCCATTGAGAGAGAGAGATATCTATCCATTGAGAGAGAGAGATATCTATCCATTGAGAGAGAGAGATATCCATTGAGAGAGAGAGATATCTATCCATTGAGAGAGAGAGATATCCATTGAGAGAGAGAGAGATATCCATCGAGAGAGAGAGAGATATCCATCGAGAGAGAGAGAGAGAGATATCCATCGAGAGAGAGATATCCATCGAGAGAGAGAGAGAGATATCCATCGAGAGAGAGAGAGAGATATCCATCGAGAGAGAGAGAGAGATATCCATCGAGAGAGAGAGAGATATCCATCGAGAGAGAGAGATATCCATCGAGAGAGAGAGAGAGATATCCATCGAGAGAGAGAGAGAGATATCCATCGAGAGAGAGAGAGATATCCATTGAGAGAGAGAGAGATATCCATCGAGAGAGAGAGAGAGATAGAGATCTATCCATCGAGAGAGAGAGAGAGAGATAGAGATCTATCCATCGAGAGAGATATCTATCTATCTATTGAGAGAGATCTATCTATCGAGAGAGAGAGAGAGAGAGATCTATCTATCTATCGAGAGAGAGATATCTATCTATCTATCTATCGAGAGAGAGATATCTATCTATCTATCGAGAGAGAGATATCTATCTATCTATCGAGAGAGAGATATCTATCTATCTATCTATCTAGAGAGAGATATCTATCTATCTATCTATCTATCTATCTATCGAGAGAGAGAGAGAGAGAGAGAGAGATCTATCGAGAGAGAGATATCTATCTATCTATCGAGAGAGATATCTATCCATCGAGAGAGAGATATCTATCCATCGAGAGAGAGAGAGAGAGATTTATTTCAGAACCAAAGACAACAGAGATATACTTCTTTGTAGGTCTAGGAAAAGTCACTATGAACATGTGCTATCTAGACATGTCATTGAGGCATCTCTGGTAAGACTCATATAGCGAATAGCTAAAATATCAAATAACATTACTTAATTAACATAGTATTTATATTTTCTTTGCAGCTGTTTCAGGACTGGTACTGGAAAGGAAACTTTAGAATACAGATTTCTGAATGGTAAAACCAGCTCCCTTGGCCTTTAAATTAGAGCTATTTTTAACGATCAACTTTATTGGATATGCTTGGGGCCCCACCAAGCAGACTACTGGTACGGTCTCCGTGCTTCATACAACTTGATACCTTTTGCTTTTTCCAAACACAACAAAAAGCACAAAACTGAAAAAGATTTTAGCCATTCTGGTCTTTACTAAACAGTCAAAAAAGTAAGGTCCCTGGGAGGAAGTTTTTTTGTAGAATTGGTGAATATTAACAGCCTATGGTATTTAGGGTAGGGGTTCATTTAGGCCCATCCTAAATATATCTTAGACTATAAGGATCATTATAGAATAACTATGCTAATAAATATGGCCCACTGTGTGTTTTATAAATAAGAAAAATGTCCATTTTGTTATTTTTTAACATTTAAGAGCAAGCCTTGCTTGGGTTATCAGTCATTTTAATTAGAACATTTCTTCATCGGTTTCAGAGTCATCGCTTATTTTGGTAAGTTTTTCAAGTTCTTGGCCATCCTACAGAAAACAGAAGAAATCAAAATTATGAACGATTATTAGAAATTGACAAAAAGGTAAGACTCATGCTAGAGTTTAGACTAAAACTATAGGCAAATTTTTTATTTTTATTTATTTTTAAGGATAGAGTAAAGGAGGGTTCTAAACCCTCAGTTTGTTTTTCCGCCATCTGTATCCCATTGGGGAGGTTCTCCTTCACTTCCTGTCACATAGCCAAAACAAGTAGAGAGGAAATCCCTGCAAATTAAGGGAATCCCTTGGGGACTCCCAGGTCATCAGAACTAATGACCCCATTGGAATTTTTACACTATTACTTTTCTGGGGACAACCCCAAATTTGTGATTTTCCTTTACTTTTACTTTCAATGATCATGGTAAGCAGAACTAGAGAGGGTGAATCTGCCTAATGGGGACACATAAAGCAATGCTGGCAGGTGTTATAATCCCTCTCCACACTATCAAACTCAAAAAAAGTTTTGCCTTTAGTTATACTTTAATGTAAAAAAGGAAAAATAGGATTTTTTACTCACCGTAAAATCCTTTTCTCTGAGTCCATGGACCGACACAGCTTCTCTATTGACAAAGTGGGTATTATCCGTTAATTAGGAGTGACTAGGCAGAAAAACTTGTAAAAAGTGTTGCATCACACCTTCTACAGTACCGCCCAGGGGGCGGACCCTCTGGGTATACCCTCTCAGTCTGCATCTTCGCAGATCAGTTCGTCAAAAAGCAGTACAAACTTAAAAGGAGGGGTGGGTGCTGTGTCGGTCCATGGACTCAGAGAAAAGGATTTTACGGTGAGTAAAAAATCCTATTTACTCTTTCGTCCATGGACCGACACAGCTTCTCTATTGACAAAGTGGGACGTCCCAAAGCAGTGTCAGAGAAAAAACGAGGGGTGGTAACAGCATAAAAATAAACTTCACCCCAAACACAAAACAGCACTCCTCTAACGGAGGAGTTGCAACTCTAAACAGCCGCTTGCAAAACCTTGCGGCCAAAAGAGGCATCCGAAGATGCACCTACATCAATTTTGCAGAATTTTGTGAAAGTGTGAGCGGACGACCAAGTCGCCGCTTTACATAATTGGGAAACAGACGCTTGATGTCGGAAAGCCCAAGAGGCACCTATTGCCCTGGTCGAATGCGCCGTGATAGGAAAGGGGGGCGCCTGACCCTTTAAGGCGTAAGCCTGGATTACTATCTGTCGGATCCACCTAGAGATGGTGGCCGATGAGACTGCTTGGCCCTTCTTGGGACCAGCCACCGAAACAAACAGTGAGTCTGACTTCCGGAACAGGGAAGTAGCAGATAGGTATACTCTCAAAGCTCGGACAACGTCCAAGGAATGCAACGCCGACTCCTTAGGATTCGACGGCTGAGGACACAAGGATGGAAGTACAATGTCTTCATTGAGATGAAAAGCCAAAACGACTTTCGGAAGAAAGGAAGGCTGCGGCCGCAGCACCACCTTATCCTTGTGGAAAATCAAATAGGGAGCCTTGCAGGACAAGGCTGCCAGCTCAGAGACTCGTCTAACTGACGTAACAGCAACCAAAAAGACCACTTTCTGAGAAAGTGTCAACAGGGGAATATCTCTAATATTCTCAAACAGTGCCTTCTGAAGCACCGAGAGGACCAGGTTCAAGTCCCACGGAGGTAACGGGGGACGGACCGGAGGGGCCACATGTCGGACCCCCTGCACAAATGTACTCACGAGAGAGTGAGTCGCTGAAAAAAGACAGCCAGGGCAGATACCTGTCCCTTAAATCGTACTTAGGGCAAGCCCTTGGTCCACCCCATGCTGTAAAAACAGCAGGATTCTGGAAACCAAATAGGTACGCGGATGCCATTTCATTTCCTCACACATGGAGATGTAGGCCCTCCAAGTGCGGTGATAGACCTTCCTAGAGGACGGTTTTCGAGCACTTCTCATAGTAGAGATTACTGAGTCTGACAGGCCCCGGTCTCTCAGTACCTGGTTCTCAACAGCCATGCCGTTAAAGCCAATGACTGTAAAGCAGGATGGAATATGGGACCTTGCGATAGCAGGTCCTTCCGTAGTGGTAGGCGCCAGGGGACGTCTGCTACCAGACGTACTAGATCGGCGTACCAAGGACGCTGAGGCCAATCTGGAGCGATTAGGATCATTGGAATTCCCTCTGCCTCCACTCTGCGGAGCAGAAGAGGAAGAAGCCTTAAGGGAGGGAAGGCATAGATTAGCCGATACTGACCCCACGATGCTACCAACGCGTCCGTTGCGTCTGCCCATGGGTCTCTTGACCGGGCCACAAATCTCAATACCTTCCGACTGAGTCGGGAAGCCAGAAGATCTACGTCTGGTGTTCCCCATCTTTGGCAGAGGAGTTGGAACACCTCCGGGTGTAAGGACCCTTCTCCCTGGTCCAGCATCTGGCGGCTCAGGTAGTCCGCCTGCCAGTTTTCCACACCCGGAATGTACACGGCCGACAGTGCCGGTACACTCCTCTCTGCCCACTTCAGGATGCGAGCGATCTCCGATGTTGCAGCTGAGCTTCTTGTTCCTCCTTGATGATTGACATATGCCACTGCTGTGGCGTTGTCTGACTGGATCCTGACTGGACGCCCTTGCAGCCTCTGAGACATTTTGAAGAGGCACAGCCTGATCGCCCGGATTACCAGGACATTGATCGGCAGGAGGGCTTCCTCTGGGGTCCAGCAACCTTGCGCCGACTGAACACCCCAGACTCCCCCCCAACCTGTAAGGCTGGCGTCCGTCGTGATCACTATCCAGTAAACAGGAAGAAATGACTTCCCGGCCATTAGAGCCGGTGCTGTCAGCCACCATACCAGGGATCTCCTGACTATGTGGCTCACTCGGATTTGATAATCCAGAGATGATGGACATCTGTTCCATCTGGACAGAACTTCCTTCTGTAACACTCGAGTGTGGTATTGAGCATATGGAACCGCCTCGAAGGAGGCTACCCTGAGGCCCAACACTCGCATGCAAAAAACGGAGTGACGACCAATTCCTGGAAGTCAGCTGCCGTACTGCAGCCCGGAGAGTCTGCAACTTCTCCACAGGGAGGAATACCTTTGCCTCTGAGGAATCCAGAATCAACCCCAGGTACACTAGGCGTTGAGTGGGCACCAATACTGACTTTTGCGTGTTTAGTATCCAACCATAGTCTCGAAGAGTCTGACAGGTAATGAACACGCTTACCTCTAATTCTGAGCTTGAAGGGGCCTTCAGCAGAAGGTCGTCCAAGTAGCCTGTGATAGCGATACCCTGCTGTCTTAGAAGTGCCAGAATCTGAGCGAGCACCTTGGTGAACGTCCTGGGTGCTGAGGCAAGGCCCAACGGGAGGGCCACAAACTGGTAGTGGTCCTTCCCGATAGCAAATCGCAGAAACCTCTGGTGTCTGGAGTATATGGGGACATGCAGGTATGCGTACTTGATGTCCAAGGAGGCCAGAAAGTCCCCCGGATGGAGAGCCGTGACTACAGATCGAACCAACTCCATCCGAAAACTTTGTACCTTCACAAAGCAATTGAGGGCTCTGATATCCAAGCTTGGACGAACCCCCTCCTTCTTCGGCACAATGAACAGATTTGAGTAAAAACCCCGTTCCAGTTCTGGAACTGGAATAACTACCCCGCGTTCCAGTAGACCCTGGACCGCCCCATACAGGGCCTCCCGACGGGTCGGTAGTAGCTGGAGATTGGAGGTGTTGAATCTGTCAGGCTACAAGATAGAGTTTCTCTCTTGTCCACCGGAGGAGATTTACTTCGCAAACCCACCTGTCGGAGATTAGTGCTGTCCACTGAGTCGCGAATTTGCGAAGACGTCTCCCCACCCGAGAGCTGGGTGGGGGTGGACCTTCATGCGGACGCAAATTTGTCCGTAGGCTTATTGGGTATGCGGGATCAGGGACGCTTTTGTCCTTGGGCAGGCGCTTTATCGGCCTGGGGTCTTTTCCCTGTCGCCCTAGGGGGACGAAAAAACCACTTGTGTGCAGTAAAGGAGGGCCCTTGCCCTTGGCGTGGCCCCTTACCCTTGCTAATTTGGTGAAGCAAAGTGCTTTTACTTCCTGTGGCATCCTTGATGATGTCATCCAGAGAAGCCCCAAAAAGTCTGTCACCCTTAAAAGGCAGATCCAACAGGGCTTTCTTGGAAGTCTGGTCCGCAGACCAGCCTTTTAGCCAGATCAGGCGGCGTATTGCTACTGCATAAACCAAAGTTTTAGACAGCAGGGGAATAGTATTCATGTCTGACTCGCAGACAAACCTAAGGCCCTGGACCAACAGGTTGGCAAATGTTATCTCATCAGGAGGAGCATCTCGCTCCCTAACCCCTGGAGTAGCAATCTTGCCCATTCAGTAAGTGTGTGAGACACTAGGGCCCCCGCCAATGCCGGGCGTACTGCCGAGCCTACCACTGAGTATAGGTAGCAAGCGAGTGCTTCAGTCTTCTTATCCACAGGGTCCTAGAAAACAGGAGCCCCTTCTACAGGAATTGTGGTGGCTCTATTAAGTCTGGACACCGGAGGGTCCACTATAGGGGGGAGAGGTCCATTTCTTCAGAAAACTCTCCTCAAAAGGGGTACCGTACCGCAAACCTCTTTGGGGCTGTAAAGACCCTCAGTGGGTTCTCCCATTCCTTGTATAAGAGTTTATCAAAAGACACACAAGGGAACACCTTAGCAGTGCGGGCAGGTCTATGAAACCCAAGTGGACCGGAGTCTCTGCTGCTTCTGCAGTATTTTCCAATTTTAGCATATCCCGCACTGCAGTAATAAGGTCAGATACCAAAGCCGTCTCGCGTACTGACCTGGACTTTGAGTCATTCTCACTGTCCGGTCACGGTCTGCAGTCTCTGATGCGTCAGAATCTGGGCCCCGAGCCGTAGCTGGACCTGGTTCTGCACCAGAATTATCCCCAGAAGCTTGCAGGGGATGGGGCGTTTACTACCCCCTGTATTCCCATGTGCTGCTTCCACCCTGGCAGCAAACGCCTCTAGGATTGCAGTCATAGCGTTCATAGACACCTCAGGGGCACCAGCTGCTAAATCTGGTGTTTCAGGGGAGAAGACATCTGGCTCAGATGCCATGCTGACCACACGCTGACACTCACAGGGCTCCAGGCAAGATATCAATAGGCCACCCTCCTGTGCTGCAGAGAGGCCGGGTCACCCAGAGGACTCACCACCCTGGATAGGTACTGCTATGCTGCGCCTGTGATGCTGTCCCTCTGCTGCTGTGTCAGTCTGCTTCTTTTATCAGCACTTCCTGTGTGAATTTTCGCGCCAGTGTAATGCACCCTAGAGGCCGGAGGCTCTCGAAAAATGGTTGCCAAAAACGTCTGTATGGAAGATAATGTGGGTTCTAAGAAAATGGCCGCCGACAGAAGATAGAGGTCAAGCAGCCATAGCCCACAAAAAGATGGCCGCCGAACGGCAATATCTGCATACAGGGTGGACAAACATGGCCGCCGATCAGCTGATAGGGGCCAGTGGGTGTGGCTGAACCACAGGAAGATGGCTGCCGGGTAGTCACAAGAGGCCAAACTTGGCATGGACCACCTCAAAATGGCCGCTGACAGCATGGAGGAGGAAGGACACAAACACAGGTAAGAAAAAATGACATTTCTTTTAAATGTTAGTTACAGCCAGCCCCGCTCCAGTGGGACCCCCTAGGTGACCCCCAGCACCCAGCAACCTTTAGCTAGAAGCCCAGGGAGGAGGGAAAGGCAGGGAGAGAGGGAAGAAAGGGGCCACAACCACTTACTTGATCTCTCCAGGAATGTCCAGCTAAATCACCCAGCCGAGGCAGGGGAGTTTTACTTACCTATCCTGCATGTATTCTGCTGGAAGACATTACAAACAGATCATCGTCCGCACACGGAAGGTGACTGTTGGCCAGGCATGCTGTGATTGGACCCAGAAGGGACGATCATATGTATGCCCTGGAGCATGACGCTCACCGGACAGGCTGCTGCGACTCGGCCATAAGGTCAGCCGAAGCTGAGCGGTCCGATGCAAGCCTTGGAGCGTAAGCTCACCGGCCAGGCTGCTGCGACTCGGCCGTAAGGTCAGCCGAAGCTGAGCGGTCTGATGCAGGCCCTGGAGCGTAAGCTCACCGGCCACCCGTGGAGCGACGGGCATGTCGTGGAAAACCCAGCGCGTAGCTAGGGTCGGCACACGCTCGATGGTCGAAACTGGGGAGACTACAAGGATCGAGGATCCAGCCTGTCACCCAGTCGGCAGTTGATCGAAGATCGCAGGAAACAACAAATGTAGCAAAAATAAATAAATAAATAAATAATAATAAAAAAAAATATATATATATATATCTTTTTTCCCCGGACCAATGGGCCCGAAGGGAGCCATGTCCTACTCCTTGCTAGACAGAAAAAAACTGATCTGCGAAGATGCAGACTGAGAGGGTATACCCAGAGGGTCCGCCCCCTGGGCGGTACTGTAGAAGGTGTGATGCAACACTTTTTACAAGTTTTTCTGCCTAGTCACTCCTAATTAATGGATAATACCCACTTTGTCAATAGAGAAGCTGTGTCGGTCCATGGACGAAAGAGTAAAAGAAACTGCGCTAAGAAATATAACAAACGTACTATATGAGACCATAAGAATTGTTCTAAAAACATATGCTGGAAGCGGCAATTCTTCTGAACACCACCAGTAAAGTGAGAAAAATATAAAAAGAAGCTCGAATTGCACTAAACCTGTAAATCATACAGGTGTGAATCATAAATACTCAAATGACAAACACCAAATAGTGAAACGTATCCAAAGCATATCTGAAATGACCAAGTGCAATCATAAAGTTGATTAAATGCTGGAAAATTATGTGAAAACCTGTAAGAAATATGTGAATAAATTCATGCAGTGTCCAAACAGAACAAAAAGTCTGTATAGACATAAATGCTCCAATAGTGTAAAACCTCTCCTCAGCCGGCATCAGCGGCCAGAGAAGCCAGAAGCGGTGTGTGTACACATTGCCCGGATCATCATCATCCTGTGTACACACACAGCTTCCGGCTTCTCTGGTCACTGATGCCGGCTGAGGAGAGGTTTTACACTATTGGAGCATTTATGTCTCTTACATGCCACGCTATCCACTCATGGGTCTGAACATCAATGGAGTGATCTGATCAGTGGTGAAGCAAGCTCGGGGCGCTATGGAAACAGGCTGTGTTACATTACATGCTTTCCCTGATCCTCTAACGGGGGATCACGGATTTCTGGTAAGCAGTGATTCTCTCTATAATGGTGGTGGACCCTACACTGGCATTGTTCATCAGCGTTTGAAGAGTCTTCATTCATGGATGGACTTTACTAGGTTTTGCACGGGTGGATAGTCATCAATTTTATCCAACACATACAGACTTTTTGTTCTGTTTGGACAATGCATGAATTTATTCACATATTGCTTACAGGTTTTCACATCATTTTCCAGCATTTAATCAACTTTATGATTGCACTTGGTCATTTCATATATGCTTTGGATACGTTTCACTATTTGGTGTTTGTCATTTGAGTATTTATGATTCACACCTGTATGATTTACAGGTTTAGCACGATTCTATCTTCTTTTTACAGTTATACTTTAATGTTCCAGTAAAAAAATGATGATGTAAAACAACAAAATTATAAAAATGTATTGTTGAACTGGAAATCCATCCAAAACAATTAGCGTTCCTTCTTGAATAGAGTGGGAAGTGGCATCTTTGTTGGGTTTTTAATGCTCTTCGTGCTCCCACAAGGGATATTTTGCCTCATTACATAATCTTGTTCTGGGACCATTACCTGAGCAAGGTAGAAACAGCAATACCACCTGACTTACAGTATCTCACAAAGGGGGGTACCCTCACATTTTTGTAAATATTTTATTACTGTATATCTTTTCATGTGACAATACTGAAATTAGACTTTGCTACAATGTAAAGTAGTGAGTGTACAGTTTGTACAACAGTGTAAATTTGCTGCCCCCTAAAAATAACACAACACACAGCCATTAACCACTTAAGCCCCGGACCATTTTGTAGCTAAAGGACCAGAGGTGATTTCAGAATTTTGCACTGCGTTGCTTTAACTGTAAATTGTGCGGACATGCAATGTTGTACCCAAACGAAATTTGCGTCCCTTTCTTCCCACAAATAGAGCTTTCTTTTAATGGTATTTGATTGCCTCTGCGATTTTTATTTTTTGCGATATAAACGGAAATAGACCGAAAATTTTGAAAAAAAATGATATTTTCTACTTTTTGTTATAAGAAAAATCGAATAAACTCAATTTTAGTCATACATTTAGGCCAAAATGTATTCAGCCACATGTCTTTAGTAAAAAAAAAAATGTCAATAAGCGTATATTTATTGGTTTGCGCAAAAGTTATAGCGTCTACAAACTAGGGTACATTTTCTGGAATTTACACAGCTTTTAGTTTATGACTGCCTATCTGATTTCTTGAGGTGCTAAAATGGCAGGGCAGTACAAAACCCCCCCAAATGACCCCATTTTGGAAAGTAGACATCCCAAGGAAATTGCTGAGAGGCATGTTGAGCCCATTGAATATTTTTTTTTTTTTGTCTCAAGTGATTGAATAATGACTAAAAAAAAATAAAAAATAAAAAAAAGTTGTGACTAAATGATATATTGCTCACACATGCCATGGGCATATGTGGAATTGCACCCCAAAATAAATTTTGCTGCTTCTCCTGAGTACGGGGATACCACATGTGTGGGACTTTTTGGGAGCCTAGCCGCGTACGGGCCCCCGGAAACCAAGCACCGCCTTCAGGATTTCTAAGGGCGCAAATTTTTGATTTCACTCCTCACTACCTATCACAGTTTTGAAGGCCATAAAATGCCAAAATAGCACAAAACCCCTCCAAATTACCCCATTTTGGAAAGTAGACACCCCAAGCTATTTGCTGAGAGGCATGGTGAGTATTTTACAGCTCTCATTTGTTTTTGAAAATGAAGAAAGAAAATATTTTTTTTTTTTCAATTTTCAAAACTTTGTGACAAAAAGCGAGATCTGCAAAATACTCACAATACCTCTCAGCAAATAGCTTGGGGTGTCTACTTTCCAAAATGGGGTCATTTGGGGGGGGGGGGGGTTTGTGCCATCGGGGCATTCCATGGCCTCCGAAACTGTGATAGGCAGTGAGAAGTGAAATCAAAAATTTACACCCTTAGAAAGCCTGAAGGCGGTGCTTGGTTTTTGGGGTCCCGTACGCGGCTAGGCTCCCAAAAAGTCTCACACATGTGGTATCCCCGTACTCAGGAGAAGCAACAGAATGTATTTTGGGGGGTAATTCCACATATGCCCATGGCATGTTTGAGCAATATATCATTTAGTGACAACTTTGTGCAAAAAAAAAAAATAATTTTATTTTTTCCGCAACTTGCGTCAACATATTAAATATTCCATGGACTCGACATGCCTCTCAGTATATAGCTTGGGGTGTCTACTTTCCAAAATGGGGTCATTTGGGGGGGTTTTGAACTGTTCTGGCATTTTATACACAACATTAGGAAGCTTACATCCACTCTTCTAACCACTTGAAGACTAAGCCCTTTTTGACACTTTTTGTTTACATGAAAACATTTTTTTTTGCAAGAAGATTATGTTGGACCCCCAAACATTATATATATTTTTAAAGCAAAGGCCCTACAGATTAAAATGGTGGGTGTTGCATTTTTTTTTCTACACAGTATTTGTGCAGCGATTTTTCAAACGCATTTTTTGGGGAAAAAATACACTTTTTTTAATTTTACTGCACTAAAACACACTATATTGCCCAAATGTTTGATGAAATAAAAAAGATGATCTTAGGTCGAGTACATAGATACCAAACATGACATGCTTTAAAATTTCGCACAAACGCGCATTGGCGACAAACTACATACATTTTTAAAAGCCTTTAAAAGCCTTTACAGGTTACCCCGTTAGATTTACAGAGAAGGTCTACTGCTAAAATTACTGCCCTCGATCTGACCTTCGCGGTGATACCTCACATGCATGGTGCAATTGCTGTTTACATATGACGCCAGACCAACGCTTGCGTTCGCCATTGGGCAAGAGCAGGGCAGGACAGGCTTTTTTTTTTTTTTTTATTATTAATTTTGCTTTTTTATTTTATTTTTAAATTGTTCCTTCCAGATTTATTTATTTTTTTATCATTTTTATTGTTATCTAAGGGAATGTAAATATCCCCTATGATAGCAATAGGTAGTGACAGGTACTCTTTTTTTGAAAAAACTGGGGTCTAGACCCTAGATCTTTCCTCTGCCCTCAAAGCATCTGACCACACCAAGATCGGTGTGATAAAATGCTTTCCCAATTTCCCAATGGCGCTTTTTATATCCGGGGGGGGGGGACATTCCCTCCCACTGCTTGTAAAAGCAGTCCAGAGGCTAATTAGCCACTAGGATTGCTTTTACATGAAAGCCGGCCGCTGGCTGAAAAGAATGATACCAAGATGATACCTAAACCCGCAGGCATCATTCTGGTATAAACATTTAAAGTCCAGCAACATACCAGTACGTTGCTGGTCCTTGTTGGACATGTATTGTAATCTTTTTTTTTCATACAGCCAGTTGGCTGAACGAAAAAAGAGATTGATCGGTGGGTATGCCCACTATTAGAATACCGCCCTTCATCCACCCACTTCTAATGATGGGCATACATGCACCATTTATATATGCCGAAGCATGGGGGCATCCTCCCGCAAAAAAGTTATGCCGCACACACATGGTCGGACTTTTCCACGGGCAAGCCTCCGTCGGAATTTCGACCGTATGTACGCGGCATTAGGAGCAAAATCGCTCCTCCGCCCCTGCTGCCCCAATGCTTCGGCATATATGCTTTTTTTTTTTAACTGTGGTGGTGAAATAACCTCCTACAGCACTGGAGTCGCAGGGATCAGGCCTGTCTCTGCGAACGCTGCAGTTATGTGTGTTGTGTTTTGTAAGTGACAGTGATCGATCGATACTGCACTTGGGTGGCCTGGGCTGGACGGAGGGGCAAAACGCAGGTGCTAGCAGGTATCTGGGCTGATCCCGCTAACACTGCGTTTTTGGGAACCCTAAACTGCTGGGGACGCTAGTATAGATCTGATCAGATCAGATATTGATCTGATCAGATACTATACCACTAAGGGGGGTGTATGCTTCACGCGTGGGTGTTAGCGTTACTGGCACTAACCTGAAGCTGCCTGGGGTGTGACGCAGACCCTCTCTGACGCTAAAACCTAATTGATATCACCCGCCGGGCGATCAGGGGGTTAAACCTTTATTGGGTTATATATACGGCGGGTGCCCTGACACTATAAAAAGCAAACTAACTAACCAGCGTCACCCGTAACACTTATATGGTGATCACTGGTGAAAAGGGTTAACTAGGGGCAATTAGGGGGTTAAAACCTTTATTAGATAATTTATGGGGGTACCCGACGCAATAAAAAGCTGCGGCGAACCTAAAAAAAATAACTGGCTACCGATCTGCATCACGACGCTAAGACAGCGATCAGAAAAATGATCGCTTAGCGACAGTGGTGATAGGGGGTGAAAGGGTTACCTGGGGGGCGATCAAGGGGGTTAAACCTTTATTAGATAATTTATGGGGGTACCCGACGCTATAAAAACCTGCGGCGAACCTATAAAAAATAACTGGCTACCGATCTGCATCACCGACGCTAAGACAGCGATCAGAAAAATGATCGCTTAGCGACGGCGGTGCTAGGGGGTGAAAGGGTTATCTGGGGGGTGATCAGGGGGTTAAACCTTTATTAGGGGGGTTAGGGGCTACACTGGACCTAAAACTAACTTTAGTGACACTTTTACAGTCACAAATGTCACTGATTGCAGTGATCAGTAAATAAATGGTCACTGCAATCAGTGACACTGTGACTGGGGGCTGGGGGGTGATCTGGGGGGGCGATTTGTGTGCCTATGTGTCCTGGTGTCAGTGTAGTGTTAGTGCACTGACCTGTGTGTCTTCTCTTGTACGGCGCTCGGTATATGTGAGCGCCGCATGAGAGATGACATCACTTCCTCCGCCTGTGTTTACATTACACAACAGAGGGAGCATTTTCATTCGACGGGAGCGATCGCGGGGGGGTGGCCGGAATCGAATGGCCGCCCCCTCATCTCGGATCGCTCCCCAACGAATACCGACCGCTCACTGTATAGGAGGGGGGTCCGATCGGACCCCCCCAACTGTACAAAGGCAATCACGTACACTGTACGTGATTGTGCCTGTCGGTGCCATTCTGCCGACGTACATATACAGTGAGCGGTCGTTAAGTGGTTAATGTTTAAACCGCTGGCAACAAGTGAGTACATCCCTAAGTGAAAATGTCCAAATTGGGCCCAAAGTATCAATATTTTGTGTGGCCACCATTATTTTCCAGCACTGCCTTAACCCTCTTGGGCATGGAGTTGCCCAGAGCTTCACAGGTTGTCACTGGAGTCCTCTTCCACTCTTCCATGATGAAATCACAGAGCTGGTGGATGTTGGAGACCTTGCGCTACCCAACCTTTCGTTTGAGTATGCCCCACAGATGCTCAATAGGGTTTAGGTCTGGAGAGATGCTTGGCCAGTCCATCACCTTTACCCTCAGCTTCTTTAGCAAGGCAGTGGTCATCTTGGAGGTGTGTTTGGGGGCTTCAGTATGTCACAGTACATGTTGGCATTCATAGTTCCCTTAATGAACTGTAGCTCCCCAGTGCTGGCAGCCCCAGACCATGACACTCCCACCACCATGCTTGACTGTAGGCAAGACAAGCTCGTCTTTGTACTCCTCACCTGGTTGCCACCACACACGCTTGACACCATCTGAACCAAATAAGTTCATCTTGGTCTCATCAGACCACAGGACATGGTTACAGTAATTTATGTCTGCTTGTCTTCAGTAAACTGTTTGTGGGCTTTCTTGTGCATTATCTTTAGAAGAGGCTTCCTTCTGGAACAACAGCCATGCAGACCAATTTGATGCAGTGTATGGTCTGAACACTGACAGGCTGACCCCCCCCCCCCCCCACCTCTTCAACCTCTGTAGCAATGCTGGCAGCATTCATACATCTATTTCCAAAAGACAACCTCTGGATATGACGCTAAGCACGTGCACTCAACTTCTTTGGTCGACCATGGCAAGGCCGGTTCTGAGTGGATCCGGTCCTGTTAAACCGCTGTATGGTCTTGGCCACCATGCTTCAGCTCAGTTTCAGGGTCTTGGCAATCTTCTTATAGCCTAGGCCATCTTTATGTAGAGCAACAATTCCTTTTTTTCAGATCCGTGTTGAACTTTCAGTGACCAGTATGAGAGAGTGAGAGCGATAACACCAAACTTAAACACACCTGCTCCCCATTTACACCTGAGACCTTGTAACACTAATGAGTCACGTGACACCGGGGAGGGAAAAATGGCTAATTGGACCCAATTTGGACATTTTCACTTAGGGGTGTACTCACTTTTGTTGCCAGTGGTTTAGACATGAATGGCTGTGTGTTGAGTTATTTTGAGAGGACAGCAAATTGACACTGTTATACAAGCTGTACACTCACTATTTTACATTGTAGCAAAGTGACATTTTTTTAGTGTTGTCACATGAAAAGCTATAACAAAATATTTACAAAAATGTGAGGGGGTAAACACTTTTGTGAGATACTGTAGGTTGCCCAACATCTGTCAATTCTCTTCCTGGCCTGATAACAGACAGCAAAGTTGCACTTTTACTCAATGTTACTCCTCAGCCAGGACATAATTAGCACGCATCAGATCCAAAAGATCTACCATCCCCGATATCCAAAACTGACAAAAGGATCTGGGGTTTCTATCAGATTATAGGCTTAATAACACCATGAAATGCCAATCAGCAACTTTGAATGAACAAAAGAAGACAGAAATTAATAAGAACCAGGGGGAGGACCTAAGCTATGAGGAAAGATTACCTGAATTTATTTTTACTTTCAAATAGGAAATTGGGGGGCGGGGGGGGATGGGGGATGGGGGGGGGAAATGTGATCAACTTGTATAAACACATAATTGGTGCGTATATTAAAACTCCGTGTTCTGTTCAACTTGAGGTCACTGCAAATGACAAGGAGACACACATTGTGCCTGGAGAAACTGAGGTTTAACATCCACATATGGAAAGGCTTCTTTACAGTAACAGCTATAAATATAACAGCTAGATCTAGCAAACTCAGTAAGTTGCTTAAAAAAAGGCTAGATATGTTTCGAAAAGCATAAAACACAGCTGAAAATCAATATTTTTAAGAAATAACACGGATTAGGGTGAATTTATAACAAATGGCAGGGAAAATCTGATACCATTAAAAGCAGCCTGTCAATCTTTTTACCCCCAATGAACCTTTGAAATAATTTACAGATTTTAGGAAACCCCTGTTTAAATTAATTAAATTTGAGGGGGGGGGGGGGTGTCCGTGAGGAAAAATGCTCCTTACAAGGGTGGATGGCACTCTTACAGTAGTGGTCAGAATGCCACCCATGCAGATAGCTGCACGCCATCAATGATCTTTTTAGCTAACTGTGCCATGTGGCATTGGCCCAAAAACTAAACAGGTACTATCAAATTGGAGGTTAATCTACCACAACTCAATGAACCATTAGCAATCTCTAGAGCAGTGGTTCTCAACCTTTTAGTGCCGTGACCCCTTGATAAAATTTCCCAAGTTGTGGGAACCCCTAACAGTAAAAATTATTTTTATAGCGTGGGTTGTCAGCACCCAAGGCAAGACAAGTAATTTGCGCCCCTAACCCATGGAAATTTAGTACTCCCTGAGCCCCTCCACTCGTACAGTATTAAAACCTCATATGGTACATTTTAGGGTGTACCACTCTCTCTTTGTTCTCCTTTCTTCCCCTTTTATCTCTCGCTATCCTAATTTCTTGTTTTTTTCCCCCATCCCTGTCTAGCCATCTTTTTTTTTTCCCTCTTATTCTCTCTCTCCTTTTTTCCCTTTCTTCCTCCCCCTCTTTTCCTCTCCCTGCCATGTATTCTCTATTTTTATTCCTTCTCTTACTCCTTGGTGGAGGGTGGGATGAGTGGCAATGCTGGGGGGGGGGGGGGGGGGGGAGGGAGTTCTGATCACCCTTCGGTGCTCTTGATCAAGGTCATATGCTGATCCAAAAACTGTAGTGGGGACTTTTAATGACAACTATAATCACAGGAAGTGTTTCCCACTGTCTCCGACTTTGTGGTGTCTCACAGCAGTGACACCTATGCTGAAATCAGGAGATGGGGTCTCCTCCAGCCCCTCCCACCTCACAATCCTCACCAGTCAGCGGACCTCTTGTCTCTGCCCCCCAGCCATGCCGTGAACTGAATGGGCGGCTGCGAAGAGGCTGAGTGGGCGGCCGTGGGCTCCAGGAACAGCCCAGCTGGGCAGCCGCAAAAAGGCTGGGAGAGTGGTGCGGGCTTCAGGAACAGCCCAGGATTTGGTGACCCCTAGCAAATAATCATTTGACCCCCGAGGGGGTCCCCGACTCCCAGGTTGAGAACCACTGCTCTAGAGGAACTCTGGTTGAATATGTCTGTCAGAGGATTAGAAAAGTTTTGTTTTTCCTGTTGGAGGTGATTGGGAGGATTTTTTTTTTACGACTCTTTTTTCTTTGGGTTCAACTCAACGGACATGTGTCTTTTTTTCAACTGAATAATGTAAGTACAATAAAACATTGGATTGCGAGCATAATTCGTTCCGGAAGCATGCTTGTAATCCAAAGCACTTGTATATCAAAGCAAATTTTCCCATAAGAAATAATGGAAACTCAAAGGATTCGTTCCACAACCATTTATTCACAATGTGATAGGTTGTGTAACCATAAAATGTCCATCCACACATGGAAGCTTCCACAAGGGGATTAGAAGCAAAATCCAGCAGGAGCTACAGAGTATAAAAGAGAAGAGAGGTGCCTCCAAGTGTAGCGATATGGTTACATTTAATGAAGGTACGACATTTAGCAACTCACATGGTTGATGATTAAAAGAGGCACATCTAACTATGCAGGTATCCGGGGTAAATCTGTCCACAGAGACCGTCCTCCTCACCGCTGCCAGTCTGCAATCGTGACCGGGAAGACTACCCTGCAGTAGTGCGATCTGAAAGAGAGGCTTGAACCGCTCATGGAAGGGATGACATCAATGGTGGTGCAGAGGATGGTCTATGTGGACAGCTTTACCCCAGATGTGCCTGTTTTAATCATCAACCATGTGAGTTTCTAAATGTTGTACCTTCATTAAATGTAACCATATTGCTACACTTAAGCCTCGTACACACTATCGGACTTCCATCTGACTTTTCCGTGGATTTTGGTCCGAAGGGCGTTGGCCGTGAACTTAATATGCATTATACACACGGCCCAACATTTTCAGCCAACATACACCAAACTGTTTTTTCAGCTCTTTACCGCCACCCTTTGGGCAACTTTTGCTATTGTTGTCTGATGTTTAGCATTGGTTTGAAGCATGCATGTTTGTACTTTGGATTTTAGTTGGACGGATTTGTGTACACACGATTGGATAATCCGACACAACAGATTTATTGTCACAGTTGGTGAGCATGAACAGCCAACATTTGTTGTGGTTAATTCAGCCAACAATTGTCTGATGGAGCATACACACGGTCAGATTATCCGACACAACACAGCCATCAGACAATAATGACCATAAAATTGGATCGTGTGTACGGGCCTTTAGAGGCGCCTCTCTTCTCTTTTATACTCAGTTGTGACGTGACGCTACTCTTATATCAAGACAGACATCGCTTGTATATCAAGTCAAAATGTATTAAAATTTTTTGCTTGTCTTGCAAATCGCTCTCAAACCAAGTTACTCTCAAACCAAGGTTTTACTGTATGGAAAAACTTACATTTTAGGTTAGGTGGTTACTAAGTTGACATTTTGTTGAAACTTATAAAAAGAACAATGGAAAGATGTATACCAAATCAAAATTACTTACTCCGCCAGATCGCTCCCAAACATCTCCATTTACTATTTTTAGCTTTTCACGTTGTGCAGGTCCTTTGGATTCTGAAATTCTGCTGGCATTATAAATATATATAGAGAGAAGAACCACAGGTGCTTCTAGAAAGAATTCCAAAGAGGGCTTAAAATTGAATACAAAAAACGACACAATCGCAATTATAACTGTTGTCACTTGTGCCGTGAGGACATGAAACATATTGTCTCGGAATTTCAATATAAAAGCCACCGACAATCCTACAAACGCAGTTGCAAAAATGAGAGCAATTGAAAATCCATTATGGCCATAGAAAAATCCACAGGATTTTATTTTGCTAAAGTGCTCGCTGTGAAAAGACAACGTGAGGCCATTGAACAACACGCCAAACACGTAAAGTTTGCTGTTTTGAATGAAAATGCTCTCAGAAATCTGGTCCCCGTCTTTCAAAATTTTTTCATTGTAGATGTTCGCTAGAGCTGATATAACACATTGAATTATAATGAGAAAATGACCAAATCCAAAGGGCATATTTTTCAGTGCAGACTGCAACACCGAAGTTCTAGACTCCTGGTTTCCCGCATCAGTCTTTGACACATAAATACAACTGTTGGATGGGGCTGAATGGAATATGTGGTGAGCTTCATGAACAGACGCATCTTTTTGGGTACCGTATTGGGATGTCAGGCCCATAATAGAGAAGAAGAGAATAAGCAGGGATGCCCATTGAACATACGAAAGCTGACGCCTGCAAGAGGACACAGGACAGACACATAAGGCTCTAAAAATGCATTTCATATTCTCAGAATAAAATCACTCTTATGATTTACAGAGAAATAACAGTTTAAAAGCAAAATTCTACATCAGTATTGACCCACCTAATGCGATCATTTACACTGTTTGGCAGACTGAAATGAGAAATTCTAAAGCACATTACTCCTTAATTGAAAAAGCCAGGGACACGATAACCTATTACCTGTGCCCTTCTATCCCCATGCATTAAGGGTGGTTAGCACAGGCCCAGGACAGTTTCAAACATTGCTTTGTTTACATTCAGATTGTCTGCACAGTGCAATGTAAAAACCCTCATACTTCAAACTTGGAAAAAAATAAAACAAATGAAAGGTCCATTTTAAGATCTTAATGTGTACCCCAAAAATGGCAAAATGTTTGATGCCCTAGAGCAGTAGTATCCAAACTGTATCCCAGGGGGGGCAGATGCCGCCCCTTGCTTGCTTTTATTTAGCCCTTATAATGTCATTTTATTCACCGACACCAATGAAGGGAACAATTCCTCCCAATTACACCAATGATGGGGCACAGTTCCTCCCAATGACACCAACAATAGGGCCCAATGACACCAATGATGGGGCACAGTTCCTCCCAATGACACCAACAATAGGGCCCAATGACACCAATGATGGGGCACAGTTCCTCCCAATGACACCAACAATAGGGCCCAATGACACCAATGTTAGGGCACAATTCCTCCCAATGACACCAAACAATGGGGCTCAATGACACCAATGATAAGTGTACTCCCACTGATGCTGGAAAATGTTATACTCCTAATGGCCACTTTGGCCCTTTGTTTAGAAAGTTTGGAGACCCCTGCCCATTTTTTCCCCCCTAGAGTCTGGAAAACAAGCACATTTCTCTTATGATGACATTCAAACATTTAATTTGTGGCATTACTATCCATTAAAAAAGGAAAAAACCTACAATATAGACAATGCGAGTTTCACAACTTCTCCAAGCTGCAACTTAAAGCAACCAAAACACTATTCAAAACATTTTTAATATTCAAAGCAAGCTCCCCCATCCATCTATGTCTGTATGCTTTATTTTGTTGAGAAATCACTTTGAAAAACATCCCCTAGCATTTCTGGCCATGGTCGTCTTGAGTAAGGGCAAATTATTAATGTAGCATTTACTTCCTGAAATTCATCTGCTCTTAGCTCAAGCATGCACGTAGGAGAGTGTGCTTAGCTGAGAAAACCCCTCCTTCTCTTTTCCCCTCCTGAAGACTCCTGGGATGTATGACATCATTTGCCTATGCAAGAAACCAGGAAGTAGCTGAAGAAATTATATATAATAATTAAAACATGTAAATATGATATACTTTCCAACTATTCACTAATGCTAGCAGCATATAATCAATTTTGATTGGGACAGTAAAGTTCCACTTTAAGCTGGCATTGGAGTCAGCATAGTCTGTGGTTTAGTGGGCATGGCATCACACTCCCTGAGTTGGGAACTCTGTACAGTTACTTGGATTACCCGTTTCATAGGACAAGAGACACCATCTATTTTTTATCAACTTGGTTTGAATTTGTTATTATAGTAGAACTAGAGGCAAAACATTTTTGTTATTTTTGGACAGAGTAAGGGAGGGTTATAACTTCCTATCCTAAAAGGCAAAAAACTGGAAATGAAAGGAAACCCTACCTGTCATCAGGATCATCAGAACTAGTTTCCCCACTGGAAGATTTCACTTCTATTCCTGACAAGTACTCTCTGTGATACCAGTAAACAGGACAAATAGATGTGGGTGAATCTTCTTAAGTGTGCATTCACACTTGTGCATCTTAAAAACTGTGCAATTTCTATTGCGACTTTACCGTGCGACTTTGGCAAAATGTGATCATTTTGTTTGTGCTTTACAAAAAGTCACTAGACCTGTACAGAACGGAAAAATTTGTTTAGTTTCGCCTGGTTTCTTAATTTTCTAATGAATTCCAAATTCATAGGGCCCCCCCCCCCCCGCCTATTTATACCAGGCCCTTTGGATCTGGTATGGATTTTAAAAGGGAATCCCCACGGCATAAGAGAGAAAAATAAATAAAAAAAAGAGTGCCCCCCTCCATACCAGACCCTTATCTGAGCATGCAGCCCAGCAGGTCAGGAAATAGGAGGAGACAAGCAAATGCCCCCTCCCCCCGAACCATACCAGGCCACATGCCCTCAACATGAGGAGGGGCTGTGCATCTTGTGGATGGGGATAAGGGCCTCTTCCCCACAACCCTGGCCGGTGGTTGTGGGGGTCTGCAGGCGGGGGGCTTATCAGAACATGGAAGCCCCCTTTAGCTAGAGGGCATGCTGGGTCGATGATGTCACAAGGGGGTGGTGCCCATGCCCTTTCGTTATTTAAGAGCTGTCAAGAGCCTTCAGCGGGTCAGCGATGGCAGTGGGTATTGTGATCGACGATGGATCTACACCAGGGGACATTCTTTTAAATTTTAGTTTTTTAAATAAAGGGATTTTTATAACAGCTTACCTGTAAAATCCTTTTCTTGGAGTACATCACGGGACACAGAGCGACTTAGTCATTACTAATGGGTTATATAGTTTACCTTCAGGTGTTGGCACTGGCCAATTCCAAACCGGAAGTACCCTCCCCTATATAAGCCCCTCCCACCCGGGAGCACCTCAGTTTTGTAGCCAAGCAATAAGTGTCCCAAAAAGAGGGGTGGGAGCTCTGTGTCCCGTGATGTACTCCAAGAAAAGGATTTTACAGGTAAGCTGTTATAAAAATCCCTTTTTCTTTTTCGTACATCACGGGACACAGAGCGACTTAGTCATTACTAATGGGACGTCCCAAAGCAATGCCAAATGAGGGGGGGGTACATAAGCTGGGCGCCATCAGGCATGAGGATCTTTTGCAGCCTGCAACACACTGCGCCCAAAGGCGACATCCTCCTGACTTCTAACGTCTACCTGATAGAATCTAGTAAACGTGTGTACCGAAGACCATGTTGCGGCCTTACATACTTGAGCCAGGGAGGCCTGGTGATGCACTGCCCATGAAGTTCCAACCGCTCTTGTGGAGTGCGCCCTAACTTTGAACGGAGGCGGTCTCTTTCTCAAGCCATAGGCTTGTATTATGACCTGTCGAATCCACTTGGCTAAAGTAGATTTTGATGCTGCCTGACCCCTTCTGGGGCCTTCCGGCAGAACAAACAAAGAATCCGTTCTGCGAATCTGAGCAGTGGCTTTTAGATAAGCTTTAACTGCTCTTACCACATCCAAAGAATGTAATAACTTTTCCTCTACTGAGCTAGGTTTGGGGAAAAAAGAAGGAAGAACCACATCTTGGTTCAAATGAAACCTCGATACCACCTTAGGAAGAAAGGCTGGATGAGGACGTAATACTACTCTGTCCTTATGGACAACCAGATATGGCTCCTTACAGGACATAGCTGCTAATTCCGACACTCTTTTAGCCGAACAAATGGCTACTAAGAAAACCAATTTCCTGGTGAGAAGAACCAAGGAAATGTGTTGTAATGGTTCAAACGGTTGTTTCTGTAGAACCGACAGAACCAGGTTTAAGTCCCAAGGACATATGGGAATACTAACCGGAGGGCTAATACGCATCACTCCTTGTATAAAGGCTTTGACTAGTGAATGCGAAGCCAAGGGCCTTTGAAAAAATATTGACAAGGCCGAAATCTGACCCTTGATAGTACTCAAGGCCAGCTTCCTATCTACAGCCCACTGTAGGAAGTCCAGAATCCTCCCTATCATGTACTTACGTGGATGCCATTTCTTGGTCTCACACCACGTAATGTACGCTTTCCAGATCCTATAATAGATCTGCCTGGATACCGGTTTCCTGGCATTGATCATGGTAGATACCACAGAATTAGAGAGCCCTCTCTTTTTCAGAAAGTGGGCTTCAATAGCCAGGCCGTCAAACCTAGGGCTGGTAAGGAAGGGTGGTATATCGGTCCTTGCGACAGCAGGTCCGGACGAAGTGGGAGGGTCCAAGGACTCCTCACTGACATTTTTACAATCTCCGCGTACCATGCCCTTCGGGGCCACGCTGGAGCCACCAGAATCACTGGTTTCTTTTCTACCCTGATTCTGCGGAGTAATCGCGGTAACAATTGTGGCGGTGGGAATGCATATATCAGCTTGAACCGATCCCAAGGGAACACTAGGGCATCCGAGCCGCAAGCTAGGGGATCCCTTGTGCGAGACACAAACCTGTCCACCTTTGCGTTGAATCTGGATGCTAGCAGATCTACATCCGGTGTTCCCCACCGCTGGCATATTGCCTGGAAAACCTCGGGGTGAAGAGACCATTCCCCCGGGCATAATTGTTGGCGACTTAGAAAGTCCGCTCTCCAATTTTCCACTCCTGGGATGAAAACCGCGGATATGGCTGGGACATATCTTTCTGCCCACTCCAGGATGCAATTTGCTTCCTTCTGGGCTGCACGACTTTTGGTGCCACCCTGATGATTGATATATGCCACTGCCGTGGCATTGTCTGATTGAATTCTGACAGGGGACCCCTGGAGTTTGGATGTCCATGCTACTAGGGCATACCGGGCTGCTCGTATCTCTAAGAGATTGATGGGCAGGGCCTTTTCTGCTTCTGACCACCTGCCCTGGAGAGACCATTGCTCCAGCACTGCCCCCCAGCCGATGAGGCTGGCATCTGTAGTGACCACCTTCCAAGAAACCGGACTGAAGGGTTTCCCTCTTTCCAGATTCTGGGGCACCAACCACCAATGGAGGCTCTTGCGAACGGAAGGGGACAGGGACATTGGTAAGTCTAAAGCCTGAACTTTTTTGTTCCAGGCTGACAGTATGGCCCTTTGCAAATTCCTTGAATGGAATTGACCGTAGGGTACCGCTTCGAATGAAGCCACCATCTTTCCCAGCAGCCTCATGCAGAGACGTATGGATGGTTTTCTTTTTGTACCCACTAAGTGGGTCAAATTTCTTAAAGACGACACCTTCTCTGGAGGTAAGAAAATCTTTCTCTGATTTGAATCCAGCCTTAGCCCTAAGTATTCCAGACTTTTGACTGGTCTTAGAGCTGACTTGTCCCGGTTGATAATCCAACCGTGATATTCCAGATACTCGATTGTCTTGTGAATAGCTACTTCCAGCTTTTCCACTGAGTGGTCTATTAGTAGCAGGTCGTCTAGATATGCCATTATCGTTACACCCTGTGTTCTTAGATTGGCCAATAATGGGGCCAGAATTTTTGTGAACACTCGTGGTGCTGTGGCCAGACCGAAAGGTAAGGCTCTGAACTGAAAATGGCGCCCTTCTACTGCAAAGCGTAGAAATTTCTGATGGGCCGGAAAGATGGGAATATGCAGATAAGCATCCCTTATGTCGATCGAGGCTAGCCATTCCTGCCCTTGTAGGGCGGTGGCCACTGATCGGATCGACTCCATCCGAAAAGTCCTGATATTTAGGAACTTGTTTAGCCCTTTTAGATTTAATATGGGCCTCACGTCCCCATTTGGTTTGGGGACTGTGAAAAGGTTCGAGTAAAACCCGAATCCGCTTTCTTCCAGGGGAACCTTCATGATTACCCCTTGGAGCAATAGTTGTTCTAGTGCCAGAAGGAGGGATCCTCTCTTTTGGGGATCTCTTGGCACGTTTGACCTCATAAATTGGGCAGGAGGAGTGCCTTTTAACTCCAGCTTGTATCCCAGACTTACTGCGGAGAGCACCCATCTGTCTCTGATGGTGTCCCGCCAGGTCTCTGTGAACAACTGAAGTCTTCCCCCCACCCGATTGAGCGGGGGCAATACTTCATGCCTTAGGGGGAGGTTTTGTACCTCTCTTGATCCAGGGCTTCTTGTTACCCTGTGATTGTCCCTGATTTCTGCCCCCTGAATTTGACCGCGGAGGCCGTCGGAACTGCTTCACAGCCGATGTGCCCGGGACTGGAGAGGTAGGCCTCTTAAAAGAAGGACTTCTACCCTTGTTCTTAACCGGTAAGAGTGAACTTTTACCGGCAGAAATTTTCTGGATATATTTGTCCAGATCTTCTCCAAATAAGCGTTCTCCATGAAATGGGAAGCTAACCAGCAGTTTTTTACAGGGAGCTTCAGCAGACCAGTTTTTGAGCCACAGAAGCCTACGCATATGTACTATAGACAGCGTAAAGCGGGAGGCCTGTTGGATTGTATCCTTTATGGCGTCCACCGCAAAACACAAGGCTCTAGGCAGGTCAGCTAGGGCATGAGCCTGCTGATCTGGTAAGTCCCTTAAGACTTGTTTCAACTGATCTTTCACTGCTTGGCAGACTCCAATCGCTGCTACCGCAGGTTGTGTCACCATACTTGCTGTAGAGAAAGCAGATTTTAGTAAAGACTCCAATTTTTTATCTATTGGGTCTTTGAACATTGGAACATTATCTACTGGACATGTCAGTGATTTGTTAACAGAAGAGATGGCTGCGTCCACTATAGGGACCCTCCATTTTCTTATGAACTTATCCTCCATGGGATAGATCACCGGAAATCTCTTGGGGGGAGCAAATATTTTATCAGGATGCTCCCAATCCTGGTAAATAAGCCCTTCTAATAAAGGGTGGATTGGGAAGGAACAGACCGCCTGGGGAGCTTTTAGCGACCCCAGCGAGGAAACCGTAGTGGATGGTGGTTCCGCCAGAGGCATTTTAAATGCTGATCGGACCATGTTAGTCAGAGACTGAACCCATAATCTTTCAGCCTGAGAAGCTGAGAAAGGTTCTTCCACTGTTGATTCCTCTATAAGTGAATCAACCTCATCCTGATCCCCTTCAGGTAGGTCGATCTCTGTGTGGGGCTGTTCCTCCACTAACAGGCACTCTGAAGGAGGAGACGGAGATCGGACGCGCTTTCCCTGAGATAGGGAAGCAGCGATCAATGCTGTTAATCTCTCTTCTAATCCTCCCAGAGTTGAGGATAAAACCTCCTCTGTTATATATACAGGAGCAGGTGGACTGGGGACAGCCGCAGCACCAGGCATTCCTGCGGGGTTTCTACGGCTACTGACCTCTGCATTCTCAGGGGAGATTGGTGCAGTGCAAGCATGCCCAATATCCTCAGAGCCCGATGGAGACCCCTTTGGCTTCCTGGAAGATCTATTTCCGGAGCGTCTGGACGACATATCCTTTAAGCACAAAGCTGAGGTATTCCCGTCGTCATACACCAATTTTTGCTGGTAATAGTCTAACACAGGTGCTGCTATATACCAGCTGGTGTCCACTAAAGTGCCTTTCTATGGGGATGCCTGCATCAACCGCCTCTGTGTGCCACTGTTTGTTGCTAGCTCTGTTTGCATGCAGCTGACACTTGTACTGTGTCTTTTAACCATGCTGGGACGCCCGCACATGCGCAGAAGCGCCGCGGCGCGCATCGAGCGTCATCCACCCGCCCCGCCCCTTTTTTTTCATAGGAGGCGCGTGCACGCGCCCGCGCGCCAATGGCGCCCTTTTCGAAAACCAACAGAGGACTAGGAGCCAGGGCCCTTTTTGCCGGAGGGCCTGTGCGGTGGATGAACGCAGCAACAGGGCAGAGGAAGTGGATTCCCTCAGAGAAACTTACCAGCTGCCTGGATCTTTTGAGTTGAGAAAACTAAAGATCCACATTACAAGAAAAATGGACTACAGCGGCCTCTAGTGGTTTAACACAGGTACCGCGGTCCCTGTTTTTTTTTTTTTTCTTGACTACTATTACAATTTTACATTTTCAGTAGTTATAGGCAAACACAGATATTTAGCGGGAATACCGTTAGGTAACAGACAGAAAGACAAATTAGGCTTGGGGGTCCCCCAATAGAACCAAGTTCCTGAGGGCCCCCACTTACCTGATCCCCGCCGCAGGACTTTGTTTGGTCCACAAAAGTCCAAACTTCACCTATCACGGCAGGCATTGTAATTAAACCTTCAGGGACCGGGTTCCCAAGGATTCCACTCCCCTGGACCTGTATAGCACCCTGCACAGACAGCGTCTTGGTCGTGGGTATGACCAGAGCTCTGGATCCCAGGGTCCAGCCCTCCTAAGAGAAGCATTACAGGCAAAACCTTGCTCTTCTGCTGCAAGGCCCGGGTACCGACCGTTTAGCTATGAAGCTTTTTTGGTGGGATCCGGAACAGCTTACTAAGGCCCAAAAGAACCTGTACGCAAGCCCAGTGAAAACACATGTTACTCTTTGGCCAACACCTTAGACACTGGCAAAAAACTGAGGTGCTCCCGGGTGGGAGGGGCTTATATAGGGGAGGGTACTTCCGGTTTGGAATTGGCCAGTGCCAACACCTGAAGGTAAACTATATAACCCATTAGTAATGACTAAGTCGCTCTGTGTCCCGTGATGTACGAAAAAGAAAAAGGTATTGTCAAAAACTGCCTGTCATTTTTTACCCTACACTTTTTTTTGGGTTAATGAGTAGGGGTACACTACTCATTCACATATGGGGGGCCCTTGTTAAATATTCTAATAAGCGCCCGCCTGCAGACCCCCACAACCATCAGCCAGGGTTGTAGGGAAGAGGCTCTTGTTCCCATCAACATGGGGACAAGGTGCTTAAGGGGGCAAAGAGCCGCCCCCCCTCCCAAAGCACCCCCCATGATGAGGGAGAATCTCAGACGGCTGAGACACTCGTGGACATTACTGGACAGAGAGGGACCTCAGGCAAGGGTTAGGGGGGCTGCTGCACAAAGAAGGCTTTTTATCTTATTGCATAGAATGTATTCAGATAAAAAACCTTCTGCCTTTACAACCACTTTAATGCATTCTATGCATCAAGATAAAAAGCCTTCTGTGCGCACCAGCCACCCTCAGCCCCCCTAATACTTACCCGAGGTCCCTCTCTATCCAGCGATGTACACAAGTGGCTCAGCCTTCCGGGAATCTCCCTCCCGATTGACTGAAACACAGCAGCGGTGCCATTGGCTCCCACTGCTGTTAAAGTCAGTTAGCCAATCAGGAGAGAGAGAGAGGGGGGGACAAACTACAGCTCTATGTCTGAATGGACACACGGAACTGCAGCTTGGCTCGGGTGCCCCCATAGCAAGCTGCTTCTCAACAGGAGGGATGGGTCAGGAGCACTGAAGAGGGACCCGAGAAGAGGAGGATCCGGGCTGCTCTGTGCAAAACCATTTCATAGAGCAGGGAAGTATAACTTTTTTTTTTTTTTTAAATAACAAACAAGAGACTTTACAATCACTTTAATATTTGCAAATTCTTTAGGAGTAGATAAATATGTGGTATTTCCAATTGGTTGCTCCAAGAAAGACAAGATAAGAGAACTTTTACAGGAAGAGGAAATCTAACCTGTCCTAAACAGCAGCATGTGGATCTTGTGGGAGACACCCATTGTTCCTGGCACTCAACCAATAGAAACCTCTTCTCATGGAGTCATTGCTCTAGAGATCATCAAATCTAAGTTCAGATTTAGGTGCAATGAAAAGCCAGCTCCACATTGCACTGAGAATGAGTCACAAAAGGAAAACTGGTAATCATTCCAAATGATAAAATATTTTGTTTAAGCTAATCCTGTAGTGAAGGAAATATGTTAACTATTACTGAACTTTTAAAAAAGGGATGCACATCAAATGGCATAGATGTAATTTTTATTAAATGCTTAGGTGTTAAAGTAGAACTATGGGCAAAACTTTTTTTTTCATTTTGGATAGAGCAAGGAAAGGGGTAATAACCCCGATCAGATTTTTTTTCCACCATCTGTCCCATTGCAGAGATTTCCCTTCACTTACTTCAGAACTAGTGTCCCCATTGGATGATTTCCTCTTTATTACTTTTCTGAGGACAACCCAAAATGTGGGATTTTCTTTTACTTTCAATGATAATGGTAAATAGAGAGGTTGAGTCTCCCTGATGGGGGCACAGACAGCAATAAAGACCTGACAGGTGTTCTAATACCTCTCCACTCTTTCCAAAACCCCCAAAAAAGTTTTGCCTTTAGTTATACATTAAGCTTTCACTTAACCATAATGAATCAGGTAACTAGCTTTTTTATATGAAGAAGACAGAAATACATCTCTCTCAGCATAGATATATCCCTCAAAGTAAAACTGTCAATTCTGGCCATCTTGACCTCTGAGGATCAATCATTTTACAATGCCTCCAGCTATAGTCGGCCAATAGGAGCTTACTAAGAATATGAAAATACGAAGATTCCCAGAATCTGACAACAGGTTCAGTTTAAGAGCCATTTTAACCAACATTAGACGACTACACAGATTTACTAAAACTGGAGTGCAAAATATGGTGCAGCTGTGCATAGAAACCAATCCGCTCTTTTTTTTTTGCCAAAGCTTAATTAAACAAGTTGAAGTTAGAAGCGGATTGGCTACTATGCACAGCTTCCCCTGGATTTTGCACTCTCCAGTGTTAGTAAATCAACAGAGGTGTCTGCTAGCCAAATGTTTCCTGTAAAAATATGCTGATATGACATGATGCACAGAAATTGTTGTTTAATAAGTATTTATTGAGTTGAATGACATACATACATACGAGAAAAAAGGCCCATACACCCATTGCAAATGAGTGAGAGCAACACAATAGGTAGGTCATTGCATAAAGAAAAGAGAAAAAGGGCTAACCACTATCCGGCCTGCAAAGACAAGAAGCCAATAGATCAGCCTAAACATAATAATCATTGACCGAGGACAAGGTAAGTAGACAACTGTAAGCACTGTGACATGGCACATCTGGTATACCAAGTCCATGAACTACTCGACTGCACAAAACAGTCCATATTATGGAAAGGCAAAAGAAAATACTAACAAAACTAAAACAGGACAGAAGAGAAAGATAGAAGAGGAGATGGGGAAAAGGACGGAAGATAGAGGGGAAGGAGAAAGAGAGAGAGAGGAGGGGGGGGGGGTATGCCGCCTCGGATCACCTCATATACATGAAACGACCTTAAAACCTATTCATTTCCAGTTTATACAGAGTTAGACATAATGTCTGTAAAAGCGGAAGTGTACTTGAAGGCAAACCAGTCGGACCATATCTTTCGTGACAATTCTGACTTGTTCCTAAGGGAGTAAGTGAGATCCTCCATGTGGTAAATATGGTCTACTTCCACTAGCCACTGCCGCACAGTAGGTATGACAGTTTGTTTCCAAAATCTAGGAATAAGAGATTTTGCTGCATTCAGCAGATGCGGTGTAAGTGATTTCTTATATCGTCCGACTGGTTCGCCCGTACAGTGTAATAGAATAACCCTGGGGTCCTCGGGGATCTCAGATCCCTGAATTTCCTTCATCCAATGCATAACGGATAGCCAGAAAGGGCGGATAATTGGACACGACCACCATATGTGGGCATGCGTCGCTCGTTCTCCACACCCACGCCAACATAGAGGGGTTATCTGAGGAAAAGTCTTGTGCAATACTACAGGGGTATAATGCCATCTAGTCAACAGTTTATAATTGACTTCAGCAGTTTTGGATGACATGGAGGTCGAGTGTGCCAAGTGTAGAATCGTGGTCTTTTGACACTGTGAGAGTTCCTTACTTAAGTCTTTCTCCCAGTTGAGCAGAAAAGCAGGAGTTCCAGAGTTGGCTAGAGAATGTAATGCCTTATAAAAGTAAGAGACAGGTCTATCAATTGGTTGTTTTTCTACAAATGCCACTTCTATCTGTGTTAAGTCCGTGATTTCACGGAAAGGTTTCGGGAGAGATTGTACAAAGGCTGAGAGCTGGCGGTATTTCCAGAGGTCCATAGGTGTAGCCCTGGAGATGTCCATGAGGTCAGAGAGAGGAACAATGCCAGAAGATTCAGTAACATGATGCAGCAATGATGCAGATCCTAGGTTCCATGCGTGTATGTTGGGAAGTATGTTACCAGGTGAGAAGTAGTTGTGGCCTATCAAAAGGTAACAGAGGGGAATTGTATCCCCAGTTGTGCGATTTACACAGGGAGTCCCATATCATTAAGGTAGAGCAAGTAAGAGGTGAGGTAGTTGCAGATAATGACCTGAATTTCCTAGGAATCCATATTTGCGTATATAGATCTGTACCACAGAGGTCTATTTCCAGGGATACCCATAGCTTTGATTGTTTATTATATTTCCAATCAGAAATTCTATTCAGTATTACGGCTAAAAAGTAACGTTTAACATCTGGGAGGGCTAAACCCCCTTCTTTCTTATTCCTCATAAGAAGGGACCTAGCAATTCTGGGTCACTTCCTGTTCCATATATACCTACAGAGCAATGATTTCAGCAGAGTAAAGAATCCAACCGGGATCTTATACGGGATCATTTGGAACAGAAATAGTAGCCTAGGCAGTATGTTCATCTTTACTACGCTTATCCTCCCCAGCCAGGAATGAGCAAGCTGAGACCACTTCTGTAGATCAGACCTAATTGAATTTAACAGGGGGATATAATTAGTACGGAATAGAGAGGTTGGATTAGATGTAAGAGAGAGATGCCCAAGTATTTCATCGAATGGGTTTGCCAAGTGAAGGGGAAGGATGATTTTAAATGTGGGACAGATTTAGCTGGGACAGATATATTTAGTATTTCCGACTTGGATAAATTTATTTTGAAATTGGAAATGGCGCTAAATGAAGCAAAGGCCGACATCAGGTTGGGTAGGGACACGCTGGGTTGTTGTATATAAAACAAAATATCGTCCGCGTAAGCAGCGTATTTATGTTCCGTCTTGCCCACTATAATCACGTGGATATTTGGGTTATGTCTGACCGTGGAGAGAAAAGGTTCAAGGGATAAAGCAAATAAGATGGGGGAGAGGGGGCAGCCTTGGCGGGTGCCATTATGTAGAGTGAAAGGCTCGCTCAATATGCCATTTATGCGTAGTTGAGCTGTGGGAGAGTTATATAGAGCGGAAATTCGGGAAAGGAGTGAGGGACCCACACCAAGATGAGAGAGCGTGGCCATAAGGAACTCCCAGTCCACCCTATCAAACGCCTTCTCTGCGTCTGTGGAGAGCAACAGGGTGGACCGGGAGGTCCGCCGAGCCTGGGCTATCAGTGATAAGGTACGCAGTGAGTTGTCACGTGCCTCCCTCCCGGGGATAAAACCCGTTTGGTCCTTAGAAACCCATTGAGGGACAAGGGGAAGAAGCCTATTTGCTATGACCTTGGCATACAGCTTAGTGTCCAAATTTAATAAGGAAATGGGGCGGTAGCTTCCGCAATTGCAGGGGTCCTTACCTGGTTTGGGGAGGACAGTGATGTGGGCGTGTAGAGTTTCGGGACGAAGAGTGACCCCCTCCGAGACCGCATTTGCATAATTAGTCAGTCGAGGAATTAAGAGATCAGCAAAGGATCTATAATACGCCGCGGTAAAGCCATCCGGGCCAGGTGCCTTACCATTAGCCATAGCCTTTAACGCCACATGCATCTCGGAGGTGGTAAACTCCCCCTCTAGAACGGCCAGGGCATCTACAGGGAGCTCGGGTAAGTTGGCTTGCTGCAGGTAGCTGTGTATGAGTCGGGCCCTAGTGTCTTTATCCTCCACAGTGTGATGTACGTGATATAGGGTTTGGTAAAAGGCTCTAAATTCCTTGGCTATTGCGGATGTTTCGTGTACCAAGGAGTCTGGGGGGGATTTGATTTTGGCGATAAAGGTTGCGGATTTTCTCTGTAGCAGTGAGCGGGCCAAAAGTCGACCTGGCTTATTGCTCCACTCATGCATACGTTGGGCTACTATACGGAACCGTTGCTTTTGCTCCAAATGAAAGAGGCTTTTCAATTCCTCCCTCCTCTGGGTCAAAGTTTGAAGTATCGAACGGGACAAGCCAGCCTTATGTTGCCGTTCCAAGGTTTCTATCTCACGGATCAACTCTAACTGTTGGTGGGTGCGTTCCTTTTTTTTTCTGGATCCAAGCTCTATAAATTTCCCCCGGATGTAAGCCTTGTGAGCCTCCCACAGCGTGCCAGGAGACACATCTGGGTGAGCATTTTCAGCAAAATATAAAGCTAAGGCATCTCCCATTAACTTTTTATCTACCTCATCTAGGAGTAAATTGTCGTTAAGTGTCCAATTCGTGTTCCTGCGGTGCAAGGAAGGGACTTTCAATTTAAGCGTAATTGGTGCGTGGTCTGATATGGGGGAGGTTTCGATGCCTGAGTTTATGGGAAGGGAGAGGTGGTGATGATCTATGAAGAAATAATCTATTCTAGAGTATGTATGGTGTAAGTTGGAAAAGTGAGTGTAATCTTTCACCCGCGGATGCATGATCCTCCACACGTCCATTAGTTGAGCCTGTTGTAGGCACTTACGTATGAACGTCAAGCGCTTCCGAGAAATGCATGAGCTCCCCAATGACGTGTCTAGAGATGGCTCTAGTGGGGCATTGAAGTCCCCAGCAAGGAGCACGCAGCCTCGGGCAAACTCGCTAAGTTTTGTGAGTGTCTGTGCTACAAAACTGGCTTGGTCACGGTTGGGGGCATACAGAGTTGCAATAGTACACGGCATATCACCCAGGCTACCCCTAAGGAACAAAAAACGACCCCGAGGATCACTTAACATATTATCTAACGCAAAGGAGGTCCCCCTGCGGAACCCCACAGCCACACCCTTGGCTTTGTGGATATCAGACAAACTATAATACCAAGTGGGGTATTGTGGGGAAAAAAGTTTTACCGAAGTGGTATGTGTGAGATGGGTCTCCTGAAGGAGAACAATGTCCCCCTCCAGGCGATCCAACTCCCTGTAGAGATTGTGTCTCTTACCTGGAGCATGTAGACCACGAACGTTGAAGGATATTAAGTTCACTGTAGCCATGGGAGTCGACACGGGGAGCTCACATATGTATGCCAGAGGAAGTGACGTCCGAGGCGGAGGGCTGAGGTTGGGGACAAAGAAGAGGAAAGGAGAAGGACGAGAGAACAGAATGTGAAGAAAAAAAAACCCATACCTTAATGGTAAGGAACAAAAACATATCCCATAGGGGGAGACTGTCAGTATGCGCACGCATAGACCTGACGTGCTGAGAGGGGGAACACAGGCGGCCCGGCGCTCCCACACCCCCCACCTCAGGAGAGGCAGGGGCACTAGAGCACAGGGCCACCCGGCACCCCACTGGGGGGGGACTCCGGGCCATGGGCCGCAGACAGCGAGCGCCTAAAATGTTGTGATCGCTGCCCTGCAGTCCCGGCGCCGGCATCTTGGAGATGAACAAACAAAAATAAAATAAAAATTAAAAAAGGGTTAGTACAACACATAAAACAAATAACTGAGAACTGAACCGCAAACAGTTTAGTGGACACAAGGAAGAACGGGCCCTCCCTGGATAAAGAGCAGTGACGCGTTTAAACAGCTCAAGGGAGCGTGTGCACCTAACTGTGTCAAAGCAAAGTGCCAACAGGCAATTCAGGCCATTAGCATCCCGATCCAGGGGGGAGTCATAGAATCCAAATCAAAAGATAGAGGAGATATTCCTCGTTATTCAACCCAGCTGGGGGGAGGCATCATGAGAATCAGTGCGGCGACTGTGGGCAACCTTCTGCCACTGCGGATCTGATGAACCAGGCAAGACTGGGATGGTGTCCTGCCAGCCAGGAAGTTCTGGCAGGGAAATGTTGACATCCATGCAGAATTTTTCCAGGTCCTCTGGAAAGCGCAGAACCGCTGTCTTGCTATCTCTATTGGCAATAAGGGCAGAAGGGAAGCCCCAGCGGTAGTTGATGGAAGCAGCTCTGAGTTTCTCCGTTAGTGGTCGCAGGGCCCTGCGGCGTTCCAGTGTCTCTCTGGCCAGATCTGGAAAGAGGGACAGGGTTGCGCCATCAAAATCGAGGGAGGCTGTCTCTCTGGCCTTGCACATGATGCGCTCTTTCTCTTCATAGTAATGAACTCGGCAGATGACATCTCTCGGGGTGTCAGTGGAGAGATTGCGGGGGCGCAAAGCCCTGTGCACTCTGTCTATCTTTATCGGGTTATCAGCGGGGAGACCTAGGAGGCCATTAAAAATACCTCGAATGGAGGGGAGGAGGTCATCATCACCCGTCGCTTCTGGTAGGCCCCTGACCCGAATGTTGTTCCTCCTATTACGGTTCTCTTGGTCCTCGATCTTGTAGAGGGCCATCCTGTGTGCGATGGTAAGGCTGCGGGTGGTTGCTTGCAAGCTTCTAATGGCTACCGCGTGGCGATCAAGGCGGTGTTCGGATTCTTCAACACGATCCAGCACCTGGGATAAGTCTGCCCGCACCGCCGATAGGTCCTTCTTAATGGATCTCTCCAGGCTCTGGAACATGGATGACAGTTCCGACTTAGTAGGCCAGCCGTCAGCTCGCGTTGAGTGCTCCGATCGCTGGGGTATACTGTTCTCACCATCCGAGCCCGCCGAGAAGGAAGGAGAGTGGTGTCTAAGATCTGGCTTGTGACGGAAGGCGGAGCCCGCGCCGGAGCCCATGCCACGTGGGGAGCGGCCTAGGCCGTCCATGATCTCCTCTTCCTCCGGTTCTGTGGCCAGGAACCTTTTTATGGATCCCGACTGTGTCCCAGGTTTTGGGGAGAGACTTGCCCGCTTTCTTACGCATGATCCGCGGTTTAAAACAGTGTAATTGCAGTATAAATGCCAATTAAAAGAGATGCCAGCGCCGGAGCTCGAGACTAACACGTCCTCACAGCAGCATGTCCAGACCACGCCCCTGATGCACAGAAATGACTGCTACCATGACCAATTAATGATAAAGTACCTTTATAGTGTTTATAAAGAGAGCAAAAATAAAAACTTTATATCCAAAACCCAAACATTTTCAACTGAATAACTGGTTCCCCAATACATCTCTAGATAAGGGGTGCAAAATCATTTATTGCAGGCCACATTAGCATTATGGTTGCCCTTTAAAGGGTCGTTTGCATCTGTAAGACTACCATATATACTTGAGTATAAGCCGACCCGAATATAAGCCGAGGCACCTAATTTTAGCACAAAAAACTGGGAAAACGTATTGACTCGAGTATAAGCCTAGGGTGTCCATCTGCATGCCTCACTGTGCCCATGACTAGACTGACGTTTAACATGGGAGTCTATGGAAGGGATGCTCGGCTTTGAAAAATCGCTGCTCCTCGGCCGTAGGTCCCCCAGACAAAAAAACTTTGCAAAAGTGGGGCTACATGTGTGCAAAGTTTGACAGTACCGGGTTCCCAAAGTCACCGGAGAAATTACCGTTTAACATGGGAATCTATGGAAGGGGTGCCCGGCTTTGAAATATCGGTACTCCCCGGCCAACAAACTTTGCACACTTATAGACGAAGAGTGAGGCTACATGTGTTGTGCCAAGTTTGGGGTCCAGGGGACCTATGGCCGGCCAGTACTGGGTCCCCAAAATCCGGGAGATCAGGGGCAAAAAGGTGACTCGAATATAAGCAGAGTAGGGCATTTTCAGCACAAGAAAATGTGCTGAAAAACTCCGCTTATACTTGAGTATATACATTTATCCAGGGCTTTTTTCCCCCCTCAGAGAATAGGTATAGGAACTTAACCACGTCCCCCGTGTGCCAAACTGCATCAAACAGTGGGTGTGGCCAAATTGCACCAATAGAAGGATCTTAAAGGGGCAAGAAATAATAGGAGTGCGTTAAATGTGTAGTTCAGGGATGCGTTATGTACTGAGCACAGAGTTCAGGGGTGCACTATGCACATGATCCAGAGTTCAGAGGTGCACTCAGGGCCACCATGTGGGGGTACAGCCCATACACTTGTAAGGGGCCCAAGCATCTTGACGTGCCCGGCCGACTGGCGGGGATGGGAGTAGGCAGGTACGGGTGCAGAGGAGCTGCGTGCCTTTGCTGGTTTTCTGAATGAGTGCAAGTCGGCTGCTGCTCTGTGTCATTGAGCTGAAATCGGGCTCTTTGCTGCCTCTGGCAAATTCCTGCATGTGCACGACTACTGTGTGAGCTGCACAAGAGCTGGGACCAGGAACACCACCTAACAAGTAAGGGCTTTTGTACAAGTGGGGGAAGGGGGGGTTTGGTTGTATACGTGCGCGCGGGGGGCTGACAGCATACATGTGTAAGGGGGGGCTGCGAGCGTACAGGTGTGAGGGGGGGGGGGGGCTGCGAGCGTACAGGTGTGAGGGGGGGGGGGCTGCGAGCGTACAGGTGTGAGGGGGGGGGGCTGCGAGCGTACAGGTGTGAGGGGGGGGCTGCGAGCGTACAGGTGTGAGGGGGGCTGCGAGCGTACAGGTGTGAGGGGGGCTGCGAGCGTACAGGTGTGAGGGGGCGGGCTGCGAGTGTACAGGTGTGAGGGGGGGGCTGCGAGCGTACAGGTGTGAGGGGGGGGCTGCGAGCGTACAGGTGTGAGGGGGGGGGCTGCGAGCATACAGGTGTGAGGGGGGGGCTGCAAGCATACAGGTGTGAGGGGGGGCTGCAAGCATACAGGTGTGAGGGGGGGCTGCACAGCTGCTGGATTGGGATGTCTCTCTTGGGCAAAATACAATTTCCTACTGTTCTCTCTTTACAGCGGTCCGACACACCCTGCTTTGTCAGCACCATAGCACTGCAGTCAACGCTTGCTTTATACAGAAAAGTAAGCACAGTGCACTGAGACAAACAGCCTTTTCTTCTCAATCACAGATAGCAAAAAACAAACAAACACTGATTCATCCATAAAATCCCTTTAAATTAATGGTTCATTATAATATTAGATAAATCTTCACTTACTTGAGTATGATCCTGAAGAAAAATGCAGTTGTAATAATGACAAAATTGGATAACAATACAGCCACGGCCTAAGAGCAAAATTAAAACAGAAAAGAAGAATTAATAGAACAGAAGAATGAATCATGCAATCATTGTAAACCATCTGCAGAAACACTAGAGACCAAATGGGAGGAATGAATACCAGTAATTATAGGGAAACTACTTGGAGGATGTTTTCGCTTTCTGCTATTCATTTCAACATTTAGGTAATAAGATTATTCCCCAAATCTGTCTGTATCTATCAATGCTGGGGGGGGGGGGGTGCAGGTACTTGGTTGGCAGGTACCCCCTCCCACATCCAGTTTTCCGCTACAAACTCAGCCGGAAGTTCAGCCCCCCCTCCTTCCCCTGCCACCGGGCCATTCACAAAGGGCAGCGCGCATGTGCAGTAAGGAACTGGCTGTGAAGCCACAAGGCTTCACTTCAGATTTCCCTTAGCCGAGATGACGGCGGGAGCACCCAAGAGCCGACTGCAAAATTGGCTCGGGTAAGGACACCGCTGGATTCGTGGACAGGCAAGTGTAAAATGTAGTATTTATAGCGGCTGACTTTTACTTTTTTCCCCGAAGGAGCCTGGAGCTCCGCTTTAAGGCTAGTTTGTTAATTAATGCTGTACGATATTCACACTGCAAAGCGAGCGGCAGAAGCGAATCACTGCTCTGTGTTGCAAGCTGCGCTAGGGGTGTGGTACATGATCCTTTTTTTTTTTGCATGAGCTTTATTTGAACTGTACAAAACCTACACCTTATTCACTGCAATGTCGGGCAGTGTGATTCGCTGCCCTGCTCGACATTACAGTGCGATTCAGCCAGGTGTGCTGTAATAAAATGCAGCATGTCTGCATTTCAGTGCAGCACTTGGCTGTATTGAAGTGGGAATGGGACACATAGGAAGGAATTGTTTCCGGTGTGTCAATTTAGTGACAGATGTTTTACCATGCGGTAAAATGTCTGTCACTGCATATAGTCTGAATTGGCCCTTAGAAAAACGTATGAGTAAAAGCAACAGTGGGCTCCATTCACAGAACCAGATCACATGCGGCATGTGTGCCCAGACACATTTTCTTTATATACTGCATGCGATCCTGAAACTGTCAATTCACTATAATGTTTTGCGGCATTTACTACAAAACGCTGAAAACCGTCAGTAAAATACCACATGAACAGACGTTAAACTCAATTCACAGACGGAAATAAATAATGAAATGCATGCTGTAATTAAGTGATGATCGAGGTATGGGGTATTTAAAAAAAAATGTGTGCTGGCTTCCGGCAGCCACTCGCTCCTTAGCAACCAATAACTGTCAAGGTTGTTAGAGAGCAGGCAGCTGCTGCGTCCTTAGCCTATGAGTCAACAGCGGTCAGTGGGGTTCCCTGCTGACAGCTGAATGTAACAAAATGAATTACCAGCATTTAAAAAATATCTGGGAAGAAATGGCCTGGTATGAATTTTGAGGTAAGCCCCATGTCAATTTTTTTTAAAAATGACAAGGGGTACCCCCAAAAATCTATACCAAACCCTTATCCGAGCATGCAGACCAGCAGGTCAGGAAAGGGGGTGGGGAAGAGCAAGCAGAGATGATGGGGGTGATTTGGGACAGGGGGGGCTCTGCTGACAGCTGATGACTCATTGGTTGTTAAGGACGTGGGCGGCCTTAACAATGCAGTATTTACTACTGTTAAATACGCCGGCTACTGCCAGGCATTAAATTACTGTATATTTTCACTACTAAAATACCGCATGACCTTATAAAATAACTCATGCAGTATTTTAGTAGCGTTTTATAGTGAATACCAAAACAACAACAAAAAAAAAAAATTTGGAATAAACGCTGTGAGGTATTTTACCGACAATTTTAGAGAGGAAAATACCGCTTTGTGAATGGAGCCAAATATTTTTTAGTGATTATGGTAGAAAAAAAAAAAACATATCCTTATCCTTATTCACCTAAAATAATCCACATACATTTTACTACTCAACGCCCCTGTTTTTCGATCAAATTGTTTTAGTGTTTTTCTGCTCCCTTGTATTGTCCTATGTGAGCTCCCAGCTTTAGCTGTGGTCATGTGCACTGCTCTGTGCATGCTACATAAAGTGGGACCATGAAGAACAAACATAGCTACCCTCTAACAGGAAGTCAGTCAATGTACATAGGGTAAATAGGCTTTTTATCTATGAAGAAACATCCACCAAAATCTAAAAAAAGGCAAATGCACTGTGAAATAATCATTAGCTACTTAACCCCTTCCCACCCACGCTATAGCTGAATGACGGCTACAGCATGGGCCAGGGGGGCACCCATTGACATCCTCCCTAGATCGCGCTGCCCACGCACCCCCTGTGACCAGAGAGAAGAGAGCTGATAACCGGCTTGTGTTAAAGGGACATCTGCACTGATAATCAGGGCACTGATTAACAGTGTTCTGATTACCAGTGCAGTGCCAACAGTGCCCACCAATGCTGCCAACAGGGCCCACCAGCGCCGCCTATCAGGGGCCACCAACGCCACCCCATCAGCGGAGAAAAATGACCTTTTTGAAAATTTTATAACAAACCATGAAAAAAAAAAAAACACATTTGTGTAGCATAAAAAAAAAACCAAAAAAAAAAAAAATGTATCCGCACAGGGGAAAATTCATCCACTTCAACCACTGTCACCAAAACAAGTAAACCTTTTGTGGCAACAACTGTCAAAGAAAGGATTTCCTCAAATTTTCTGTTCCAGAGACACAACAGGACACTGATAGGATAGATTAGAAAAAAAAAAACTGACAAGGCTTTTCACAATTCTCTATTCTATTGTATCCAAATCTATAGTTTAAAGTGTTAGTATTTATGTATATTTATCTTTATCCGTACTCAAGACTTTGGGTTTTGCTAGTGACATGCAATTAAGAGTCATTTTAAAAGGAATTTAGAGCACAGCATCGGACTTTTTGAATTTTTAACATATCACACATCCTCTTATGTTGTTGGTTGCTTTTCACCTGCATCGGATATGTTGCATTTCTGTAAACACAACATATGCTATTCTGTTACTTTCAATTCTCTTAACTAACATGCTCTTAAGCCCTTATTAGGTAAATATATGCAACTCTGTAAAAAAAATGCCATATATGAAAGTACTCACTGGCTGTAAGTAGGTCAAAACATAGAAAAAGATCAGATTATCCAGAAAGTAAAGAAATGCTGGAACAGCCCATTTCATGTAGCGACAGAACTCTTTTAAAGTAAAACACATACAGCATCTAAGTGGGCGCTTCTCTAATAGGGGGAAAAGAAAAAACATTTTAAATGAAAGATTACAAAAGCCAACTGAAGTCTATAAAAGCACATACCAAAAACAATTTGCTTTGTGTATTAAAGGAAGGGTTAAGACAAAATATACCTATACAGCTAAACCTTGGATTGCGAGCATAATTCGTTCCGGAAGCATGCTTGTAATCCAAAGCACTTGTATATCAAAAGTGAATTTCCCAATAAGAAATAATGGAAACTCAGATGATTTTTTCCACAACCATTTATTCATAAAGTCCTTCAGTTTATACTCCATATAAAAAGATTATAGCAATGTGATAGGTTGTGTAATCATAAAATGTCCATTCACAAATGGCTGCCTCCACAAGGGGATTAGGAGCAAAATCCATCAGGAGCTACTGAGTATAAAAGAGAAGAGAGGTGCCTTTAAGTGTAGCAATTTGGTTACATTTAATGAAGGTACAACATTTAGCAACTCACATGGTTGATGATTAACCGCTTCCGGACCAGCCGCCGCAGTTTTATTGTGGCAGGTTGGCTCCCATGGGCAAAACAACGTTACCTTACATCGCTTTGCCTTTTGGCCACTAGGCCCGGCGGGCGCGATGACCGCCGGGCACCCGCGATCGCTCGTGACAGAGCGAGAACCGGGATCTGATGTCCTTTTAGGGGAGAGGAGACTGATCGTGTGTTCATACGACGTATGAACACCGATCGGTCATCTCTCCTAGTCAGTCCCTTCCCCCCACAGTTAGAACACACCTAGGGAACACATTTAACCCCTTGATCGCCCCCTAGTGTTAACCCCTTCACTGTCAGTGACATTTATACAGTAATCAGTGCATTTTTATAGCACTGATCGCTGCATAATTGTCACTGGTACCAAAAATGTGTCAAAAAAGTGTCCGATCTATCCACCGCAATATCTCAGTCCCGATAAAAATCGCTGATCACCGCCATTAATAGTAAAAAAAAAATAATAATAAAAATGCAATAAATCTATCCCCTATTTTGTAGACGCTATAACTTTTGCACAAAGCAATCACTATACGCTTATTCGATTTTTTTTACCAAGAATATGTAGAAGAATACATATCGGCCTAAACTGAGGAAAAAAATTTTTTTATTTTTTTTAAAATTGGGATATTGATTATAGCAAAAAGTGAAAGATAGTGTTTTTTTCAAAACGGTCGCTTTTCTTTGGTTTTTTAGCGTAAAAAAATAAAAAATGCAGGTGATCAATTACCACCAAAAGAAAGCTCTATTTGTATGAAAAAAAAAGGACGTCAATTTGTTTGGGTACAGCTTCGCACGACCGCGCAATTGTCAGTTAAAGCGACGCCTGGTCATTGAGCAGCCAAATCTTCTGGGGCTGAAGTGGTTAAAAGAGGCAAATCTAAATACGCAGGCATCCGGGGTAAACAATGACACACGTACACCTACACAGGTTAAACTGGATGGACTATTGTCTTTTTTCAGCCTTACCTACTATGTAACTATGTAAAGCTGTCCACATAGATTGTCCTCCGCACCGCCAGCACTCACCGCTGCCAGTCTACAATTGTGACCGGGAAGACTACCCTGCAGTAGAGCGATCTGAAAGCGAGGCTTGAAGTGCTTGTGGAGCGCAGCGTGGAATGGATGACGAAGATGACGGTGCGAAGGATGGTCTATGTGGACAACTTTACCCCGGATGCCTGCATACTTAGATGTGCCCGTTTTAATCATCAACTATGCGAGTTGCTAAATGTTGTACCTTTATTAAATGTAACCATATTGCTACATTTAGAGGCGCCTCTTCTCTTTTATACTCGGTTGTAACGTGACGCTACTTGTATATCAAGCGTCGCTCGTTTTTATCAAGTCAAAATTTATTTAAAAAAATTGCTGGTCTTGCAAAACACTCTCAAACCAAGTTACTCTCAATCCAAAGTTTGGTCTGCGACCAGCTGGAGAATAGTTATTTAAGTGTGCCTTGAAAAATTAACCTTAAAAGTTTATGTAAGCCCCAACAATGAACTTTTCTTATTTGCTCTTTTTTTGGTCTGTTAACCACTTGACCCCCAGGCCTTTTTCACACACACACTGTCTCTGTGGGAGGAAAGGAGAGCTGATAAGAGCCAATAACTGGCAAATCGCCGTTTACATTGTGACAGCTTTAAATGGACACAGCTGATTACAAGGTAAAGGGCCTCTGTGATTGGCCCTTTAGCCAAATCTGTGTCCAAAGCACACAGAGGTCACAAAGTATGCCCTATGCATGCCCCAGGGGGTGCGCAGGAGGCATGGACGTTCTCCCAGAACTGTACAGCTGTAGTGAGGGCGGAAAGTGGTTAAAAGGTAAAAAATGTCTAGGACTTTTCTTTTTCCAATATCAGAAAAAATGAAATTACAAATCGACATGACAAAAAATCTAATATGACAAAAGCATAAATAAAAGCAGATAAAAACGCATTGTCCCAGATCAGATCACATTAGTTTAGACCAGCTTTGTATGCTGTCAGCTAACATTGGAAAATGATGCAGACACCTTGCCTTTCAGAATGACTCTAAAAGCCATTATCAAGCAGGAAAGCAGCTTGACAGCTTCGGCGCACACATTAACGGTAGCTGGAACATAGTCATAAGTGTTATCTGCAAAACAAAAAATACACAATAATTGAACATATACTTTTGACATTAAGGGTTTGTGTCCTGCAGCACAGCTTGAATGTTCAATGAAAAGCGTGTTGACAGACACAAAGCTTTAGTACACAATAGAGTATTGGGGGCCTGAATTTCAGGGCTTTATCTCATCTTAGGTGCTATAAAAAATAAAAAAAATAAAACACGATGCCTACATATACAATTATTTTATTGAGCTGAACTAACTTACAATTCAATTATAGGGCCTTGACCTTCTAATCTAAAAAAAAAAAAAAAAAAAGCACAGAAGGTCAGGCTGTGCAGTAGACTACAAAAAGACAAACATATGACAAAGCTGAAAGATTTATATTGTAAGCGGAGACACATCTCAGAGTGAGACAAATTAAAACATGGTACAGCCACAGGAGCAGCAATGGATTGGCTTACTTGTTTTGTTTTTGTGTCACCTAGCTTTTCCCCTCCCATTGCATTTTTAAAAAAATCACTGCAAGGTAAATAACAAGATGGACTGCATTACTTATGAAAGAAAGTGCATATAATAAACGGAAATGACTGATGAAATTCTAGACTCCCTGATGTCTATAAAATCATTTTTTTATGCTCGTTACTGAAAAAGAAGAATGCAAGTCTTTTTCTAGGTTCTAGTGACGCCTGCTGGTCAAAAAATGAGCTGCAGTTCAAAGAGAAGACTGCATGCATACTCAATGCTTCATCACTCTTGATCCTTTTTTTTTTTGTGTGTTTTTGTTGTTTTGTTTAGTTATCTATAGGTATTTTTTTTTTTTTTTTACAAGAAGCTATTAGGTAATTTTTAAATAAACTTTTAATTCTAAAATCTTCTTGATGCCCTCCTTCACAAATAAAAGGAGGATGGAACAATTTTAGACCAGGTTCACATATGTGTGGCTGCGGGTTCGTGCCTGGGGTCCGGTGCGTGTCTGTTCACCGGTTCAGGTCTGAATTTTTGCCTGAACCGGACCAAAACATGCACAGGACCCTTTTGCAATCTGATCCGTGGCCGCCCCGGACCTGTGTGAACCGGCTCCATTGAGAGCCAGTCACACTCACCTATCATGCAAATTGGATGCAGGGAAACCCAACACATTGTACAATAAAGCATTTGAAATAAATAAAAGTTGTCTCACCCTTATTGGCCGAGAACTTAACCAAAAGGACGCGGCTTGATCCCAGAGCGACATAAGTGAATCCAAGCAAAACGGTGTGCACTGCTGATCGAGAGAAGAACTGGCTCAGGCAGGGCTTGAACCTCATTGTTTCAGATTCTGAGCAGCATGTCTCGCTCACTGAAATCAACAAAATATAAGAAAACAATTAACTTAATTTTTTTTTTTTCAAAATTGCTTTACACAGAAAAAAAAAAAAAAAAATAGGACAAATCAATAAGGAAAAATTCCACACATAAGGGCTCTTTCACACGGGACGGATCCGTGAAGATCTGCCCCGTGAAGCTCCGCTTGCTCAGCGGGGATCGCTCCGTTGATCCCTGCTGAGCCAGCGGATGACTGGGCGGTCCCCACACACTGTGCAGGGACCGCCCTGTCAGAGCGCCGCTCTCCCTTATGGGGGGGGGGGGAGATCAGATGACGACGGACCGTAGAGTCCGTTGTCATCCGATCCGCCGACGGATGGAAAAATAGGGTTTTCCTCCGTCACACTTTGGCAGAGTGGAGCGGGTCGGATGTCAGCGGACATGTCACCGCTGACATCCGTGGCTCCATAGGGCTACATGGAGCATCCGTTCAGGTCCGCCTAAAAAACTGACAGGCGGACCTGAACGGACCGTCCGTGTGAAAGGGGCCTAAGGGTTCATTCACATCGCCACACAGGACTACACACCACCCACCCAAATCAGTGCATTTCTGTGGTGGGTACGGCCAGGCGTTTGCAATCAGTTGCAGGCACTCAGCCTGCAGAAATCAATGACAGGCTGTGCAGCTGTGTGCATATAATTGCACATGGAGCAATTACATGTGGTTAGAGCAGTGGTCTCCAAACTGCGGCCCTTTGCTAGCTTTTATCTGGCCCTTAGGGCACTATTTTCATTCACTTATACCAACAATGGGACATAATTCCTCCCAATGACAACACCAAAGATGGGGCATAATTCCTCCCACTGACACCAAAGATGGGGCACAATTCCTCCCACTGACACCAAAGATGGGGCACAATTCATAGTTACATAGTTAGTCTGGTTGAAAAAAAAAGACACAAGTCTATCTAGTTCAACCAATAAATTCCTCCCACTGACACCAAATATGGGACATTGTTTATTCTCATTAACATTGGGATCTTCTCTTTTCCCCAATGGCCACAGTCCACCCCCCACCCCTTAAATCTGACAGACAGTAAACTAGCTCTTCGTTTTGAGAGTTTGAAGACCTCTGAATTAGAGACAGATGAGTGGCCCTGGATGCAAACAGTCTGCTCATCAGTCCCTAGCCGCACGTAATCATCCAAGGTTAGGAACAGCTGCTAGCAGTGTAAGCCTGTCATTGGTTTGTATAGGCTTCCTGCCCGCAGCTGAACACAAACACTTTGCCCCCGTTCACACCGGTGCGACTTGTCATGCGATTTGACAGTTCCAAAATTGCATGACAAGTCGCACCCTATTGTTGGCAATAGTTAGTTCATATTGGTGCAACTCCGACTTTGCGGTGCCGCACCGATAAAAAAAAAAAAAAGGGTTCATGCATAATTTTTTGCGATTTCAGGTGTGACTTGCATAGACATATGTGCATGAAGTGGCACAGATGTCAGCTAAATAGCACCTGAAATCGCGCAGACCTGCTACTTTGAAATCATGCTACTGTGCTACTGCAAGTGCAGTAGCACGATTTAAAAGTAGCATCAATGTGAACCATGGCTTCAGGTAAATGCTACAATCCGGTATGAAGTTTTTATTTTTTTTCCCCTTAACATCTACCTTCATATTTTAGTTCCTCTAAAAACATTGAATTGGCAATAGGCAGGTGTTTGACCAAGCTGTAAAGAAAAAAAATGTATTGAGGAAATACAGAGGCTGTTAGTGCTGACTATTCCCTAGTTGTCTAAGTCACTGTACCAGAACTAGTATGGAGATTAAACTCGTCTACACTTATGCCGCATACACACGACCGTTTTTCATGATGTGAAAAATGCAATTTTTTAATTGGTCATTAAAAACGATCGTGTGTAGGCTCCAGAGCATTTTTAACGACATGAAAAATGGCCTAAAAAAAATTAGAACCTGTTCTATTTTTTCAAGTCGTTTTTCACGTCGTTCTTTTTAACGTCGTGAAAAACGGTAGTCTGTATGCTTTAACGCGCATGCTCAGAATCAAGTATGAGACAGGAGCGCTCCTTCTGTTAAAACAAACTTTCGTAATCGAGATAGCACATTCGTAACGCTGTAACGGACTGAAGAGCATGAGGTTGAAAAGCGCGAATCGGCTCTCAAACTTTACTCATACGAGGATCAGCAAAAGCAGCCCAAAGAGTGGCGCCATCCGAACAGAACTTCCCCTTTATAAGTGCCGTCGTACGTGTTGTACGTCACCGCGCTTTGCTCGAGCATTTTTTTTCACAATAGTGTGTAGGCAAGGCAGGCTTGAGAGAAAACACGAAAAATCACGTCGAGAAAAACTTTGTTTTTTTCAATGACATTAAAAACGTCCGTGTGTACGCGGCATAAGGATTTGTGGAACCAATCAATGTGGTTCCCAAACAGTGGATTAACAAGACAGCCAATTATGGTGATTAGGTTTTTTTATTTTAAAAAAACAAACCTGTTTCACCTGTTTCTATGTATTACACAGAGAGGCACAGGGACAGCTGAGGAAGAAACACCCAGATTGGACCTGAAAGAGTGCTCCAAATTGCATATAGCTACAGAGGAAAACGACAGCTTGTTTTAAGCACTTGACCTCCGGAAGATTTACTCCCCTTCCTGACCAAAACCCGGAAGTGCAGGATTATATATATATATATATATATATATATATATATATACACACATATACATACACATATACATACACACACACACACACACACACACATATATACATACATACATACATACATATACATATATACACACACACGTGATTCTGCACAGAGCGGGCGCCCTATAGCAGTAAATCTGCTATGGGGTGGTCGGGAAGTGGTTAAAGTGCACTTATTGCTTTCTCAGAATAATTCAAATACCTTCAAGTGGTTCTAAAGCCAGAAGGTTTTTATCTTAATGCATGAAGATAAAACACCTGTGCACAGCAGCCCCCACCCCATTCTTACTCATTTCTATACAGCGATGTTGCACGAGAGTCTCGGCTATCCAGGACTCTCCCTCCTCGTTGGCTGAGACAGCAGGGGAGCGCCATTGGCTCCCACTGCTGTCAAAGTCAGTGAGCCAATGAGGAGAGATAGCGGGTGGGGCCGAGCTGCGGCTTCAAGTCTGAATGAACACACAGAGCAGCGGCTCGGGTGCCCCCATAGCAAGCTGCTTGCTGTGGGGGCAAGGAGCACTAGTGAGGGACCCGAGAAGAGGAGGATTTGGGCTGCTCTGTGCAAAACCACTGCACAGAGCAGGTAAGTATAACATTTTTTTTTTTTAAAAACGACACTATTATCACTTTAATGTGCAGAATCTGAAAATAGGTTAATTTATTTTAACTAGTGGAATGGAACATTTGGCTGACTACATCCACAATGCCCCCAATATGACCAGCGTAAACAAGTTGACCAATGCTTCCCATCGATGGGTTGGAATTCAGCCGGTTCAGCAGGGACTGGCTAAATTTCGATCCATCTATGGCCATTCCCGCTTGACAGAAGTTGATTGTTGGACAAATTTATTCGACCAGCCAGCTGCAGCCGCTGATCAGTGTATTCTGACAGTGGAGTCCCTGTCATTTGAATACAGTAGCATAGTGGGGAGGATTTCTCCATCTACCTTGCATGTTTGGATAGGGGAATCCGTTTGTTCTGCTTTTATTTTTGTTGAACATCTATGGCTGTGGGTCAGAGAATCTCCAAAACTGCAGCTCTTGTGGGATGTTCTTGGTCTGCAGTGGTCATAGAGTTGCCACCTCATCCCTTTAAATCCGAACACATATTAATTACACAGGTTATGTGGGTGATTAAGGCGGTAATTAAACTCACTTGAAGCCTTACCTGCATTAAATTAGCCTCAGAACCTGTGTAATTAATATGTGTTCGGGTTTAAAGGGATGAGGTGGAAACCCTAAGTGGTCAGGACCTACCAAAAGTAATCCAAAAGAAGGAAAACCAGAGGTAAACCAGAGACAGGGTGGTCATGGGCAGCCAAGGCTCACTGATGCTTCTAGGGAGTAAAGCCTGGCCCTTGCAGTTGGATTCCATAGAAGCGCTACCGTTGCTCAAATTGTGAAAAAGTTATTGTTGGTTCTGATAGAAAGGTGCCAGAACACAGTGCATCACAATTTGTTGCATATGGGGATGCATAGCTGCAGACCGCTCAAGGTGCCCAAGCTGACCCAGGTCCACAGCCAAAAGCACCTACAATGAGCATGTGAGCATCAGAACTGGACTATAGAGCAACAAAAGAAGGCGGCCTGGCCTGATGAATTTGAGAATTGTTAGAGGAACACAACAAGGTTTGAGGTGTTGCCTCTAAATTCTCCAGATCTCAATTCAATCAAGCAACTACGGGACGTGCTGGAAAAAAAAAAAAAAGTCCAATCCATGGAGGCCCCACCTCACAACTTACAGGAGTTAAAGGATCTGCTACAGACAGCTTAGTGCCGGATACCACAGCATACCTTCAGAGGTCTAGTGGAGTCCATGCCTCAATGGGTTATGGTGGGTGGCCATAATATTACAGCATATCGGTGTATGTAGCTATCAAATTCTAAACCAACTAAAAAAACGTTGTTTTACGATCGCTTGTTTTTAAACAAAAAATTATTTACATTATTAAAAGGATGTATTTTTATAAATAATGTTTTAAAAGGAGTTGGCACCTGAAAAATATGTCTCAATTTTTTCTTCTTTGTTATTGAACGAGGGAATGTGGTGCAATTGACCACAATATCCATCCACTACCTATTGGATTGTGCAACAAATGGCACACATTAAAATACGAGTAGCCATGGACTATAAACAATAGACATGTCAAGTTTAATCCCTACTGCACCTTCAGTAATGATTATTTCCTGACAGACTCCATGGCAGACTACATGTGGGTTAACCCTGCCTCCTCTCCACAGCTATAGGACCCCATACCCATAAATTTGAGCTCACCTCCACAGACAGGTGTTCCTTTTCTATCCTCCTCACATGGACCCTTCATCATGCAATTCAGGTGCAGTCCAGGATGTCCGTCGGATTAGGTACAAGTTGTGCGGTGCACCCAGGGCCCAGCTATCAGCGGGCGAGTGGTTTCGGGCAGTTAATACCCCTATGGTGGAAGGGATGTGGCCCAGTGTACCAGGATGGACGAAGGATTGGCTGGCAAGGTCTGAAGATTTCTTCATTATGTACATGGCAGACCGTTTTTGTATGTATTTTGTCTGTTGTCTGTTCCCCCTCAGTGTCTTTGCGCCGCGTGTGGAACGCTTCTGCGTTCCAGGACGCCACTCTACTTCCTGCCTCCCGATCCGCCGTACGTCTGCGCATGTGCAGAGCCGCGGCGAAACCGAGGCTTGGTTTTCGCGCATGCACGGTACGGCGGCGGGGTCAGAGGCCGCACAGGCGCAGTGAGTCGGTCCCCTCGGCGCATGCGCGCAGCGGGACCGGCCGTGACGTCACTACAGCAGGGAATTTAAACGCTGTGGAGCCCTGTACAGGTGGGATAACCTGTGGGCTTTGACGGCAGCATCCCGGAGCTCGGTTCTGCTGGGACAAGGTAGGCAACATCCTTTAGGTAGTTATGCAAGTGTCTCTTAAAGAGACAGTTAAAAAAAAAAAAAAAAAATGAAAATGTTTTTCTTTTTTTTTTTTCCGTGTTGCTTACTCTTGTCCTAGGTGGTCTCTGAGTTTGTGCGTTTGTCTTGCCTCATCATGGACTCTCCTTCACCGCCATGTGGCCAGCCCTCCCGCACAAGGTATGTGTGGAGTGGGTAAGGGGGTGGTGTCTTTTGTGCCTATCTGGTGGTTGCTAACGGTTACATCCTGCCCACCTTCCCCCTCCCTCTGTCTGTATTATCTCTTACAGCCCGGCAACTTCAGTTCATCGATCACAAGAAAGGGACCTTGCCAGGCCGCATCATCACTCATCATCCAGGTCTAGACGCGACACTACGTCTAGGACCCATCATCATAGGGGACGTTCACATACCCCCTCTAGACATAGGAGATGTTCCCATTCCTCCTCTAGTCACCGCCACCACCACCGCGATGATCGCTCTGACCACAGAGCCTGTTGGGGATGCAAGACCAGAATCCCGGAGGGCAAATCGCTATGCGACCCATGTTATGCCCGAGCGGTTGGTGAGAAAGAGACGGAAAATCAAAACCTTGAGTCTCTTGTGAAACGTGTGGTACAGCAATCTATGAAAGAAATAGTTGCCCCCCACACAAGGAGCCAGTCCACCACCTTGTCTGGCTCCTTGGCTGACGAGGCCCAGGAGGACCCCGGCCAATTCCAGCCCCATGATTCCTCCCATTATTCCTCGCAAGACGAGATGGAGGGAGAGGATTCTACGGTGGGATTCTACTACGCTTTAGTCTCTCCGCTGATCAAGGCAGTGAAGGAAACTTTGAAGTTGGAGGATACCACTGCCCCCCCAGAAAAACAAAGAAAACTGTTTAAACAACTGGGGAAAGAACGCTCCAATTTCCCACTTCCCTCTGAGCTGAAAGGAGTGTTTGAGGAAGAATGGAGCAAGGGAGATAAGAAGGTTTCCATGCTAAGCAAAACCTCTAGACTGTATCCCTTTAAATCGGAGGACGTCAAGCATCTGGAGAATGCTCCCCTCGTAGATGCAGCAGTAATGCGCCTAGCGAAGCATGTCACCCTCCCGCTAGATGACACCGTATCATTTAAAGATGGTCTGGATCGGAAGATCGACCAGGACCTCAAAAGAATATATAGCCTGGCTGGAACGGCATGCAAACCAGCTTTAGCCCTTGCAGTGACCTCCAAAGCAATGGAGGCATGGGTGGAAAATGTAGACTCCGTTCTGAAAGGTGTCTCGGAAGAACTGGCTCAAAGTTCAGCAGTGCAAGAACTTAAGATGGCAGTCGCCTTTTTGGGGGAAGCTTCAATTGACCTCATCCGTTTACTGGCCAGATCGATGTTGTTCTCGGTCACGGCCAAACGAGCACTGTGGTTACGCCCCTGGCTTGCTGATCCAGCCTCCAAGCAGGCATGGTGCAAAATTCCCTTTGAAGGGACTTCATTGTTTGGGAACAAACTTGACAACGCCATTTCAAAAGCTACAGGCGGAAGGTCGGGTTTTCTTCCCCAGGACAGGCGCCAGTTTAATCAGAAAAAACCTCAACAGAGACGCAGTACAGAGCACTCGAGAGAGGCACGCTCCTATAAACCCGGACGGGATTTCAGGAGAAGCTGGAATTGGAACGGAGGCCAATCTTCTTTTCAAAAGTCCGGCAAGAAACAGACGCCCGGTGGGCGTGAACCAACCAAGTCTTTTTGAGATTGGGCCCGCCCAGGCGGGTCGGGTAGGGGCTCGCCTACGTCTCTTCCGGCACGTCTGGGTGGCCTCGATCTCGGACTATTGGACCATCAAGACGGTCTCAACAGGTCACACATGGTCCTTCACCAAGATCCCTCCATGCAGACCAATGCAAACTTCACTTCCTCGGTCAGAGGAGAAACAAGTTCTTCTCTCATATGTGAATGTCCTGAAAGATATAGCAGCAGTGGTGCCCGTCCCAAAGGACGAGGAATTCCAGGGGGTATACTCCCCCCTCTTCCTAGTACAAAAGAAGAACGGCTCTTGGCGTCCAGTCATAGATCTCACTTTCCTGAACAAGTACATAAAGCACGAGAAGTTCAAAATGGAGTCACTCTCAACCATCCAAAAAATAGTTCAACCAGGCGACTGGTTGATCTCAATAGATCTAAAAGACGCGTACTTTCATGTTCCGGTGGCAGAAAACTTTCACAAATATCTGCGGTTCCAGGTCGAACAAGAGCACTTACAATTTATTTGTCTTCCATTCGGGCTAACGACTTCTCCAAGAGTCTTTTCCAAGGTGCTGTTAGCAGTTGTGTCCCTTCTCAGAGTACAGGGTGTGCGCCTGTATCATTATCTGAACGATCTACTAGTACTGTCCCAAGACAAGCAGCAGCTGCTAGTCCACAAAGATCAGGTGATCTCTACACTGTTGGAGTTCGGATGGCTCCTAAACCGGGAGAAGAGTCAGCTGGATCCGACCCAGCGCTTGGTCTATCTAAGAGCCCAGTTCGACACCATAGAGAACACCATCTCTCTTCCAGAAGAAAAAATACCGATCATTCGGGAAAGAATCTCCTTAGCTCTAGACTTCTCTCACCTAAGGGCATCACAGTGCCTGAAGATAATCGGCACGATGGTGGCCACATCCCCCATGGTCAAGTGGGCGATGTGGAGGCTTCGTCCTTTTCAATCCGGATTCCTCCAGCAATGGAAGACAGAAGATCTCAATCAGCGGATCCGGATAACACAGTCAATGAGCAACAGTCTCCTTTGGTGGCTTCAAACCAAGAACTTGTCAACTTGCCACTCCCTTGCCCCCATCCATTGGGTGACTGTTACATCCGATGCCAGCAATGCGGGCTGGGGGGCACATTGTGGGGCAGAACTGGCTCAGGGCAAATGGGATGCCCGTCTCCACTCTCCAGGTTCGAACATTCTGGAACTGCGCGCGGCATGGTGCGCCCTTCAAGCCTTCTCCCACCTTCTGAAAGGGAAGTCGGTCCTACTCAAAATGGACAATACCACCGCTGTGGCATATGTGAAGAGACAAGGGGGCACTCGGAGCTCTGCCCTTCTCCAAGAGGTCGAGCCCATTATGACCTGGGCTCAGAGGAATCTGCTCAACTTAACAGCAGTCTTCATTCCAGGGGAGCAGAACATTCAAGCGGACTTCCTGTCACGCAGCATGCTAGACAACAACGAATGGTCTCTGCATCCACAAACCTTCAAGTGGATCCTATCGTTGGATTTCGATCCAGAGGTGGATCTGTTTGCATCCCCCTGCAATTACAAGATCGACAGATACTACACCCGAGCTCGGTACAATCAAGCCTTCGGAATAGATGCATTAACGAGTCAATGGGACTTCAACAGGGCATATGCCTTCCCTCCTCTTCCGATCATGCTAAAATTCCTACAGCGGCTTCAGTTGGAGAAAGTCGAGGTGGTAACAATAGCACCATACTGGCCGAGCAGACCTTGGTTTCCTCTCCTGAATCTAATGAGCTTCAGGGACCCGCTGCCTCTTCCTCTCAGGCCGGACCTTCTTTCTCAGGGGACGACCCTGCACCCCTGTCCAGCAATGCTGAGACTGATGGTCTGGTTTTTGAGAGGGAGAGGCTAGAGTCTCTTGGGTGTGCTTCAGGGGTAATCTCTACCCTTATGAGCTCCAGAAAGTCCAACACAAATAAAACTTACAATAGAATCTGGGCCAGATTTGTCAGCTTCACGACTACTGCAGGAAAGTCATCTAGAAACCCTAGTGTTCAAGACATCTTGAGTTTTCTCCAATCAGGCTTAGACCTGCCTTTATCGATTAGTTCCCTCAGGGTACAAGTATCAGCCTTATCAGCTTTTTCGGGAACGTCATGGGCAACTCATCCCCTGGTTCAACAGTTCTTTCGGGGGGCATCGAGAATCAGGCCTCAGAGGAAACCTAGATTCCCCAAATGGGATCTTCCACTCGTCCTTGATGCTCTTTCAGCACTCAACAACAAGGATCTTTCTGTTAAGGACTTATCAATCAAACTGGCCTTTCTAGTGGCCATTACTTCAGCCAAAAGGGTTTCAGAAATAAGCTTCCTGGGTTGTCAAGAACCCTTTTTGACTTTCTTCCCGGACCGAGTGGTCCTTATTCCCATGCTTGGGTCAAAACCAAAAGGTCACATCAGTTTTTCACGAAAACCAAGAAATAGTCCTTCCTACTTTCGATTCTCCAGATTCAGCAGATGCTCATCCCTTGGATGTAGGTGAGACTCTGAAAGAATACTCGAGTTACTTCATCTTTTAGAAGCTCGAACTACCTGTTCTTGTTACACACCGGTAGCAACAAAGGGAAGAGGGCTTCTTCCAGAACAATAGCAGCCTGGATCGTCCAATCTATTCAACAGGCTTACAGGGCAAATGGCTTGGCTCCTCCAGAGGCGGTGACGGCTCATTCCACCAGGGGCATGGCAGCCTCATGGGCAGCAGCTCGACACGTGGCTCCTGAAGTGATATGCAAGGCAGCTTCGTGGTCTTCTATTCATACATTTATGTCTCATTATTATATTGAGCCTGCTTCCCTTTCCTCTGTTAATTTTGGTCGAAAAATCCTGTCAGTTGACGGGAAAGATTAAAATATTTTTTGTTCAGCATACCCTCCCGTGTGGTTTGGCTAGTTATTTCCCACACGTAGTCTGCCATGGAGTCTGTCAGGAAAACGGAAAATTTATTACCAAATACTTACCGTAATTTTCCTTTCCTGATAGACTCCATGGCAGACGGAGTTCCCACCCATGAATTAAAAATATGAAAGTTGAAATTTGAGTCGGCTAGTTACGGAACACCTGTCTGTGGAGGTGAGCTCAAATTTATGGGTATGGGGTCCTATAGCTGTGGAGAGGAGGCGGGGTTAACCCACACGTAGTCTGCCATGGAGTCTATCAGGAAAGGAAAATTACGGTAAGTATTTGGTAATACATTTTCCGTTTTAGTATGCATTAAGATGCCAATTGCACCTGATTTCCTAGTGTATGTATAGCCCAAACTTTATTTTTTTTTAATAGTAAACGATCGAAACCCCTGTCAGTTTTGTTTTTGTTTGTTTGCTGTCTGTCACCATTTGTCCTGATGACCACTGTCACCAGGACATAAAGGATGAGAAATCTAATAGAAATTGAGGAAAAAGCTTCCATTGGGGTCTAACAGGGTAATTTCTATTATACTGGGGTGTATTTACTAAAGCTGGAGAGTGCAAAATCAGGCTCACTTCTGCATAGAAACCAATCAGCTTCTAACCTCAGCTTTTTAAATTAGGCTTTGGCAAAAAAATCTGGAAGCCGATTGGTTTCTATGCAGAAGTGAGCCTGATTTTTCACTGTCCAGCTTTAGTAAATAAACCCAATTGTAACGAGTTCCTCTTACGTCTGTTGCATGTCTGGGACAAATGAAGGGGTCATTTCCACAATAGCACAAAAAGACAGCAAATAGTACAATTATAGAGCTTTTTTAAACTTCCCTACTTTATCCATAAAGAAAAATATTTTGGTTATTCTTAAAATTTAATTTCTAACTTTCCCCTATCATTTTGTATGTCAGACATCATTAAATGGTGGACCGCAGTCTGGATCCTTTTAGGAACAGGGGTGGGCAGCAGCGCTAGATATGGTGATAACATAAAATTATATAGCAACTGGAACATAGGTATACATGAAATGTGTGTGTGAGTAAGCACACATAATATTAAAACATTTGGTAATACATAATGTCCATAAATTATCCGAGATCTTGTATGATTAGCACCTGGAGGCAGCTCGCTTAAAATTAAGCGATGGGCTCTGTGTAGAAATGGGAACAGAGGGGCGCCAGACTGAGTGCAGTATAAAATAGGATTTTTTACTCACCGTAAAATCCTTTTCTCTGAGTCCATGGACCGACACAGCTTCTCTATTGACAAAGTGGGTATTATCCGTTAATTAGGAGTGACTAGGCAGAAAAACTTGTAAAAAGTGTTGCATCACACCTTCTACAGTACCGCCCAGGGGGCGGACCCTCTGGGTATACCCTCTCAGTCTGCACATCGCAGATCAGTTCGTCAAAAAGCAGTACAAACTTAAAAGGAGGGGTGGGTGCTGTGTCGGTCCATGGACTCAGAGAAAAGGATTTTACGGTGAGTAAAAAATCCTATTTACTCTTTCGTCCATGGACCGACACAGCTTCTCTATTGACAAAGTGGGACGTCCCAAAGCAGTGTCAGAGAAAAAAACGAGGGGTGGTAACAGCATAAAAACAAACTTCACCCCAAAACACAAAACAGCACTCCTCCAACGGAGGAGTTGCAACTCTAAACAGCCGCCTGCAAAACCTTGCGGCCGAAAGAGGCATCCGAAGATGCACCTACATCAACTTTGTAGAATTTTGTGAAAGTGTGAGCGGACGACCAAGTCGCCGCTTTACATAGTTGGGAAACAGACGCTTGATGTCGGAAAGCCCAAGAGGCACCTATTGCCCTGGTCGAATGCGCCGTGACAGGAAAGGGGGGCGCCTGACCCTTTAAGGCGTAAGCCTGGATTACTATCTGTCGGATCCACCTAGAGATGGTGGCCGATGAGACTGCTTGGCCCTTCTTGGGACCAGCCACCGAAACAAACAGTGAGTCTGACTTCCGGAACAGGGAAGTAGCAGATATGTATACTCTCAAAGCTCGGACAACGTCCAAGGAATGCAACGCCGACTCCTTAGGATTCGACGGCTGAGGACACAAGGATGGAAGTACAATGTCTTCGTTGAGATGAAAAGCCGAAACGACCTTCGGAAGAAAGGAAGGCTGCGGCCGCAGCACCACCTTATCCTTGTGGAAAATCAAATAGGGAGCCTTGCAGGACAAGGCTGCCAGCTCAGAGACTCGTCTAACTGACGTAACAGCCACCAAAAAGACCACCTTCTGAGAAAGTGTCAACAGGGGAATATCTCTAATATTCTCAAACGGTGCCTTCTGAAGCACCGAGAGGACCAGGTTCAAGTCCCACGGAGGTAACGGGGGGCGGACCGGAGGGGCCACATGTCGAACCCCCTGCACAAATGTACTCACGAGAGAGTGAGTCGCCAGGGGTCGCTGAAAAAAGACAGCCAGGGCAGATATCGGTCCCTTAATCGTACTTAGGGCAAGCCTTTGGTCTACCCCATGCTGTAAAAACAGCAGGATTCTGGAAACCAAATAGGTACGCGGATGCCATTTCATTTCCTCACACATGGAGATGTAGGCCCTCCAAGTGCGGTGATAGACCTTCCTAGAGGACGGTTTCCGAGCACTTCTCATAGTAGAAATTACTGAGTCTGACAGGCCCCGGTCTCTCAGTACCTGGTTCTCAACAGCCATGCCGTTAAAGCCAATGACTGTAAAGCAGGATGGAATATGGGACCTTGCGACAGCAGGTCCTTCCGTAGTGGTAGGCGCCAGGGGACGTCTGCTACCAGACGTACTAGATCGGTGTACCAAGGACGCTGAGGCCAATCTGGAGCGATTAGGATCATTGGAATTCCCTCTGCCTCCACTCTGCGGAGCAGAAGAGGAAGAAGCCTTAAGGGAGGGAAGGCATAGATTAGCCGCTACTGGCCCCACGATGCTACCAACGCGTCCGTTGCGTCTGCCCATGGGTCTCTTGACCGGGCCACAAACCTCAATACCTTCCGATTGAGTCGGGAAGCCAGAAGATCTACGTCTGGTGTGCCCCATCTTTGGCAGAGGAGTTGGAACACCTCCGGGTGTAAGGACCATTCTCCCTGGTCCAGCATCTGGCGGCTCAGGTAGTCCGCCTGCCAGTTTTCCACACCCGGAATGTACACGGCCGACAGTGCCGGTACGCTCCTCTCTGCCCACTTCAGGATGCGAGCGATCTCCGATGCTGCAGCTGAGCTTCTTGTTCCTCCTTGATGATTGACATATGCCACTGCTGTGGCGTTGTCTGACTGGATCCTGACTGGACGCCCTTGCAGTCTCTGAGACCATTTGAAGAGGCACAGCTTGATCGCCCGGATCTCCAGGACATTGATCGGCAGGAGGGCTTCCTCTGGGGTCCAGCGACCTTGCGCCGACTGGACACCCCAGACTCCCCCACAACCTGTAAGGCTGGCGTCCGTCGTGATCACTATCCAGTAAACCGGAAGAAATGACTTCCCGGCCATTAGAGCCGGTGCTGTCAGCCACCATACCAGGGATCTCCTGACTAGGTGGCTCACTCGGATTTGATAATCCAGAGATGAAGGGCATCTGTTCCATCTGGACAGAACTTCCCTCTGTAACACTCGAGTGTGGTATTGAGCATATGGGACCGCCTCGAAGGAGGCTACCATGAGGCCCAACACTCGCATGCAAAAACGGAGTGACGACCAATTCCTGGAAGTCAGCTGCCGTACTGCAGCCCGGAGGGTCTGCAACTTCTCCACAGGGAGGAATACCTTTGCCTCTGAGGAATCCAGAATCAACCCCAGGTACACTAGGCGTTGAGTGGGCACCAATACTGACTTTTGCGTGTTTAGTATCCAACCACAGTCTCGAAGAGTCTGACAGGTAATGGACACGCTTACCTCTAATTCTGAGCTTGAAGGGCCCTTCAGCAGAAGGTCGTCCAAGTAACCTGTGATAGCGATACCCCGCTGTCTTAGAAGTGCCAGAATCGGAGCGAGCACCTTGGTGAACGTCCTGGGTGCTGAGGCAAGGCCAAACGGGAGGGCCACAAACTGGTAGTGGTTCTTCCCGATAGCAAATCGCAGAAACCTCTGGTGTCTGGAGTATATGGGGACATGCAGGTATGCGTCCTTGATGTCCAAGGAGGCCAGAAAGTCCCCCGGATGGAGAGCCGTGACTACAGATCGAACCGACTCCATCCGAAAACTTTGTACCTTCACAAAGCAATTGAGGGCTCTGAGATCCAAGCTTGGACGAACCCCCTCCTTCTTCGGCACAATGAACAGATTTGAGTAAAAACCCCGTTCCAGTTCTGGAACTGGAATAACTACCCCGCGTTCCAGTAGACCCTGGACCGCCCCATACAGGGCCTCCCGACGGGTCGGTAGTAGCTGGAGATTGGAGGTGTTGAATCTGTCCGGTGGACAAGAGAGAAACTATCTTGTAGCCTGAGGAGATTACTTCGCAAACACACCTGTCGGAGATTAGTGCTGTCCACTGAGTCGCGAATTTGCGAAGACGTCTCCCCACCCGAGAGCTGGGTGGGGGTGGACCTTCATGCGGACGCAAATTTGTCCGCAGGCTTATTGGGTATGCGGGACCAGGGACGCTTTTGTCCTTGGGCAGGCGCTTTATCGGCCTGGGGTCTTTTCCCTGTCGCCCTAGGGGGACGAAAAAACCACTTGTGTGCAGTAAAGGAGGGCCCTTGCCCTTGGCGTGGCCCCTTACCCTTGCTAATTTGGGGAAGCAAAGTGCTTTTACTTCCTGTGGCATCCTTGATGATGTCATCCAGAGAAGCCCCAAAAAGTCTGTCGCCCTTAAAAGGCAGATCCAACAGGGCTTTCTTGGAAGTCTGGTCCGCAGACCAGCCTTTTAGCCAGATCAGGTGGCGTATTGCTACTGCATAAACCGAAGTTTTAGACAGCAGGGGAATAGTATTCATGTCTGACTCGCAGACAAACCTAAGGCCCTGGACCAACAGGTCGGCCAATGTTATCTCATCAGGAGGAGCATCTCGCTCCTTAACCCCTGGAGTAGCAATCTTGCCCATTCAGTAAGTGTGTGAGACACTAGGGCCCCCGCCAATGCCGGGCGTACTGCCGAGCCTACCACTGAGTATAGGTAGCAAGCGAGTGCTTCAGCCTTCTTATCCACAGGGTCCTAGAAAACAGGAGCCCCTTCTACAGGAATTGTGGTGGCTCTATTAAGTCTGGACACCGGAGGGTCCACTATAGGGGGGAGAGGTCCATTTCTTCAGAAAACTCTCCTCAAAAGGGGTACCGTACCGCAAACCTCTTTGGGGCTGTAAAGACCCTCAGTGGGTTCTCCCATTCCTTGTATAAGAGTTTATCAAAAGACACACAAGGGAACACCTTAGCAGTGCGGGCAGGTCTATGAAACCCAAGTGGACCGGAGTCTCTGCTGCTTCTGCAGTATTTTCCAATTTTAGCATATCCCGCACTGCAGTAATAAGGTCAGATACCAAAGCCGTCGCGCGTACTGACCTGGACTTTGAGTCATTCTCACTGTCCGGTCACGGTCTGCAGTCTCTGGTGCGTCAGAATCTGGGCCCCGAGCCATAGCTGGACCTGGTTCTGCACCAGAATTATCCCCAGAAGCTTGCAGGGGATGGGGCGTTTACTACCCCCTGTATTCCCGTGTGCTGCTTCCACCCTGGCAGCAAACGCCTCTAGGATTGCCGACATAGCGTCCATAGACACCTCAGGGACACCAGCTGCTAAATCTGGTGTTTCAGGGGAGAAGACATCTGGCTCAGATGCCATGCTGACCACACGCTGACACTCACAGGGCTCCAGGCAAGATATCAATAGGCCACCCTCCTGCGCTGCAGAGATGCTGGGTCACCCAGAGGACTCACCACCCTGGATAGGTACTGCTATGCTGCGCCTATGATGCTGTCCCCTTGCTGCTGTGTCAGTCTGCTTCTTTTATCAGCACTTCCTGTGTGAATTTTCGCGCCAGTGTAATGCACCCTAGAGGCCAGAGGCTCTCGCAAAATGGTTGCCAAAACCGTCTGTATGGAAGATAATGTGGGCTCTAAGAAAATGGCCGCCGACAGAAGATAGAGGTCAGGCAGCCATAGCCCACAAAAAAGATGGCCGCCGAACGGCAATATCTGCATACAGGGTGGACAAACATGGCCGCCGATCACCTGATAGGGGCCAGTGGGTGTGGCCGAACTACAGGAAGATGGCCGCCAGGCAGTTACAAGAGGCCAAACTTGGCATGGACCACCTCAAAATGGCCGCCGACAGCATGGAGACACAGAAACACAGGTAAGCAAAAATGACATTTCTTTTAAATGTTAGTTACAGCCAGCCCCGCTCCAGTGGGACCCCCTAGGTGACCCCCAGCACCCAGCAACCTTTAGCTAGAAGCCCAGGGAGGAGGGAAAGGCAGGGAGAGAGGGAAGAAAGGGGCCACAACCACTTACTTGATCTCTCCAGGAATGTCCAGCTAAATCACCCAGCCGAGGCAGGGGAGTTTTACTTACCTATCCTGCATGTATTCTGCTGGAAGACATTCCAAACAGATCATCGTCCGCGCACGGAAGGTGACTGTTGGCCAGGCATGCTGTGATTGGACCCAGAAGGGACGATCATATGTATGCCCTGGAGCAGGACGCTCACCGGACAGGCTGCTGCGACTCGGCCGTAAGGTCAGCCGAAGCTGAGCGGTCCGATGCAAGCCTTGGAGCGTAAGCTCACCGGCCAGGCTGCTGCGACTCGGCCGTAAGGTCAGCCGAAGCTGAGCGGTCCGATGCAGGCCCTGGAGCGTAGGCTCACCGGCCACCCGTGGAGCGACGGGCATGTCGTGGAAAACCCAGCGCGTAGCTAGGGTCGGCACACGCTCGATGGCCGAAACTGGGGAGACTACAAGGATCGAGGATCCAGCCTGTCACCCAGTCGGCAGTTGATCGAAGATCGCAGGAAACAACAAATGTAGCAAAAAAATAAAAATATATATATCTTTTTTCCCCGGACCAATGAGCCCGAAGGGAGCCATGTCCTACTCCTTGCTAGACAGAAAAAAACTGATCTGCGATGTGCAGACTGAGAGGGTATACCCAGAGGGTCCGCCCCCTGGGCGGTACTGTAGAAGGTGTGATGCAACACTTTTTACAAGTTTTTCTGCCTAGTCACTCCTAATTAACGGATAATACCCACTTTGTCAATAGAGAAGCTGTGTCGGTCCATGGACGAAAGAGTAATCATGTTTTTTATAAAAACAAGTAGTAACTCACAGGTTAAATTAGATGAGTTCAGTATGTGGTGAAAATCGCCAGTCCAGGAGTTTCATAAACATCCTATTTAGCGTCCTGTTTTCCCTTTGCAGCCTGGGGCACTGATGTGATCTTACAGGGATCCAGAGGAGGCTGGGAACCAGGACGCTAAATAGGATGTTTATGAGACTCCAGGACTGGCGATTTTCACCACATACTGAACTCATCCCAATTTAACCTGTGAGTTACTACTTGTTTTTATTAAATATATGATTTATACTGCACTCAGTCTGGCGCCCCTCTGTTCCCACTGGATCCTTTTAAGAGCCACTTCCTTTCCCCAGCCTCCGCTGCTGTCATTCTCGAGAGCAGAGAGCGGGAGGCAAGATAGTAATAAACTGAGTGCGGGAAGCACATTGGATGGAGAGCGTGAGCAGCAAGTGATTGGATGCTGGTTGCTAGGATTGCACAGCATCCTAGCAACCAATCACCTGCTGGTTAGTATTTAAAGCCAACTCATGCAGCTGCTGCCCTCTAGCCAATGCCGTGTTGTGCCTCCTGCCCTCAGTTCATTACTTTTCTGCACTACTGGGGGTGGGGCTTTTGTTCGCTGAATATCAAGGGCAGCGCTATGCGAGGGGGGTGATGTAAAGGATGAAGGGGACGGGGTAGTGGTGTAGGAATGTGAAGAGGACAGAGAGCACTACTGTAGGGGGAGGGGGGTTGTAATGCAAGAGGGGGGTGGTGTTGGGAAGTTATGTAAAGTGGGCAGTGCAGTAGTGGGGAGATGTAAAGGGGGAGAAATGCTGTGAAGGGGGGCAGTGCTGTAGTGGAGTGATGTAAAGAGGGGCAGTGCAGTAGGGGGAGAGATGTAAAGGGTGGAGGAGTGGGGGTTATATGAAGGTGGGCCGTGCTGTGGGGGATGATGTGAAGAGGGCAGATCACGATACTGTTAGGGGAGGGGTGGGGAATATGTGATGTGAGGGTGGGGCAGTGCATGTGAAGAGGGCAGAGCACAATACTATGGGGGGGGAGTATGATGTGAGAAGAGGGCAGTGCTGTGAGGGGTGATATGAAGGGAGGCAGTGCTGGGGGTTATTGTGAAGGGGGCAAAGAACAGTGGTGTGTGTGTGTGTGTGTGTGTACTTTAACTAGCTCTGAACCGCCCATATACTGGGGTAGGGCGGACCAGTTGCGGGAAACGACTTACCTGTACGTTGTTCGTGCTCCCTGGTCCGGAGCGCTCGCGGCCACGATGCCCATTGACCACCCGCGATCGTTCTCCTCAACGACAGAACGGCGGTCTACCTATGTAAACAAGGCAGACCATCGTTTTGTCACAAAGAAAGAGATCTGTGATTCATAGTAATCAGGAACACAGATCTCTTTGTCCAGTGTCAGTATCCCCCCCACACAGTTAGTAAACACACCCAGGGAACACGCTTAACCCTTTGATTGCCCCTGATGTTAATCCCTTCCCTGCCAGTGTCATTTATACTGTAAAGCCCCGTACACACGATCGGATAACCTATGGATTTTCGTCCGATGGATTTGTCCATCGGAAATCCGATGAAACTGTTTTTCCATCAGTCTTGGCCACACACCATCAGTCAAAAAACCGACCGTTCCAAACGCGGTGACGTAAAACACTCCGATGAGCCGAGAAAAATGAAGTTTAATGCTTCTGAGCATGCGTCGACTTGATTCTGAGCATGCGTGGGTTTTTTAACCGATGAACTTGCTCATAGACGATCGGAAATTCCCATCGGTTTTTTATCCATCGGAAAATTTTAAAACAAGTTCTATTTTTTACAACCGATGGAAAAAAGACCGATGGGTACCATACACGATCGGTTGGTCTGATGAAAACCATCCATCGGACAGTTTTCATCAGTCAAACCGATCGTGTGTACGGGGCTTTACAGTGCATTTTTTTTTTTTTTTAGCACTGATCACTGTATTGGTGTCACTGGTCCCCAAAAAATTTCACTAAGGGATCATTTACACTTGCTTCGCGCGTCAGGCTTTGTTAAAGCTCTCTGAACGCTAGTCAAAGCTCCTGTCACTAAATAAAATGGTTAGCTTACAGTCCTGTTTACACCAGCTTTTGCTTTGGCTTTGCTTCAAAAATTATACCCCATGTAGCTTCAGTGGTGCTTCAAAGCCTCCATAGAAGTCTATGGCAAAGCTTGCTCGAAGCCCCACGAAGCACCAAGCAAAAGCAGGTGTAAAACAGGACTGTAAGCTAACCATTTTATTTAGTGACAGGAGTTTTGGCTGGCATTCAGAGAGCTTTACAGAGCGTGTCCGAAGCCATGTTTTGAAGCAAGTGTAAACTAGCCCTTAGCGTTCAATTTGTCCACCGCAATGTCACAGTCCTGCAAAAAAAAATCACTGATCGCCGCCATTACTAGTAAAAAAAAAAAAAAAAGAAGGAAGAAGGACTCCCTAAATATATGCCATAGTTTGTAGACGCAATAATTTTTGCACAAACCAATCAATATACGCCAATTGGGATTTTTTTTTTTTTACAAAAATATGTAGCAGAATACAAATAATTGGCCTAAACTGATGAAGAAATTAGATTTTTTACATTTTTTTATTGAATATGTTTTATAGCAGAAAGTAAAAATAGGATTTTTGTACTCACCGTAAAATCCATTTCTCTGACATCCATGGACCGACACGGCGTGTCTTACACTTTACACGTGGGTATATGTCCCTGCTTGCAGGAGAAGACCTAGGCAGAATGTTAAATGATAAAACATTCCAGAACAAACCAGAGCTGAACAGCCCCGCCCAGGGGGGCGGTCCCTCCGGACATTACCCTCACACCTGCAGCTAGCAGGCCTCAGTTCGTAACAAAGCAGCACAAACTTAAAGGAAGGGTGGGTGCCGTGTCGGTCCATGGATGTCAGAGAAATGGATTTTACGGTGAGTACAAAAATCCTATTTTCTCTTATCATCCATGGACCGACACGGCGTGTCTTACACTTTACACGTGGGATGTCCCAAAGCAGTGTCAAGAGGGATGGGAGCAGTATAAATGGAAAACCAAAAAAACTTCACTCCAAACAAGGCAGAGCTCCTCAACGGAGGAGTTGCCACTTTAAACAGCGGCCTGCAACACCTTGCGGCTGAAGGAAGCATCCGGAGATGCAGCCACATCAACCCTATAAAAACTTAGAAAGGGTATGAACAGACGACCAGGTCACCGCCTTGCACACTTGTGCAACCGACGCTTGATGTCGGAAAACCCAGGAAGCACCAATTGCCCTGGTGGAATGCGCCCTAACCGGGAAGGGAGGCGCCCGCCCCATGAGAGCATAGGCTTGAAAGCCGGTTTGTCCGATCCACCTAGAAAAAGGTGGCAGACGAAGCCGCTTGACCCTGTTTCTGACCAGAGACAGTCAACCAGAGAGTAGACTTCCGAATAGAAGCAGCAGACAGGCACACCCGCAAGGCTCGTACCACATTCAAAATGTGCCGCGCACACTCTCTGGGATGCGATGGGCGAGGACTCTAGGATGGGAGGACAATGTCCTTATTTTAGGTGAAAGGTCGAGATCACCCTTGACAAAAGAAAAAGTCGCGGATGCAACACCGCCTTATCCTCATGGATGACTAAACATGGCGACTTGCAGTACAAGGTCGCCAATTCAGATACTCGTCTAACAGAAGTAATTGCCACTAAAAGGGCCACCCTCTGAGACAAAGTGAAGAGGGGAATATCCCTGATATTCTCAAAAGGAGGTTCCTGGAGAACCGAGAGTACCAATTCCGGACCCACGGGGGGGAGAGGAGACTTGACAGGAGGGAGCTCATGGCGAACCCCCTGCACAAAGGTGCCAACCAAGGAATGACCCGCTAGTGGCCACCGAAAGAAGGCGGCCAAGGCCGAAACTGACCCTTAATGATACTCAAAAGCGAGCCTTTGGGCCATGCCATGCTGTAGGAAACGCAGGATTCTAAGGACGGAATACGTCCGAGGATGTCAGTCCAGCTCTTCGCACATGGCGATGTAAGCTTTTCCAGGTACAGAGATAGTTCTGGAGGAAGACTTCCGTGTCCTTAATATGGACGAAATGACCAAGTCCGAGAGACCTCGGTCTCTCAACACCTGGCTTTAAACAACCATGCCGTTAAGGCCAGAGACTGTAAAAGCAGGTGAAATATATGGCTTTTTAGACAGAAAGTCCTCCCTTATTGACAACCATCAGGGAACGGCCGCGACGAGACGTAGGAGATCGGTGTACCAGTGAAGCCGAGGTCAATCCGGAGCAATGAGGATCACCGGAATTCCCTCGGTCGCCACCCTGCGCAGCGCAGCAGGCGAGGAAGCAACTGTAGCGGAGGATAAACGTGTATCAGGTGACCATGACCCCATGGGCCACTGACGCCTCTGAGGCATCCGCCCAAGGATCCCTGGATCTGGCCACAAATCTCGACAACTTGCAATTGAGTCGAGAGGCCATCGGGTCCACCTCCGGCGTGCCCCTCCGTCTGTGTGGCAAAGGAGATGAAATACCTCCGGGTGCTAGGACCACTCTCCCTGGTCCAACATCTGGCGATTCAATAGTCCGCCAGTTCTATGCCCGGAATGTAAGCTGCTGACAGAGCTGGCACGCTTCTTTTAGCCCCCTTCAGGGTACGGGGGACCTCGGAAGCCGCAGCTGAGCTCCGAGTCCCCCCTTGATGGTCGAGATACGCCATCACCGTGACTTGTCCGACAGGATCCTAATGGAACGATCCTGCAATCTCTCAGACCATGAGGATAGGCACAGTCTGATGGCCCGTATTTCCAGAACATTGATCGGCAAACGGGCTTCGTCCGGAGTCCAAGCCCTTGGGCCAACAGGACTCCCCAGACTACACCCCAGCCCTTCAGGCTGGCGTCCGTAGTGAACACCGTCCATTGGACGGGGAGGAACGACTTCCCGGACCGAAGAGCCGGGGACCCAAACTCCATGTCAGGGACGCCCTGACCAGGTGGCTCACCTGGATCGGAAAATCCAAAGACAACGCGGATTTGTCCCAAGGGAACAAGATCTCCTTCTGCAATGCCCTGGTGTGTGATAGGGCATACGGAATGGCCTCGAAAGAGATCACCAGGAGTCCCATGCAAAAACGGATTGACGACCATTTTTTGGGATGTCAGCATCCGCACAGCAGACTGAAGTGTCAGTAGCTTCCCTGGAGGTAGGAATACCTTTTGCCTCCAAGGAGTCCAGAATCAGACCGAGATTCCAGATAGCCCACGACAGCAATGCCTTGCTGTCTCAGCAAGCTAGAACCGGCACAAGCACCTTGGTGAACACCCTCGGTGCCGGGGCTAGGCCGAAAGGAAGAGCCACAAATTGATAGTGGACTTCGCCGATCGCAAGCGCAGATCGGAACATACAAGTAGGCGTCCTTGATTTCCAAGGTCGCCAGAAAATCCCCTTGACGGAGTGCACTGACCACCGTGCGAATGGATTCCATGCGGAACTTTTGCACCTTCACGAAGGCATTCAGGACCTGGAGGTCCAAGATAGGCCGAACCCGTCCCTTTTTTGGGCCGACAAACAATTCGAGTACAATCCCTGAAACCTCTCCTGTGACGGAACCGGCACAATCACTCCGGACCTCAAACCTGAATAGGCCCCATAGGGCCACCCGACGGGCAGGAAGGAGAGAAAGATTCGAGGGAAGAATCTGTCTGGAATTAGGAACGGAACCTATCCTGTAACCTGAGGTGATCACCTCGCACACCCACCAGTAGGAGATCCGGGAGGTCCATTGATCCGTGGACCTGCCAAGTCGTCCCCCCTACCCCAGAGTCGGGAGGGGGCAAGACTTCACGCGGAGGCGGGCTAGGGAGCCGGCTTGTTCGGCATACGCACCCAGGGGCGCTCGTGTCCACCAGCCGTACCGCTGTCAGTCTGGGAGGGCCTCCCCGTTGATTGACGAAAAAAAAACCTTTTTTCTGGAAAGGAAGGACCCTGCTTATAGCGGCCTCCTTGCCAGCCTGAGGAAGAACAGTGCTTTTACCTCCCGTGACATCCTTGATGATGTCATCCAGCGCAGCACCGGAAAGCCTACCACCTTTCAATGGTAACCCCTTCGGCAGCAGACCAGCATTTCAACCAGATCAGACAATGCAATACCCTGAGTTATAAGGGACCGCGTCAAACGTGGCGTCGCCACATAAACCAGGCCCTGCACCATTTGTGGGCCAGAGCAATAGTGTCTGGAGGAAGATCATGCTCCTGGTATTAGTTGCCCATCCCGCAAGTGTTGGAGACACAAAGGTCGCCGCTACCACAAGCCGTAGGGTGGACCCCAACAAGGCAAACATAGCTCTACTCACCACTTCTGACCTCTTGTGAGTGGGGTCCTTTAATGCAGGAGTCCCCTCCACCGGGAGAATGGTGGTCTCGTGCAACCGGGCGACTGGAGGGTCGACCACTGGGGGAGAAGCCCACGTTTTAAGTAGGGCATTTTTAAAGGGGTAACTATAGGCAAACGCTGCGGGACCATAAAAGTCTTCTGCGCCTTTTTCCCCAGACCTTGTCAGTGAGCTGGTCAAAGTAAGGTACATATTGGAAAAAAACACTTTTTAGAAGGCCCGGCCCTAAGGAACCAGAGGATACCGTCCGCCTGAGGTTCTGCATCCGCAGCATTTAGCTTGCGAGTGTTCCTCACTGTATCAATGAGTTCACAAAACAAGCACCCTGTCATTTACTGACACAGAACTGGAGTTTTCCTTGCAAGGAATGTCCTGTTCAAAACCATCAAATATATATTCAGAGCTAGGGTCCTGAGCGGTAGTGGCTAGGCCCATATCTGAATCAGCGCACACCCCCCCTTTTTTTTTTTGTGGAAAAAAAGTGGGGATAGGGGCTTTTTTGCTCCCTTGCGCTCACACACTGCTTCCTCCCGGTCAGATTAGTGATACCAGGACTGCCGACAACTGGTCCCTAAGGACCGCAGGTGCAGGAGCACTGCCAGTTGTCCCTAACAGTGTGAAGAAACAGGTGAACCAGACTCCAATATTGCCACGCTCTGAGACCTTATTCACCATTACAGTGAATAATACAGCCCACCCACAGGCCGTGCTGGGGCTGAGGAGGGGATACCCGGAGTACTCACCACCCCTAGGGACCGCTCGGTACCGCTGTATGAGCCGCGCTGTAGCGCTGTATGAGTCGCGCTGTATGAGTCGCGCTGGTGCAGCCTGATGTGAAGAATCTGTGAGGATGTGTGTATTTCGCGCCGTACAGCAGCGCTGCTAGAGGCCGAAAACGAAAGTGAAAGTGCCGCGGCTACAAGAAAATGGCCGTCGAGCACCAGTATAACTATGCATTAAGCCCCAGCCAAAATGGCCGCCAATGGCGCACTTTTTTAAAAAAATAAAACACCGCGCAAATGGCGCACAGAAAACAACACAGCCAGTCCCCCAGAACACTTCCCAAACCAAATAACAGTCATGGAGCGGCCCCCCAAGGGCAGAGTGACCCCCCAAGCATCCCCACACAGCACAACAGGGTGCAGAGAGCAGCATAACAGGGGGGAGACAGGGAGAACCCCTCACACACAGAAACACAGCCAGCATGTACTCACCTTGCAGCAGGAGAGACTACTTACCCGTCTCGCAAGCACCTTGGAGAATACCCCCGGTGCCCATAGAGGGACTCACTGGCTTGTTTCAGACAGGCCTATCACAGAGTCGTACTGCGTAGCTGTCGGCCCGGTCCACCGCGAAAGATACAGTAGGTACTGTTCGATCTTGAGAGGACCGTGGGAGCATGAAAGCAACCCGGCCACCCCTGGAGCCATGGGGTATGTCGTGAACTGAGTCTCACGCACACAAGGCGAGGATCAGCACGCTCGATGGTCGGACAGGGAAGACTACGAGGATACTAGTGTACCCAACCTGTTGCCCAGCCGACAGTTGATTGAAGGTCTCAAAAATAAAATAATAAAATTCCCAAAGGAATAAAAATTAAAAGTAAAATCTTCCAGGAGACTGGCTCCTGAGAGAGCCACGTCTTCTCCTTCTGCTAGGCAGAAAAAAACTGAGGCCTGCTAGCTGCAGGTGTGAGGGTAATGTCCGGAGGGACCGCCCCCCTGGGCGGGGCTGGTCAGCTCTGGAATGTTTTAACATTTAACATTCTGCCTAGGTCTTCTCCTGCAAGCAGGGACATATACCCACGTGTAAAGTGTAAGACACGCCGTGTCGGTCCATGGATGATAAGAGAAAAATATATTTATTTTTTTTCAAAAATTGTTGTCTTTTTTTTGTTTACAGCGCAAAAAAATAAAAAAACCACAGAGGTGATCAAATACCACCAAAGAAAGCTCTATTTGTGGTAAAAAAAAGCACATCAATTTGTTTGGGTACAGCGTCGCACGACCGCGCAATTGCCAGTTAAAGTAACGCAGTGCCATATTGCAAAAAATGTCCTGGTAATTAAGGGGGTAAATCCTTCGGGGCTGAAGTGGTTAATTCAATACCCCTGTTGTATGTGCTTCTGTGTGTTCCTTCTCTACTTAGAATGCATGGCTGGAGTTGACCAAAGTCAGTCAATGTAGAAGAAACTTTTAAGGTGCTCAGCAGGTCCAATCAATGACGTCGCTTCTGGTGCTCAGCCTGATCAACCTACTCACAGAGTGTGTTCTCAGAGATAGGGCAAGCACTGAGGCAAAAATCAACAGATCTGGAAAGTACTCCATCAGAGCTAACTTGTTACCAGAATGGGGTCTGGAAAGCACCTAATGTGGAACCTAGTGCCCAAAAGGTAATTTCCAGGCAACATCCATTCCAGCAGGGTGTGGAAATGGGGCTCCAAAGCTAGGCTGGGGTAAGGCAACTCTAGATAGCTGTGATTGTACAGACCAGATCAAGCAGTGATGTAGCAAAAAATTGTGATTGAAGAAAAACAGCAGAAGTAATGAAAATAATCTGGCAAAAAAATCTGACTTTTCCCAGCAGAGCCAAGAAGATGTTCATCCTCCTAGGACACCGGTAAGATAAAAAAAAAAAAAAAAAAAAATTAGGCATGCTGGTAGTAGGGATTGGGCTGATCAACAGATTTTCTCTTTGCCCTTGTCCAATCCTCCTGCAGGCAAGCAGTACAAACTGACAGCATATGACTTCACGTGTCCCTCAATGAACGAGAAGGAAAGCATTTTTTTTACCTAAAATAACAAAAAATAAAAAACTTTTAGAAGACAAAAGCACTCTTAGAAAGCGTTGTTTGTCCCAAAAAAAAATAAAAAAAATTATTTTTGTATGAAAAGTGATTGCTGAAATTAATAGACTAATAGCTGAAATGTGAAAACTCCTGAAGATAAAACGGCTTAAAGAAGCATGGTGGATTCCTGCTGATGCAGTCTAGCCTGCTGTATTCCACGACAGTTGCCTTAATCTCTCTTCAACAGTTAGTCATAGGTTTATTATGGAGGCTGGTTCCTCTTATCAGAAAAAGGTAGTTTAAAATCAATCACCATCACCATCTTCCCCTTCCTTCTATTTTCACCAATAAATCCAGGGGACACAGACTTGGCATGTCACAGCCCTTTTCTCCATGGCAGCGTTTCTCAAACTTTTCCAGCCATAGCGCCCTTGAAAAGTATTTTCAGTCTCAACGCACCCCAGTCTAAAGCTTGGTTTACGTTACTGCATGTCAGAGATTGGGCGCAAAATCCCATGCGTTCCTGACACGCAGACAAACGCGCTGCTCTTTAGCGGATGCCATTAATTCTTAATGGTACCCCAATGAACTGGCAATTGCGATGCATTTTCGGTGCGGCACAATTTAAAAAGAAGGCTCTGGGACTTATTTCCCTGTGTTTCTGTGGGTTGGGCAGCCCAATAAAATTAATGGGCTTCCCTACATGCAGCTTGCAGTCCCGCAGATGTGAACCAAGGACTTGTTCACACATGAGGTTGGGGGCAGTAAAAACTGCATGGTTGAGACTATATTACCACTCCCAATAGCTCCCTCTTTAGCTGCAGAGGCAGCAGCCGGGGTTGTGCATATGCTGTAGCTGCAGCTGGAAGTATACCTACAGGTGAGCGGGGCTGTGCTGCGACCATTCCCACAACCACGTGCATTACAAGTGGTTGCAGCATGGTGATCCTGCATTTAGGGGGTTAAAAAAAGCCGCAGAGGAGTCAAATGCCTCTGAAAGGTGATCTCAGCATGGACCGCTTTTCAGAGGAGCGGCAGTCCTTGCTGCCATTATAAAAGAGCCCTAAAAAAAAAAAAAAATTAAAAAAAAAAATAAAATTAAAAAAAAAAAAAAGCAGTTCTGATCGTACCGGATTAGGAGTCCAGATTCAAAATAACATACATACCATACATTCACACACCCACATCCATACATGCACACATATATAAATGCAGACAAGCATACATACAGTATCTCACAAAAAGACAAGCATACATACAGTATCTCACAAAAAGGGAGTACACCTCTCACATTTTTGTAAATATTTTATTCTATCTTTTCATGTGACAACACTGAAGAAATGACACTTTGCTACAATGTAAAGTAGTGAGTGTACAGCTTGTATAACAGTGTAAATTTGCTGTCCCTTCAAAATAACTCAACACACAGCCATTAATGTCTAAATCGCTGGCAACAAAAGTGAGTACACCCCTAAGTGAAAATGTCCAAATTGGGCCGAAAGTGTCAATATTTTGTGTGGCCACTGTTATTTTCCAGCACTGCCTTAACCCTCTTGGGCATGGAGTTTACCAGAGCTTCACAGGTTGCCACTGGAGTCCTCTTCGACTCCTCCATAATGACATCACGGAGCTGGTGGATGTTAGAGACCTTGCGCTCCTCCACCTTCCATTTGAGGATACCCCACAGATGCTCAATAGGGTTTAGGTCTGGAGACATGCTTGGCCAGTCCATCACCGTTACCCTCAGCTTCTTTAGCAAGGCAGTGGTCGTCTTGGAGGTGTGTTTGGGGTCGTTATGTTGGAATACTGCCCTGCGGCCCAGTCTCCAAAGGGCCCTCCCTTTGATCATTCTCGGCTTCAGTATGTCACAGTACATGTTGGCATTCATGGTTCCCTCAATGATCTGTAGCTCTCCAGTGCCGGCATCACTCATGCAGCCCCAGACCATGACCATCCCACCACCATGCTTGACTGTAGGCAAGACACACTTGTCTTCGTACTCCTCACCTGGTTTCCACTACACACGCGTGATACCATCTGAACCAAATAAGTTTATCTTGTTCTCATCAGACCACAGGACGTGGTTCCAGTAATCCATATCTGTTTGTTTTCAGCAAACTGTTTGTGGGCTTTCTTGTACATCATAATTACAAGAGGCTTTCTTCTGGGATGACAGCCATGAAGAACAATTTGATGCATTGTGCGGCATATAGTCTGAGCCACTGACAGGCTGACACCCCCCCCCCCCTCAACCCCTGCAGCAATGCTGGCAGCACTCAGGGAAAATGGCTAATTGGGCCAAATTTGGACATTTTCACTTAGGGGTGTACTCACTTTTGTTGCCAGCGGTTTAGGACATCAATGGCTGTGTTAAGTTATTTTGAGGGGACAACAAATTTACACTGTTATGCAAGCTGTACACTCACATTACATTGTAGCAACGTGTAATTTCTTCAGTGTTGTCACATAAAAAGATATAATAAAATATTTTCAAAAATCTGAAGGGTGTACTAACTTTTGTGAGAATATAGATAGAGAATATATATATATATATATATATATATATATATATATTTTCTCTCTCTATCTACCTATATACATACACACACGCAGTACTTTACCTGAACTCACACTGCCAGGTACTACACTGTAGGGGGAATATGAGAGCTCAGGAAGCCGCTTCCCCCTTCTACTATGTTCACTTTCTTGACTGCCTGTCACTGTGCTGACCGAGCACTCACTGTGCCGATGTATAGTTTGGTGGAGGAGCGGGAGCTTGGTCTCAACTGAATGCCTTTTTCTACCAGGATGCCACGGCACCTCTAATGTCCTCAGGTGGCATCCCGGTTGAGAAAGACTGCTCCTTGGTGCAAACCATGTATCTGACAAAGGGTTGTGGCCTGAAACGTCATGCTTTAAATAACTCATGCAGTACAATAATTTAAATAATGTTATTTGCACTGGAGGACGTATGTTCTTCTTTGTTTCTTTCTTAGATTAGTGAAGAACAAACACCATTTTTTGTACCTTATTGGTCCCAAAATCTTCAGGTTTCACCACGGACATGGCACAGATGTTTGGGAAAAAACAGGCCTGATCTAGCCAACTTCAATCTGTATTGTTGAAAGAGTCAAATATTAATGCAACGGAAATAATATTCTATAAATAAAAGCATTATGTCAAAGCTGAAACATTCTCCGAAAAAAAAAAAAAAAATAGATACATAAAAACACATCACTACCACCAATTAATTATGGATTATATACAGCATTATACAAAATGTAAATATGTGCAGGTTTCTTTACTAGGCATAAAACTAGAGACCACTAGCTATGAAAACATATTCATAGCCCCCCAAAAAACAGAGATACAATAAAACATTTTTTTTTGTTCACCTTACAAATGGTATTCGCTATTATTGTCCATCTCTGGGCTGTTTCCACTTCTAGTCCCCCACTCCTATGGAGCACATAATAAAAAACACCCAATATACTTCTTTCCAGCGGTCTTTATCCAGGTCCAACGATGTACAGATCTCCTCTATGCCTACTCCTATCAAGTGGATTCCAAATGCTTCAGAGAGCGGTGGTGTCATGCAATGACATAGCGCCATGCTCTACGACATTCACCTGTGAGTTCAGGACAGGCGCAGAGCCTGATATCCAGGGCTCACAGGTAGGGGGTTGAATGATCATGGGGGTAAGATCTGGCCAGTAACATACTTCTTGCTTTAGGCTGTTCCCACTCTGGATGTTAGTGCAATGGAAACACCTTTGGAGAGAAGCATTGTCAATCTGGGGAGAGGGTATACTGTAAGATAGTTGCATAGGTTGAAAAAAAAAGAAGCCCATCTAGTTCAACCAATAAAAAAAAGAAAAAAAAAAAAAAAAAAGGGAAGGAAGGAAGGAAAGAAAGAAGGAGAAGAAAGAAGCACTAGTCAATTTAGATGGACTTGAGTAACAAATTAAAGCTGCACTCCAGCTAACAAAAACTTTATCTCAAAGAGAAATTGTTTCTATCTACATTATATAAATCAAAGCTAACCATTGTAAGCACCCCTGTCAGTGTTAATAGTTTGTCTCAACCCTCTAGCTGCCACTTTTCCTGGACAGCTTGGTCAAGAAAAAAAAAAGAAAAAGAAAAAAAAGAAGAAAAAAAAAAAAAAAGAAAAAAAAAAAAAAGAAAAAAAAGAAGAAAGAAAAAAAAGAAGAAAGAAGAAAGAAGAAAGAAGAAGAAAGAAGAAAGAAGAAAGAAGAAAGAAGAAGAAGAAGAAAGAAGAAGAAAGAAGAAAGAAGAAAGAAGAAAGAAGAAAGAAGAAAGAAGAAAGAAGAAAGAAGAAAGAAGAAAGAAGAAGAAGAAGAAGAAGAAGAAGAAGAAGAAGAAGAAGAAGAAGAAGAAGAAGAAGAAGAAGAAGAAGAAGAAGAAGAAGAAGAAGAAGAAGAAGAAGAAGAAGAAGAAGAAGAAGAAGAAGAAGAAGAAGAAGAAGAAGAAGAAGAAGAAGAAGACCATATCTAAGGCCCCTTTCACACTGAGGCGTTTTTACGAACGCGGTAAAATATCTCATAATTTTTTTGCGTTTTTTCAAAGCCTCAGTGTGAAAGGGGCCTAGGAAATGGTAAGTGGTTAATATTCTATATTTTTGTCTTTGGGTTGAATACCAGTTTGTGTCAAAAACTAGAAGGGGGCTTGAAAGTGGTCCTAAAGTCTGAAAGCTTAGAATGCATGAAGGTAAAAAAATCTTCAGTGTGCAGCTTTCCCCTTATACCCACCCCCTTTATACTCACCAGAGGCCGATCCCGGTCTAGCAATGTGCTCTCATGATTGGCTGGCAACCATTCAAGGGTATTCCCTATATCACAGGGGATAAGGGGGAAGGGTATGCCTGTATATCAAAAATTATGTACAAGTGAATGTGAGAGATGATATCACTAGGGAGCAAGGGAGGAGGTGGAATCCTTATGGGTAGAGCTAGAAAGGGAGGAAACTAAGGGTAAAGTAATACTGGGAGTATGCTGGAGCCCCCCTAATCAGAGGGAGGAGGCAGACCTCCTATCACAATTTGGATTAGCGGCAAGAATGGGAAGTGTTATCATAATGGGGGATTTTAATTATCCAGACATAGACTGGGTGTAACTAACCGCGCATTCATCTAAGGCTCGCCAGTTCCTAAATATCTTGCAGGACAACTTTGTGGATCAGATGGTAAATGCACCAACTAGAAACAAAGCATTACTAGACCTACTGATTACCAACAATACAGACCTGATCATGGATGTGGAACTACGGGCAATTTAGGAAACAGCGATCACAGGTCAATTGGTTTTAGTATAGACCACACAAATAGGAAACATAAGGGGAATACAAAGACACTGAATTTCAAGAGTCAACTTCCCTAAACTACGATCCTTGCTAGAAGATAATAATTGGGATAAAATCTTAGGAACAAAGAACACGGAGGAAAAATGGGCATGCTTTAAGAGCATATTAAATAAGGGCATTAGCCAGTGCATCCCAATGGGAAATACATTTAAAAGAGCTAATAAAAGTCACATAGTTACATAGTAGTCCATCAAGTCCAACCTATGTGTGTGATTATATGTCAGTATTACCTTGTATATATATCCCTGTATGTTGTGGTCGTTCAGGTGCTTATCTAATAGTTTTTTTAAACTATCGATGCCCCCCGCTGAGACCACCGCCTGTGGCAGAGAATTCCACATCCTTGTTGCTCTTACAGTAAAGAACCCTCTACGTAGTTTATGGTTAAACCTCTTTTCTTCTAATTTTAATGAGTGGCCACATGTCTTGTTAAACTTCCTTCCGCAAAAACGTTATCTCTGTTGTGGAGTCACCAGTACTGTATTTGTAAATTTAAAATCGTATCCCCTCTCAAGCGTCTCTTCTCCAGAGAGAATAAATTCAGTGCTTGCAACCTTTCTTCATATCCAATATCCTCCAGACTCTTTATTAGCCTTGTTGCCCTTCTTTGTACTCACTCCATTTCCAGTACATCCTTCCTGAGGACTGGTGCCCAGAACTGGACAGCATACTCTAGGTGCGGCCAGACCAGAGTCTTGTAGAGTGGGAGAATAATCGCTTTTATCCCTGGAGTTTATCACTTTAATGCATGTCAATATTCTGTTTTCTTTGTTAGGCTCAGCAATGGTATGCAATGCCAAGCTGCTGCTATCATCTACTAGGACCCCCAAGGTCCTTTTCCAGCCTAGATTCCCCCAGAGGTTCACGCCCTAGTGAGTAGATTGCATTCATATTTTTGCAACCTAAATGCATTAATTTAAATTTTTCTACATTAAACCTAATTTGCCATGTAGTTGCCCACCCCATTAATTTGTGCAGATCTTGCAAGTTTTCCACATCCTGTGGAGAAATTATTGCCCTGCTTAGCTTAATATCGTCCGCAAATACAGAGATTGAATTGTTTACCCCATCCTCCAGGTCATTTATGAACTAATTAAATAGGATTGGTCCCAGCACAGAACCCTGTAGGACCCCACTACCCACCCCTGACCATTCCGAGTATTCCCCCATTTATCACCACCCTCTGAACTCGCCCTTGTAGCCAGGTTTCAATCCATGTACTCACCCTATGGTCCATGCCAACGGACCTTATTTTGTACAGTAAACGTTTATGGGGAACTGTGTCAAATGTTCCTTTATCTAGATGGCAGCTGACCTCCTCATAGATAGTAATAGATTGGTTTGTAAGAACGATTCTTCATGAATCCATAAAGTCCTGGGTGGCTTAACTCCAACGTAAAAATGCATATAAAAAGCAAAGGAGAAGGCCTTCAAAAAATACAAGGCTGAGGGATCATCAGCATTCCAACTTTACAAAGAATGCAACAAGAAATGCAAGGGTGAAATCAGGGCAAAACACGAAAGGCACATAGCGGAGGAGAGCAAAAACAAAAACCCAAAAAAGTACATAAATAGTAAGTAAGGGAGGTCAGATCATATTGGCCCTATAAAGAATGATGAAGGGAATCTGGTTACCAAGGATGGAGAAGATATTGAATGTATTCTTTTCCTCAGTCTTCACGAGGGAATCGGGGGGCTTCAGTAACCAAAACTGCAATGTTTATCCTCATGACATGTCCCAGGAAGCACCTCATGGCTAACAGGGGACAGAATTAGAATTAGACTTGAAAAACTTAACATTAATAAGTCTGACCCAAGGGTCCTTAACCACTTCAGCCCCGGACCATTTGGCTGCCAAATGACCGGGCCACTTTTTGCGATTCGGCACTGCGTCGCTTTAACTGACAATTGCGCAGTCGTGCGAGGTGGCTCCCAAACAAAATTGACATCCTTTTTCCCCGATAAATAGAGATTTCTTTTGGTGGTATTTGATCACCTCTGCGGTTTTAATTTTTTGCGCTATAAAAAAAAAAATGCAATATTTTTTACTTTTTGCTATAATGAATATCCCCAAAAAATAGATTAAAAAAACGATTTTTTTCCTCAGTTTAGGCCAATACGTATTCTTCTACATATTTTTGGTAAAAAAAAAAAAACCCAATAAGTGTTTATTGGTTTGCGCAAATTTTTTATTAAATTTTTTTTTTTTTATCAGTAATGGCGGCGATCGTCGATTTTTATCGTGACTGCGACATTATGGCGGACACATGTTGCTATTTTGGGACCATTCACATTTATACAGCGATCAGTGCTATAAAAATGCATTGATTACTGTGTAAATGTGACTGGCAGTGAATGGGTTAACCACTAGGGGGCTAGGAAGGGGTTAAGTGTGTCCTAGGGAGTGATCCTAACTGTTAGAGGGCGTGGCTACAAGTGACACGTCACTGATCGCTGCTCCCGATGAGAGGGAGCATACGATCAGCGACAGTGTCACTAGGCAATAAATTAAGGGAGATATGTCGCGCACAGAAAAATGAAAAATAGAACTCAAGTGAGAATTCATGTGACAAAATTATAAAAAAAATGTATGAATGTGTAAATGAATAACCTTATATACAAGTGTACATAAAACCCTATCTCTAAATATAGTGAACACCTGTGAAGTAAAACATCCAAATACTTATATACAATATACCGTATTTATCGGCGTATAACACGCACCCCAAGTTTAGGAGGGAATTTTAGGAGGGAAGTTCAAGGAAAAATAACTTACATTTAAATGCAGCCTTATCAGTGTCCATTGCAGCCTTGTCACAGTGCAGCCTTGCCCCAATGTCCATTGCAGCCTTGTCACAGTGCAGCCTTGCCCCAATGTCCATTGCAGCCTTGTCACAGTGCAGCCTTGCCCCAGTGTCCATTGCAGCCTTGCCACAGAGTCCATTTGAGCCTTGTCACAGTGCAGCCTTGCCGGAATTTAAAATTGTTGCCGAGACTGGGCGGAGCGGGGCGAACGCCGCCGAGAATGCAGGGACTGGGCGGAGCCGAGATACACATAGCCGAGTGTACTCGGCTATACTCGGCTCCGCTCACAGTCACGCCGAGTCCTGCCCTATGATAGACATAACACAGGTCCAATGGCGGGACTGGGCGTGACAGTGAGCGGAGCCGAGAAAAGCGGAGTATAGCCGAGTACACTCGGCTATGTGTATCTTGGCTCCGCTCACAGTCAGCCGAGACCGCCCGGGATATGTGGGTATCGGCGTATAACACGCACCCACGATTTTCCCCTGATTTTAAGGGGAAAAAAGTGCGTGTTACACGCCGATAAATACGGTATATAAACTAATATGATGAATGAATCAAACTAGCGTACTAAATACTAGTTACTATTGATAATGTAGCAATAATTGAAGAATTGTCACTAGGCAGAATGGGGAGATGTTTGTTTACACTTGTCTCTCCCCGTTCTGCAGATCTGTGACCCGATCACGGGACACCGGCAGACATAGAGTCCGCGGGTCCCGCGGGAACGGAGCTCGCGGCGAGCACACCGCGGCAAATTCAAAGTGACGTAAATTTACGTTGATTTCCCTGTCCGTGACAGTCTGCCGACGTATATAATCGTGAGCCGGTCAGCAAGCGATTAAGGAACTCAGTCAAGTAATTGCTAGACCATTGTTCCTAATTTTTGTGAACAGTCTACTGACTGGAATGATACCAGCTGATTGGAGAAAAGCCAATGTAGCACCAAATCTTAAAGATGGGCCAAGATACATCCCTGGGAATTACAGACCAGCTAGTCTAACATCAATAGTATGCAAGCTCTTGGAGGGGGGTGATAAGGGACTATATACAAGATTTTAGTAATGACAACGGTATCATTAGCAGTAAAAAGCATGGATTCATGAAGAATCGTTCTTGCCAAACCAATCTATTAACCTTCTATGAGGAGGTGAGCTGCCGTCTAGATAAAGGAAGACCCGTTGACGTGGTCTATCTGGATTTTGCAAAAGCATTTGATACAGTTACCCATAAACATTTACTGTACAAAGTAAGGTCCGGTGGCATGGACCACAGGATGAGTATATGGATTGAAAATTCAAGTTAGACTTACCGGTAACATGTTTTCCAAGTAGTCTTTCAGGACAGCACCTGAGAGAGTGGCTCCTCCAACTTGTCCACAGGAAAACACATCTTGCACCTAACGTTAAAAAGGAGGCTCCTTCCCACATGTTGCCAGTAGTAGTAGTAGTAGTAGTAGTAAACCTCCGGCCCCAAGCTGGAACACATAATCAGAATCTTGTTAGTCACAGCATATATGAAACAAGAAAAGGTCGGGTTGTTGCTGTCCTGAAAGACTACTTTGAAAACAAGTTACTGGTAAGTCCAACTTGAATTTTCCCTAAATCGACTTTCAGGACAGCACCTGAGAGGATATCAGAGACTTACCCCTTAGGGAGGGACTTTCTGCCAAAAGCCTGATCACCTGCTGACAGAAGATCCAGTCTGTAATGACGGACAAACGTTAAGTAACTTGACCACATAGCTGCCTTACAAATTTGATCTGGGGTGGCACCAGCTTTTTCTGCCCATGTAGTGGCTTGAGTCCTTGTAGAGTGAGCTCTAATTCCCAGCGGGGGAGATAGACCCATCTGAGAGTAGGCTACCAAAATAGCCACCTAGCAATTGACTTCCCGAAAAAAGAACAAATAAAAAGTCTGTGAAATCTGAAATCCTTCGTTACTTCCAAGTAATGTAATAAGGTTCGTCTCACATCCAAGTTGTAAAACTGACCTATCTTCCTTTTCCCCTGAAGGGTTTGAGCAAAAGGTTGGCAGGATAATTTCCTGCGATCGGTTCTGAAACGTCGCTACTGTTGGCAAAAAACCCAGATCTGTCTTATGTACAATCCTATCTGGATAAATGGACAAAAAGGTTCCTTAACTGAAAGGGCGTGCAGTTCACTGATTCTTCTTGCAGATGTGATTTTCAAAACTATGTTTCTAGTGGAAGTCGAATTCTTTAGATAGACTGTTTGTTGTGGTTCAAACGGTTCCTTTGTGAGGGCTTGTAGACCCATTTAGGAAAATACTTAGTTCGGACTGGTCTAGATCTGATAAGTGCCTTAAAAGATCTTGCGACCTAGGTTTCTGCAGAAATTGATCTCTCCAGAAAAACCCCTAATGCAGCCACTTGCACTTTAAGAGTGCTGACTGCAAGACCCTTGTCTACATCCTTTTGTAGTAATTCTAAGACCACTTTCACACTGAGGCGCTTTCACGCTAAAAAAAGCGCCTGAAAAGTCTACGAAAACGTATTTCCATTAAAATCCATGAATGCTTTCACACTGGGGTAGTGCGCTGAAAAAATGCCCCTCTCCATTGAAATTAATTGAAAGCGCTTCAAAAGCGCTCCGTGTTTTACTGGCAGTTTTTCAAGCGCCTCAGTGTGAAAGAGGCCTAATACTGAGACAAGAGGGTTGATTTACTAAAGGCAAATCCACTTTGGACTACAAGTGCACTTGGAAGTGCAGTCACTTTAGATCTGAGGGGAACATCTGAAATGAGGTGAATCTCTGCTGATTTTATCAACAAAACAAGTACAAGCAAAAATGCTGTTTATTTTCCTTGCATGTACCCCTCAGATCTACAGCAACAGCACTTCCAAGGGCACTTGTAGTGCAAAGTGGATTTGCCTTTAGTAAATAAACCCCAATGCCTTCCACCGCTCTATTTTCTGAACTACACCAAGAGTTGTAGGCCTTCCACACTTTGGCGTAAATAGCTCTAGTTACTTTCTTCCTACTGGAAAGTAAAAAGTTGTTATTAAAGGTTCCGACAACCCCTTGTCCTTAGCATCTGCTCCTCAGATACCAGGCAGTGAGGCTTAACCTGGCTACGTCCAGGTAAGGCAGTGGGCCCTGTAGAAGCAAATCCTGTCTGAGAGGAAGCCGCAAAAATGGTTTGACTGCCATTTGCAGAATGGTGAAAACCAAGCTCTCTTTGGCCAGAATGGAGTAAATCAGGATTAACGACACACTTTCCTTTTGTATTTTTCTCAATACTAATGGAATCAACTGGAATGTGGGGGGGGGAGAAGGAGTACCCCAGTTGAAAATTCCAAGGGTGCGCCAAATCGTCTATCCCCCTGAGAACCGTTGTCTCTGTGGAGGGAGAAGAATTGCGGGACCTATGTGTTTTTCCTTGATGCAAACAGGTCCACTTGTGGGTGACCCCAAGTCCTGGCTATCCATGCAAAAACCTCTGGATTCAGGCTCCACTCTGCCTCCTGAATTTTCTGCCTGCTCAAAAACATCTGCCACTTTGTTTAGTGCGCCTTTGAGATCGACTGCAGATAAGGACAATAAATGGATTTCCGCCCATTCCAGAGTTTCTGCTAACAGCAACTGGAGAGTTTTGCTTCTGGTGCCCCCCTGCTTGTTCAGGTAGGCTACAGTAGTGGCGAAGTCCGATAAATTTTGGACGTGGAACCCTAGTAGGTTTGGAGAGAAGGCAGCTAACGCTAAGGCAACCGCTTTTAGTTCCCTCCAATTTGAGGATTTTTCTGCTTCGGTCTGGGACCATGCTCCCTGTGCTAAATCCTGATCCAGGTGGCCCCCCATCCCCACATACTGGCATCTGTCGTCACAATTTTTTAGATCGGGAAGGACCAGAGTAGGCCTGTTTCTAACACTGACCGGTTTCTCCACCACCAAAGTCCTCATTGGATGCTGGTGGGGATCTTTACTCGTGTCCAAAGTCTCCATCTTGTGGTTCCATACCTTTAGAAGGAACCCCTGGAGCATTCTGAAGTGTAGCCTTGCCCATTGGATGGCTGGCATTGTCAAGATTAAATTTCCCAAAGCCGACATAACCTTTCTGACCGACATCTCCTGATTTGTTAGTAGCATAGTTACTACATTCTGGACCTTGATTTTTTTCTCCTCTTCCGGAAGAAAAATTCTCTATTCCACTGAAATTTTATTTGGTATCCCAGAAATTGTACTTGCTGAGACGGAGTGAAGTTTGATTTCTGAATGTTCACTATCCAACCCAGGGATTCCAGATGACTGCAGGCCTTGCCCAGATCTTCTTGCAGTTTTTCCCCCGACGGGGCAAAGAAGAGGAGGTCATCCAGATACGGGATTACCACAAACCCCTGAAGGCGCAGAGGGGCGAGGGCTTCTGCCATAAGTACCTCCTTCCCATATTGACTGCCAACCTCAGGAATTTTTGGGACTGAGGGGCTATAGGAATATGTAGATAAGCATCTCTCAAGTCGAGCGATGCCATAAAGCATTCCTTGGTCAGCAGATTCCTGACCATGAAAATCGAGTCCATACAAAACCTCTTGTATAGGACTAACTTGTTCAATGGTTTCAAGTTGAGAATAAAACTGAAACTTCCGGATGGCTTTTTTTTGATTACAAACGATTTTATTCAAGGATCAACATCATACAAAGAAAATGTCAGACAGTACAGTTGGATCAGAGAATGGTAGACAATCACGGGACATGGGAAAAAGATGAGGGCAGACAACAAAAGTATCAATACATGTGAATACATCAATCCAGTGAAGCACTTAGGTACAAGTAGAGAGGTTATTAGAGGATGCTAGCAGAGAAAGTCATATGATATTATTGAGGCATATTAGTCCATTGATTCCATTTATTTTCGTATATTATCATAGTGTCATAGAGCATGTGGTGAATGCGTTCCGCTAGCTTGATGGCATCCATACGTGTCAGCACCTGAGACCACGAAAGGGAAGAGGACCGCCAGTTGAGTGCGGTTGCCCAATGGATGGCTAAGAAGAGCGTGTGTATTAGTTTTGCACAGGGTAAAGGGATATCAGGTATGGGAGCAAAGCATAAGCACATTTGGGCTGAGAGGGTAATCATGCGGCCAGCAATGGTCGATACTTTCAGGGCCGCCGCTTGCCAAATGGGCTTAAGATGCCTACAGCTCCAAAATGTGTGTATTAACGTGCCCACCTCGGAGCATCCCCTAAAACAAAGTGGAGATACCGCAGGGTAGATGGAGTGTAGGCGTGAGGGGGTCAGGTACCATCTGAGATGCAGTTTGATGGCTGTTTCCCGTATGGAGTAGGCCCTGGAGTGTTTGTACATATTAGTCAGCATCTCCTCCCAGTCTGGCCGGTCGAAAGACTCGCCCAAATCCCCCTCCCACTTAAGCATTGGTTTCGTTTTGACTGGCAGGGCACATTCATTAAGCATAATGTATATTCTGGATATAACCCCCCTATCCCTGGAAGAGTGAGAACATATGCGTTCATATGGGGTATTATGGATTTGGGATTCTAGGGAGCCCCTAGACTGATAAAAATGCCTGACCTGTATGTACCTATACAACTCTGAGGGTGGGAGGTCATGCTCTGCTCGTAGTTGCTGGAAGGATTTAAAATGACGGCCTTCTTTCAAGGATTGAAACGTTATAGCAGTTGATGTCAACCACCGGGAGAATCTAGCTCTATCATGAAAGGCTGGGGGGAAATCAGGGTCACCTATAAAGGAGCATAATGGGGAAAGAGGAGAGGATAAGTGGAATTTATGGCTGTACAGCGACCAAAGGTGAACCGTCTGGCTAACTACAGAGTTTAGTGGGGCGAGATGACTTGCCTTGATGGATCTAGACCACAACAACCCCGGCAAGTGGAAGGGGAGGATAGACTGAGACTCGAAGGCCAACCAGGGAATACCGTCGCGGGAGGTGTGCCATTGTGCAGTTTGTGCAAACCTGGAGGCTAGATAGTAGCGCCAAAGGTCTGGAAGGCCCAGACCTCCCAAGGGTTGGGGTCTGTACAATAAGGATTTATGGAATCTTGGTTTCTTATTGTGCCACACAAAATTATTGATGTCTCTCTGGATTGATTCAACATAGGTCTTAGAGACATATATAGGGAGGGCCCTGAAGAAGAATAGTAACTTAGGCAAAATGGCCATTTTTATGGCTGTGACCCTACCCAGAAAGGAGACGTGATATTTATCCCAGGTCTTAAGCAGGGACTTGACATGAGAGACTATAGGGTGATAGTTGACCTGGAACAGGGATTGGAAAGTAGGAGTAAGCTGTATCCCTAAGTAGCGAAAGGTGTCTGTGCACCAAGTAAATGCAAAGTGTTGCCTCAATGAGGATGCAAGAATAGGAGGTATATTGATTGGCATGGCCGAGCACTTAGCTAAATTAACACCCAGCCCCGAAATTAGGTGAAATGAGTCTAATAAGGATGTGAGATTCGGGAGTGCTATGAGTGGGTTGGTCAGAAACAGGAGTACGTCATCAGCGTATAGGCTGAGTTTAAATTCATCAGGGCCTTTACGATATCCGTTGATATTTACATTATTTGTTATGGCGCGGGACAGGGGCTCTATGGCCAGAGCAAAAAGGAGGGGGGATAATGGGCATCCTTGCCTAGTGCCCTTCTGGAGGGGAAAAAATGGAGAATTGTTGCCCGGTAGTTTAATGCGCGTTTGTGGGTCTCTATACAAGGCATGAAACCCGTGCATAAAGTCTCCGGCGATGCCAAATTTGGGCAATAAGTGATCGAGATAGGACCAGCTAACGCTGTCAAATGCCTTGTGTACATCTAGGCTAAGAAGGAGAGTTTGTTTGGAATGTAGGTTGGCGTCTTGTATTATATTAGTGACCAGGCGGATATTATCAGTGATCTGCCTACCAGGGATAAACCCCGTCTGGTCAGGGGAGATCAAAGTGGTGATCACAGAAGCTAGTCTGTCTGCTAGCAATCTGCCAAAGATTTTTAAATCATTGTTGATTACCGATATCGGGCGGAAGTTCTGGGGCAATGAATGATCTTTGTGGGGTTTGGGGATAAGAGACATGTTGGCCAGTAGCATCTCAGCTGGAAAGTCATTTCCTTTTAAGACATGGTTATAAAGGGAGGTCAAATGAGGGGATAATATATGGGCAAATTTCTTGTAATAGGAGGTGGAGTAGCCATCTGGGCCAGGGGCAGTTGAGGACTTGAGTGATTTGATAATGGTCTGTATTTCTAACACCGTACACGGGGCATTCAGGGCCTCTAATTGCTGGTCAGTTAGAGTGGGTAGGGCCAGATCTGAGAACCAAGACTGCGTTGAAGGGTCAGAGGTCGGGTGAGACATTTTGAACAGGTTCTTATAGTAATCTACAAATATGTCCATAACATCATTAGGGTGAGAGACCAGTACCCCAGCAGAGTTTCGAAGTCTATAGTTATGTGTGGGTTTTGTGGCCTGGTTTAATTTCCTTGCAAACATAGTAGATGCTGCATTACTATGTAGCATGAATTTAGCTTTAGCCCACCTCAAGGCCTTTTCTGTACCTTCTGAAAGCAGGAGGTCCAAAGATTGTTTTTTGCTGTGAATTTGTTGGAGGAGAGCCGAGGAGGGATCCTGATTATATTGGTTATAAAGGCTATCTAGGGCTCTTGTGAGCACACGAAGTTCAGATAATTTAGCTCTGTTCCGTTTGGAGGCTATGTCAATGAGGTTGCCCCTCATGACTGCCTTATGGGCAGTCCACAGAGTGCTCGGTGAGGTGTCGGGTAGATGATTATCCACAAAGTACTCCTGGAGCCTGGCTGTGAGCGCCTCAACCGTGGAGGAGTCAGTGAGAAGCGAATCATTCAATCTCCAGGAGTAGGTCGTGGGTTTGAGGCCCATCCCGTAGATCGTGAACTCAACCATGTGATGTCAGACCAGGGGCAAACATGAATATCAGCCCCGGAGGAGTTAGCTAGGACCGTGGGGGAGCTAAAGATATAGTCCAAGCGGGCATAACTGTCATGGGGATTCGAGTAAAACGTGTAGGATCTACAGCCGATATTATGAGCTCGCCACGTGTCAATAAGCTGTAGGGAGTTCAGGCTACTAGTCAGGGTTTTGGGAAATGCTTTAGTAGCGGGGGTACTCCTGCTCCTATCCAAGCTCGGATTGGCAGTGAGATTAAAATCTCCGCCTATTATCAAATGGGGTGAGAGGAATCTCTCCAAGACCAAAAAAAATTGCCTAAAGAAGGAGGCGTGTGCCTCGTTAGGGGCATATATCGAAGCAATAGTAACTGCTCGGTTCTGAATTTTGCCTTGCAGGATTATAAACCTGCTACCCGGGTCTCTATATACATGCCCGACCTCAAAGAAAGCCGAGTTCCTAATAAAAATGGCTACTCCACGGGTTTTGTTGAGGTGAGAGGTACAAAAAAATTGCTTGAAGGATCGATCAAAATACTTTGGGTGGTTTAGATTGGAGAAATGGGTCTCCTGTAGCAGGAGTATGTCCGCTCCAAGGCTTTTGTAGTGTCTGAAGGCCTTCCGACGTTTTTGGGGCAGGTTAAAGCCCTGGACATTATGAGAAATGATCTTAAGGGCCATCATAAACTAACAGGGAGGGGGCACCGGGATTGAGGGAGGGTATGCGGGTAGGGAAACCCCGTGGAATAGCCATTTGAGCCACCATCTTATCTCTAACAATGCATACATGTCCGGATGGCTTTTTTTATGAGGAATATGTGAAAATAGAATCCCTTATAACGTTCCTCTGGAGATACCCGAGTCACAACCCTTTGATGCATCAGATCCTTTAGCAGGTTCTTCATAGCTAGGGCCTTCGTTGTATCCCTTGGTAGGCTTGTTACAAAGTATCTTTCCGGAGGAAGATCAGAAAACTCTATTTTGTAACCTTGGGACAGCATGCTCAGAATATATTGGTTTTCTGTCACGCTGACCCACTGAGGGAAGAAATTCTGAAGCCTTCCTCCCACTGCCAATGACGAGTCATTGCGTTTTGCTGGTTGACGCAGGAGGATGGAAAAGAACATTTCCTTTGCCTTATCCCCTCTGCGATGACCAATTTCTCCTATTCTCCTGGGGTTTGATACTTTGTGTTGGTCCTCTCTCCCAGGTCAAATAAAAGCTCACCTGAGCAGACAGACTGAGCTCTGCCTGGGACACACAGACAGCATCGGTCTGTGAGAGCAAGAAGGTTCGTAAAACTTGTTACTCTGTTGGATGTGGAAGCTGACAAGCTCTAGGCTTGTCCAGCCTGGTAGTGAGGGCTTGAAAATACCGTACAGTTAGAGCCGAGACATGGCTAGGCTTTTGTTTAGCTATTTTTTCTTCTGTTTGTTTTCAGCACACTGTACAGCACCTATCATTGACTTTGAATATAGCACCAATAAATAACACTGTGTTTTCACTGATCCAATGGACTTGGTATCTGTGCCTGCTCATCCCAGGGAGCTTTTGTACCTACTACCTGTCCCCCAGGTTACACGGGGAATGACTTATTTTTATTTGCTGTCTTATATAGGACCGAATCTAAGTCAGGCCCAAACAGTAAATCACCCAAGAACGGTGTAACGGGAGGGCCCGGGGAACCCAGAATCTCTTAGAAAGTATGAGATACCCTTGCTTCAGCTTCCCCAATGCCTCTTATGTGTAAACCACCCTGTGTCTCTATTAGGGGCACAGGGTGAATGAAAACCCCACTATGATCTGTACTAATCAGATTAAATGCTGTATATACGTTGTTGTGACAGGGGTCATTTTGGGCACAGGGTGAGCGAGGAAATAATGGACATTGAGAATATGTATTGGATTGTTTTAAAATGGGTCTGTATTATTATTCCCCAATATTTCCTAGGATCTGTAAATAACTATTTTGTTGATCCTGAACTCAACAGGTTAAATTAAGAGATGCTGCTGTGTCACCTGTCTGCTTGTGTAATGTTAATGAACCTCAATTATGCTACAGATCCTTTCATTGTGAAATGTGTATTGGGAGCTTGTTATGTATCTATTGTGTGAAGTCTTTTGAGAAATGGGAGACTGAATGTGGATTGGGAGATTGGGAGACAAAAGCTAGCCTAAAAGGTCATATATCTGAGTCATCAAGCTGTAGTTAAGTAGATCATGGAAATTAGCTCTGGTCAAAGATGTATGGTGAGAAGAAAATAAGAAACTCCCCTCTATGTGTATAAAAAGTTGCAATGTTTTTCAATAAACAGAGTCTATCTTGGGAAGATACAGAGCGTGTTGTCTCGTTCTTCTGGAAGGATTAATCCTATGGGAAGTGGTCGCCTGACTGTGTAGTATCGGTAGCGAATGTGTGTCCAGGAGAGGGAATCGCTTAAGCGGCGTTAACCCCCTTTCAGATTTGGGGTGCCGTTACAAACGGCACCCCACAAAGTTTGGAGCAGGAAGCCTGGATAAATAATTAACAAATATTACCATAATCATAAAATCAGCTGTTATTTCTTTCTGCCCTCCTTTTGTTTTTCCAGAAAATGCACTTCATCTGTCACATAGGTCCCTGTTAAGGGTCCATTTGTGGATTCAAAGTTTAGAGGGGGCGATTACAACTTCAGCAATCCACCTCCCCTCTCTGTCTCACCTCTACTGGCTGCACCTACTGAACAGGCACACCTATGAACTGTAAACAAGTCCAGGCACTGTGCTATTTCTGTGCATAAAAGTGGCCAAATACATAAGTGGTCTAGACATGCGCAGATGGAAGCTCTTACAAAACAGCCTGTATCTGCAAACTTTCTATGCTGCACAGCCGTTCTTATGTGGGAACTTCAGAGGTCAGAACTGTAGCATAGCAGGCAGCTACACAGTGTGCAGACAGAGGCTGTCTGTAAGAGAATTGATCTGAACTGTATGTGGTGTGGGAGGGGAAGCAGACAGCCCAGAGCGGACATCAATTAAACAGAGGAGAAGGATAAGAGGTGGATCCTGACAAGATTGTTGGCATAAGAATCCAGAGAAGACTGTAACCCCTCCCACAGTTACAAAGTAAATATTTGCCAGCAGACCATGGATTGACACAAAGTAGCGTCCAAACGGATTATTTATTGCATGATCACAACACAAGGAGAGTGCAACGTTTCGGAGTCACGCAGGACCCCTTCGTCAGGCATGCGACAGTTATTTACCTTAAAGTGGATGTAAACCCACTCTCATCATTTCTAAATTACTTCCATAGTGCTGATCTATAAAGGATATACATGCCTCCTGCATGTATCCTTACCTGTCAAATATCTCCCCTTTAGCCGTTTGGAGCCCTACAATATCCGGGGTTCTGTGGGCAGGTCTGTCGTCCAGGGCATGGTGGGTGGAGTCGGGATGTCAGTAGACTCCCCGCCCACCTCTACACTGCCCTTGACCAGGCATTGATATTTCTTACACTAAACTTCTGCTGGTCTCGTAGATTATGCCCCATGATCAGTCAAAACCCAGGAAAGTTACCACATGACTTTAGCATGCCCAATCATGCTGAGGTGTGGAGCAGCCAATCCTGGGAGAGCTGGAGAAGAAAGGAGGGGGGATGAGAAGTACACAGAATCCCTCTCTCACACTCATGCATGAGATAAGGATATCACCTGTCAGTCACAGCAAGGGGCAAGAACTGACACCTAGTTCTCTGTGTGTCCGTTTTTATTTTACCGATGAAAGATAAGAGGACTGCTCAGAGCTGGATTAAGTCTTTGTGGCAAGACTGGGCTTAGATAAAATTACATCATCTGCTGTAACAGATAGGAGTATTAAAAAAAAAAAAAAAAAAAAAAAAAATTGGGGGGTTACATTCACTTTAATTTTAACAGAGGGCTGGAAAGATTTTTTATGTATTAGCAGCTAACAGGGAAAAGAAAAAAAACTAGAAAGAATAAACCCATACTTCTCTTTTAAATGGTTCTTGTTCCGTGGCTCTACAGCCAACTGAATGGGACAAGTGGCTTTATTTTTGCTGCAATGATTGATATTATCCAATCCATTTGTGATTTGATAAAAACTACTGATAAGTTGATCAGAATTTTTTTTTTTATTGAGGAATTTATGGCTACCGTTAGCGAGATCAACAACTTCTGGAATCACACTGCAGCCACATATACAATTAGGGGAATTTACTACAACTGGAGCAGACAGAATCTGGAGCAGCCATGCACAGATACAAACCACCTTGTTCCGTTAAAATGTTTACTGTAGGGGCGTGTTACACGTTACCCCCTTATTTAAAGGCGTATCATGTGTGTTCTGGAATTTTTATAGATGGGCAACTCCTATCCTCCTATTGATTAATGGTTCAAAATTAAAGAAGTACAGCCAAAGATCATTTCCTGTGGATCACAGAAATGCAGTTCATTCCGCACTCCTGTGACCCGTTTTCAGACAGCGGGCTGAGGCCGATGTCAGCTAATGTCCTAGAGGAATCCGCCCACATGCCTGGACCGGATCTTGGCCCTGCTGGGAGCCTGAGCTGGCCGCTCCCCCTCCACATCCCAGTGCTCCATTGAGCGGGGGGGAGAAGATAGCAGTGACTGACAGTCACCAGCTCTCTGCTCAGGGTTGTTTTGAGAACGGAGTGATCAGCGGTGTTTGATTGCTCGGTTCTCAGTTTTAGAGCCGGAAGGGGACCAATGCTGCATCCCCCTAAGTAAAAAAACACTTCTCTTTTAATAATAACTACTGTATTAGGGAACAGACACAAAAAGATACACTCTGCATTTTTCTAAATAACTATTCTGTACTTCTGGAGCAAAGTTTTTATACAGATGATTTTGTAGGTATCACATTAATATTACCATTGTACTTTTATTGTAACAACATAGGCAGGCTAATTTCTAATCAGGACTCGAAAGAATGCAAACATGTACATTATTAGTGCCGTGTGCAATACCTAAGTAAAGCATACAAAACAGAATACAGATATATATAGAATTTACAAATTTCTTTTACACATGTTCCAGCACCTCACCGTGCTGCCACGGGTGGGGGTTCCTATCTCCCACAGTCACTGTCACATTCAAAATTGACATTGCGCTATTCCACACGTACGGCTGCATCACTCATTCCCGTCAATCTGCCACTGCGCCAGACGGCTTGTAAGTCTCAACAGACTGTGAGTAGCGTTGCCACCTCATCCCTTTAAACCCGAACACATATGAATTACACAGGTTCTGAGGCTAATTTAATTTAGATAAGGCACCAAGTGAGTTTATTTAGCACCTTAATCAGCCACAGAACCCGTGTAATTAACATGTGTTCGGGTTTAAAGGGATGAGGTGGCAACTCTAACTGTGAGGGTGCAGACGAGTGCCCTCGTAGCCCAAGTCTTTCTCCAGCTTTCAAACAGAAAGCCCATATGGAGTTGCAAGCAAGAAAGCTGGAGGGAGAGTCTGCAGGACCCATTGATTGCGGTTGCAATGTTTTGCAGGCTCCTGGGGGGGAGGGGGAAGGGGGAAACAAAATAAATAAATGCAAACTATTATTTTCAAAAACATCTGCATTTATTAATATTACCCTAAGCCCTGGTTCACACTGGTGCGATTTGACATGCGATTTGACACGTCAAATTGGCAAAATTTGCGGGCAATGGCACCGTCCTAATTGGTGCGGCTCTGCACCGATTTCAAAAAGTAGTTTCTGTACTACTTTTTGCGATTTAAGCCACGATTTACATTGACATCTGTGTCAGATGTCTCTGTAATCGAGCTGAAGTCAGGACTGACAACCAGGAGTGAAATCGTGCGCGTTCAGCTGAACTCGCACGGCTTCACTCCCGCAGCCCAGTGTGAACCTGGGCTATATGTGAACGTATCCTTTGAGAATGAAAGCTAGGTGCTGACTGGTTGCCATGCACAGCTGCTCCATATTTAGTTGATTCCCCCCCCCCCCCGCCTTAGTATAAATCCACTGTAAATAAAATGACACCGTTTTGTATATATTCTTTATATTTGAAAAGCCAGCTTATCCTGTGGTAGGCTGTAAATATTAGAATTGAAGGAGCAGAGTTACAGCTGGTAGGTTCATTGGCTCCAGTATGTATGAATGTGAGTTAAGGACATTAGATTGTAAGCTCCTTGCACACAGGGAATGATATGAATATACAACATATGAGTAAATTGATGGCAATACATAATTACTTGTAATAAATAAATTCTTCTATACATTCCAGATGGGAAATAGAAAGTTTGCTCGTTTCCCCCCATAAATGACAACTTCCTAGTATATGAGTGGACTTGAATTCAGCTCAAAGTTAGCAACAGCAGCATTCCCCCGACTTACCTGCAGACTGCTCTCAGCAAAGTACACAGAAGAAGAACACGTCACTTCACATCTGGCACACATCCCACTCTATACACCTAATTAGGTCCCTACACACCTCCAAGAGGGTACTTCCGGGGTGTGACGCCTTGCGTTCCAAGTCTCACTTCCGTGTACACGCTATCTTCCCTCACCACATTCTATTCCTATAACAAAACAACACCTCGCCTGTTTAGTATCGGTGGCAATGATAAGTCTACGGCAGAACCCGTAATTACTTTTCGTGCCACCGTACCGCTCTAACGCCGAAGCCCTTCCTACAGCCACGCCTCCTCAGGTCTAGTCCTGCGCAGAGGCTATTTCCGGGCGTGGCGCCCCCATGTGACAGGCAGTGGGGTAAAGAGGCGGAACGGTGAGGTTCCCCCTAGAAATTCCCCAGGCAGGTGAGAGGGGTTGTCATGGAGACAATGGCTGCCAGCTGTCAGTTCCGTGCTCACTAACCCGCTTGTTTATCTCCTGTACAGGACCCCTGTGAGGGGAGACGAGAGCCATGCAGAGCGTCATCAACACCATGAAGGGCAAGGCTCTGGAAGTAGCCGAGTACTGGACCCCTGTGCTCAAGGTATGGGGAGCATCAGATGTTTCTGGGGGGGACATCCTACTGGGTTTACAGGACAATCACCTGTCATAGCTGCTGACTTCTGCCTTGTCAGACTGTCCTATACATTCCAGGAGACATCAGTGCTAAAGGTTCACATATACCAGGGGTAATGAATTAAAATTCACTGAGGTCCGGTCAGCAAAATTTTCTTCCAGCAGAGGTCCGAACATCATGTCGTTACCCGTGGCGCCTTTTCGCATTTACAAAACTGCATGTTGCTGCTGCGCTATTAATATCCACATCCACCCCCCCCCACTGTAATGTCCGCATATCCCATATCCCCCCCCACTGTAATGTCCACATATCCCCCCCCCCCACTGTAATGTCCACATATCCCCCCCCCCCACTGTAATGTCCACACACCTCTCTCTCCCCCCACTGTAATGTCCACACCCCTCTCTCCCCCCCCCCCCCACTGTAATGTCCACATCTCAGACTCCCCCATACATCAGTCTGCTCACCTGCTTGTTTACCTCTGGCAGCTCCGCCCTCCATCCAGAACTGTCCCGCCTCCCTCTGTCGGCTCTGTGTGAGGATTACAGAGACTGCAGGGGGAAGAAAAGGCTGCTAAATGGCGGTACCGTGGCGGGCCACACAGGAGAGTGAGGAGATCCGCATTTGGCCCGCGGTCCGCCATTTAGTGATGCCCGACATACACTATACAATCTGATTCAAATCTATCATCAACTATGTAGCATGTCGCCTGATTGGATACAAATGGAAAGTATTATTTAGGTTTGTTCTCCTTCTGCAAAGCTTTGATAAATCTAGAGATCGTACAGAAATCTTAATATCAGATTGTATAGTCTATTGCCAGCTTAAAAGGGTTGTAAAGCTTTCTGTTTTTTTTTTTTTTTTGTAGAATAACAAACATGCCCTACTTGCTTCCTCTGTGCAGTTGGTTTTGCACAGAGCGGCCCTGATCACCCGCTCCTGGCTCCTCTTCTCAAATGCCTCCATGTAGAGCCGCATTCCATGGGGGCGCGCTCCCGAGTCCTGCTGCTGCGTCCATTGACACAGACAGCAGGACTCGGCCCCGTGTCACTGGATTTGATTGACAGGAGCGGGAGCCAATGGCTCCTGCTGCTATCAATCTATCCAGTAAGGACCCGAGACAGCTGCTGGCCTCGTCCCAGTCAATGGAACGATCAGGTTCAGATAAGTTAAAAGGGGGGGGGGGGGGGCTCTGGAGGGCTGCTGCATTACAAAAGGTTTTTTACCTTAATGCATAGAATGCATTAAGGTGAAAAACCTTGAGGGTTTACAACCCCTTTAACAATGTAGCCATTCTTCTATAATCTGGATGAACAATGTATAGTCTCCTTTTTAAGGTGGCCATACAATCTGATTGTACAATCTCTCCCCCCCCCCCCCTTTTTTTTATATGCTTCCAAACTATGTAATGGGAGGACATGCTTGAACATTCAGTATGTAGCCAGTCAGGTCCATGCACTACATAGTTGATGGTTAGGCTGGCCTTACATTATACAACTTTCTTCTATAATTTTCTGTTATCAAAACCATATACCGTGCTATGAGGTTAAACTTAGATACTTTAAATTTGTATGCAATCAGGCAGGCCCTTGCACTACATAGTTGAAGGTAAATCTAAAGGAAAAAGGAATAAGAAAACAGTTTAATGTATAGCCAGCCTTAAAGTGGTTGTAAACCTCAGAAAAAAAAGACCTGCAAGACAAAAGGCATAATGAGCTAGTATTCATTGCATACTAGCTCATCATGAAATACTTGCCTTAGAACGAAGCCCTGCAGTGCTGCCCGCACTCCGCTTCCATGGCCGAGATCTTTCCTGGAGTTACTTCTGGGTTCGCCGGCGCTGTGATTGGCAAGAGCCGTGATGATGTCACTCTCGCGCATGCACGCGGGTGCTGCCAGTCACGGCACAGGTCCTGAAGAAACGGCTCAAGCGGGCCCGTTCATTCAGTGCGCATGCACCGATGATGTCGGCGGCAGCTTATATAGTAAATATCTCCTAAACGATGCAAGTTTAGTCGATATTTACAGGTACAATTAAAGGGGGTTGTAAACCCTCCTGTTTTTTCACCTTAATGCATCCCATGCTCGGGACTCGGAAACGCGCCTGCAAGGTAACACACCGGGAGAGCGCTTCTCCTATCTGATACAGGGAGGAGCTGCCGAGGGACCCCAGAAAAGGAGGATCGGGGCCACTCTGTGCAAAACGAACTGCACAGTAAAGGTAAGTATGACATGTTTATTTAAAAAAAATAATGCTCAAACCTTTAGTATCACTTTTTAAAGAGGAAGACTTTACTTTCTCTTTAATATAATGGCGGTGATCTGATTGGATGATTTTTCATATAATTGGACAATATAATCGAATCTATAAATTGTCAAAAAGACATCACCGATTTGGTTTTGAGAAAAACTCATTGATTTTATTGAATCTAATTGTAGGATAGTAGATAGCTTAATATGGTTAAAGCAGAACTTTACCCCTAACATGATAAAAAAAAAAAAAAAAAAAATTCTTTAGCAATGAACATACATTCCACGTTAATAATTCTGCTACCAAAATTAGCGTGTGCTGTAAACTGCCTCCAGCATTGCTACTGTTTCTTCTTGGGGGATGCTGCCATTTTGCTGAAGCCCAGAGCCCCCGAACAGCAGTAAATCATAAAATGGAACTAAACCCATCAATTTAACAGTTTTAAAAAAACATTACATTCCTGGAATGCAGGGAATGCTAAAGCCCTGTACACGCGATCGGATTTCCTATGGTTTTTAAACCGATGGATTTTTCCATCGGAAAACCGATGAAGCTGACTTCCATCAGTCATGCCTACACACCATCAGTCAAAAAACCGACCGTTCCAAATGCGGTGACGTAAAACACTCTGATGAGCCGAGAAAAATTAAGTTCAATGCTTCTGAGCATGCATCGACTTGATTCTGAGCATGCGTGGGTTTTTTAACCGATGGGCTTGCCCATAGACGATCGGAATTTGCTATCGTTTTTTTATCCATCGGAAAAATTTAAAACATGTTCTGACACCGATGGGGGGAAAAAAGACCGATGGGGCCCATACACGATCGGTTTGTCCGATGAAAAAAAAATCCATCGGACTGTTTTCAGCGGTAAAACCGATCGTGTGTACGAGGCTTAACTGTCACATTTTCTTGTGCTCTCCAAACTGTAAAACCAAACTGCCAGCCCATCAAATGGCTGGTGTCATAACTGATCACATGTACAGCACTATGGTAGTTGTAGATCATACAGAAGAATATTAGCTGTAAAGTATAGGAGGGTTTCAGTCCGCTTTAAGGCTGACAGAAGATCGGCCTCTACAGACTCAGCAATCCCTACAAATAGAGAGCAACTGAGCATGTGCAGAGCAGGTTGAGACCGTGTATTACTTAATTCTAACGACTTTCCGCCTGGCCTATAGCAAAATGACGGCCGGGAAGTGGTTCAGTTATCTTGACTTGGCGTCATATGACATCCAGCAGGATAACAACCCAGCATGCGCCCGTGGGATGCTGTAGACTGCAGAATGCTAGGATCCTGCAGACTCTCAGTACACTGTCTACCTGTACCTCTAATATGGGCAGGCAGTTACTGAATTGCAGGAAGAATCAATGAACTATGAGAGCGTTCACCAGCACCATTGCACTTCATTGAGATCTACAAGCCTTGGTGGGCGATGGTAATTGTAGTACATTCATTCACAGAACTCTGCAAATGAATGACAGGGCCGTGTGTGTGAAGCCCCACACGGCCTGCTGTTTTTAATTTGTGAAAGCAGGTGCAGGGAGAAGATCCCCTGCCCGCTGTCACAGCAATGGGGGAGATCGGGGGGAGAGGAGTGAATTTTTCCTTTTAATCTCCTGCAGCACGGCCTTCTAAAGTCCATTGTTGTGGTCCTGGGCTTCCAGGAAGAGCAGAAGAGGCCAGGAACCAAAGAAGATTTGGGGGCAGGGCACATTCTCCAAACACTGGGGCTTTACAGCCACCTGGATCCCTTGCACATTACAGCTGGGAGGTGACTGAACAAAACCGTAACAAGTTTATGACAGCCACTGCAGCCATGAGCCTGTTTTAAACCCTTTAGATGCTGGACACCCAGAATAGCGAAGTAGTTAATGAAATGTCAGGGAATGACCTTTTAATTCTATTTCATGCACCACAGTGCATTTTGTCAAGCTGTTCTGCATTACACTGCGTAAAAATGCACATGTGGTGTATCCTTACCCAACACACACCCTCATACATCTATGATGTGAACAGGGAGCATTCACTAATCAATGCAGCTCAACGCACCAAGTGCTAACAGGCCAATATTCTGAGACATTTTCATCTATGGAATCCTCTATTGGTGCTGTTTTGCTGTATTATAAGATCTTTTTGCCCTTCTTAGCGTTCGTTTCACTTTGTATCATCTTCTAATACAGTCAAATCTCGGTAGCCTAAAGTTAAAACATTTATTTCTTTATTGTACACCATGGGACACAGAGCCTAAGTCATTACATAGTGGGTTGCATAGTTCACCAAAGGTGATTGGACACTGGCACAACCAATGAAGACAAGTTCCCCTCTATATAACCCCTCCCATAAGGGAAGTACCTCCGTTTTTTTTCTTTTCGCCAGTGTCCAAGGTGAAGGACACGAGTAAGGATGTGCTAAGAAGGAGCTCTGTTGAAAAATCCCTCCGGGGGTTAAGGAGCTACGCCACCGGGTCAATCCGAACCGCTTATTAAATTATGCCAAATGGATGGTACCCGAGCCTCGCAGAAGACAGAGGCGGTGCCTGTAATGTCTCTCTTTTGAGGACTGGGCTGTGGGATCCAGCACTTTCGCTATTTAAAGCGCAAAAGTATTCAGGCAGAGTCTTTTTACAAGGCCCAGGGAAGAGGCCTCCTTTAAGTAGGAACCCATACTCCTGAAGGTTGGCACAACACTACCCGCCGTGATGGGTGAAAATTGGTACTGTCTGGTTTTCAGCAGTCCTGCGGCGTGGATAAGGTAAGTGGGGAAAAGTCTAAGTTTTAAACGCTTAAATTGGGGTTCCAATCACATTTTTTCATTTTTTTTTTTTTTTTAAAAGCATGTTATTTCAGCATTCAATACAGTGGTACATATAAGATGAATTACTATTTTAAAAACCACTGCCGATCTGCCGAGTTACTGCATAAAGAGACTTTAAAAAAAATCTTTGAAGTTTTTCATTTTGCTTGTGGCCATGTGAAGCCCACAAGCATTTACTTCCTGGATTGTATTGACGAGTGATTTTAGCCATAGGGGAAGCGCACTGCATCCTGGGAAATGACACATTTCCCAGGAGCAGTAGGGAGCTGAGGGAGATGTCAGAATCCGAGGTGATTCAGAAGGCAGATTTCATGGAACCGCATAGCAACAGGTACTTCCAGGTGAGTAAAATTTTTTTTTTTTTTTTTTAGGCTATTAAATGCACAATAATGCTATTTTGTATTTTTGGTGGAAACTCCACTTTAAGAAACGTTCCCCTTTTTTTTGAGTAGAGTGTCTTGCCTGTAAACCACCACTAGAGGGAGTAAGGAGCCGGAGTTCCACTTACCATGGCAGGAACGAGTAGCTCAGTGTCCGTTCAGCACACTTCCTCTGCTGCAAACTCTGCAAGGTAGAGGATGTCTCTTCATGGTGCCAGACTTGGATCAGGGCATGGCCTGCTGCCTCTTCATGATGCTTTCACAGGTCAGTGCATATTGACTCTCCCCTGAGCGCCGCCATTCCCATAGACGTGCGCGCTGCTCTACTGCGCATGCGCGGAGCGGTAGAATTTGAAATACAGCCTCAGACGCCTGACAGACCCACTGAAGAGACACAGCAGCTTGGGAGCACGTGAGTTCTCTGGGTGGTTGGATTACAGGCACTCCTTAAAGGCACCTACTCAGCATTCAGACTGATTAGTTGCATACTTAATGTAGATTGCTGAACTAGCACAGTAGTGTTTGCATTGTCTTGTACCTCTGATTTTGGCTTAGGAATATGTCTTCCCAGAAAAAGAATTCAGGGACTAAGACAAAAAGACACGCCGTCTAAAACAGGAGGCTCTAATCGTTCTGGACGGGTATTATCCTCTTCTGAGGAATCGGATGCACCCATACAGGATGAGCCATTGCCTTTATCAGGGATAGCAGCCTCTCCTGTTGTGCCAGCTCCTGCATATGTTACTGAAGACACTTTGGCAGCAGCTCTAGATAAATTGGAAGGCAGGATCGCTACCTTAATTGCTAAATTCACAAAAAAGGATAAAAAGCGAAGCAGGTCCCCTTCAGTTGTTCTAGATCCTTCTTCAGAAAAGTCTGATGAGGATGATGTAGTACCCTTAGAGGATAAGGATGATGAGCAGTCAGAGGGATCAGGTGGATCAGAGGAACTTTCTTCTGCCTCACAGGCTCTAAAATTGCAGGGTCGCAAAAAGCCGTGGGTACAAAATACCGGTAAACAGAACCCTAAAGCTTCCTTATGAAGGGGCGCACCCGCTCGGACGAGTGGGGGGATGGCTTCGGCAGTTTTCAGAAGCTTAGCGAACAGATCCAGGACAAATGGGTAATTTCCACGGTATCCCTAGGATACAAAATATAATTCCGGGAAATCCCACCTTATCGTTCCTAAACTCAAATGTCTCCAAAGATCCATTAAAGAGAAAACCCTTCCTCCAAGAAGTGGATCACTTGCTGTCCCAAGGGGTAATCAAAGAGGTCCCCCTAAAAGAACAAGGCACGGGGTTCTATTCAAATCTCTTTGTGGTTCTGAAGCCAAACGGAGAAGTCAGACCCATTCTGGATCTAAAAGCTCTAAATCCGTTTCTAAACATTCGGCATTTCCGAATGGAAACAATTTGATCAGTGGTTTCCACCCTACAAGGCGGAGAATTCTTGGCATCAATAGACATCAAAGATGCATATCTGCACGTGCCTGTTCATCTGGCGCACCAAAAGTTCCTAAGGTTCGCAGTGGAACACCACCACTATCAGTTTGTGGCTCTACCTTTTGGCTTAGCTACGGCACCTCGGGTGTTTACAAAGGTTCTGGCCCCGCTTCTAGCAAATCTAAGGACGCAGGTCATAACGGTGACGGCCTATCTGGACGATCTATCTATCCATCAATTTGCCTTTGCATGAAGTTGTTGGGGAAGATGCCTCTTTCAAAGCCATTCCGTATGCCCAGTTTTATTCAAGGCCACTTCAGAACAGTATCCTGGCTGCCTGGAACAGAAAGATCCAGGCTCTAAATTGGCCGATGCCCCTGTCCTCAGAGGTGTGCCAAAGCCTCAGTTGGTGGTTAAGCACCAAGAATTTACAAGCAGGGAAATCCTTTCTCCTGGTCACTTGGAAGGTGGTGTCTACGGATGCCAGCCTGTTGGGCTGGGGGGCAATTATGGATGAGGTTTCAGCCCAAGGAACTTGGTCCAAGTCCGAAAGGGGCCTGCCCATCAACACTTTGGAGATTCAGGCAGTATATCTAGCCCTCAGAACCTGGAAATACAGGTTACAGGGTTACCCGGTTCGGATTCAATCTGACAATGCTACTGCGGTGGCTTACATCAATCACCAGGGGGGCACCCGGAGTTGGGATACTCAGAGGTGAACAAGATTTTAGCATGGGCAGAAGCTCATATTCCTTGCCTCTCTGCGATCTTCATACCAGGGGTAGAGAATTGGCAAGCGGATTACCTAAGTCGCCAACTGTTGCTGCCAGGGGAGTGGTCTCTCCACTCTGACATTTTTCAGGACATATGCCAAAAATGGGGGACCCCGGATGTAGACCTGTTCGCTTCCAGGTTGAACAGGAAATTAGACAATTTTGTGTCGAGGACAAAAGATCCTCTATCATACGGAACGGATGCACTGATGATTTACTGAGATCAGTTTTCCCTGATCTGAGCATTCCCTCCAGTTTCACTCTTGCAGAGACTTCTTTGCAAGATCAGGAAAGAAGGGATACCAGTTCTCCTGGTGGCCCCGAATTGGCCCAGAAGGTCCTGGTACACCAAGATCATAAGGATGGCGGTGGGGGAACCTTTGGATTCTCCCACTTCGCCAAGACCTGCTAACACAAGGTCCAGTGTTCCATCCTTCTTTACGAAAGCTAAATTTGACGGTCTGGCTGTTGAAACGTGGGCTCTCTGGCCCAGTTCTTTCTACTCTGATGCTAGGAAGCCGGTCTCCAGAATCATTTATTATATGTTTCCTGGTGTGAATCCAGAGGGTGGAACCCTCAAAAATATGTCATTGATAGGATTCTGGTCTTCTGTCAATTGGGGGTAGATATGAAATTAGCCCTCAGTACTATTAAGGGTCAAATCTCGGCTCCAGCTATCTTTTTTCAGAGACCGTTGGCATCTCATTCCTTAATCTGGGCATTTATTTAGGGAGTGTTGTGGGTAAATCCCTTGTGCCCATGGGATCTGAATCTAGTTCTGACAGGCTTGCAAAAACAGCCCTTTGAACCTATTCGTCATATTCCATTGATTCTCTTGAGTCGGAAGTTGGCATTTTTGGTTGCTATCTCCTCTGCTAGGAGATTATCTGAATTAGCAGCTCTTTCTTGTAAAGGGCCTTATTTAGTTTGTCACAAAGACAAAAAATTGTATTACAGCCCCATCCTACTTTTCTTCCGAAAGTGGTCTCGCCGTTCCATTTAAATCAAGATATTGTTTTGCCTTCCTTTTTCCTGAACCGCAGTCAGCGGGGGAAAAATTATTGCACTCTCTGGATGTAGTGAGAGCAATGAAAGTTTATCTGCAAGCAACTGCTAAGATACGTAAAACAAATTTGTTGTTTATTCTGCCAGATGGTCCCAAAAAGGGCCAGGCAGCATCAAAATCGACCATTTCTAAATGGATTCGACAAGTGATTATTCAAACTTATGATTTAAGGAATAAAATTCCTCCTTTTTCCTGTTAAGACGCACTCGACCAGGGCAATAAGTGCCTCCTGGGCAGTGCATCATCAGGCTTCGATGGCTCAGATCTGTAAGGCTGCAACTTGGCCTTCAGTCCATACATTTACCAAATAGATGTAAGAGGACATGAGGATGCCGCCTTCGGGCGTAGTGTGCTGCAGGCAGCGGTTTAGTGCCTCTCGTCTGATGGTGGTCTGCTTGATCTGTCTCCCTCCCCTCATATTGAGCATTGCTCTGGGACGTCCCACTATGTAATGACTTGGGCTCTGTGTCCCGTGTGTACGATAAAGAAAATAGTATTTTTATAACGGCTTACCTGTAAAATCCTTTGCTTGGAGTACACCACGGGACACAGAGGTCCCGCCCCTCTTCTGGGATACTTACTGCTTTGCTACAAAACTGAGGTACTTCCTTTATGGGAGGGCTTATATAGAGGGGAACTTGTCTTCATTGGTTGTGCCAGTGTCCAATCACCTTTGGTGAACTATACAACCCACTATGTAATGACTTGGGCTCTGTGTCCCGTGGTGTACTCCAAGAAAATGATTTTACAGGTAAGCCGTTATAAAAAATCCTATTTTTCACTTTGTATAGAGTAAAGGAGGTTAAAATCCCTGTAAATTTTGGTGGTTGTGTGTTTTTGGGCTATCTGTGTGGGTAGAATTTCCATCACTTTCTGTGCTATGCTTCTGTGCAGTGAAGTGAAAGGAGATCTCTCTGAAGTGAGTGAAATGCTTTCACAGGCAGCTGTCACAATGGACAATGGAAGGATGTTCCCTGTGTGAATCACTTTTAGTCTAAGCCCCCCGTTCACACTGGTGCAATTTGACCGTTCCAAATCACATGAAAAGTCACACCCCATTGTTGGCAATGAAATAGTTCAAATTGGCGCGACTTTGAAAAAGGTTCCTGCACTACGTTTTTCCCCAATTTCATTGCTACTTGCATAGACTTCTGTTGTATGAAGTTGCAAGCCGCAATGAAATCGGCAATGCAAATCGCACTGATGCACGTCTTTGAAATCACGCTGAAGTAGCGAGATTTCAAAGCTGCAGCGGTGTGAACGGGGACTTGGTGACAGTGGTCACCTGGGAAAATAGTGAGGGTGGAAAACTTAAAGGCATTCTAAACCCTTCTACTTGCACCTTTTTGTGTTTTTCACCTGCATAAGATGTGTATTGATGATGTAGTTTCAAGGTGTCATTAGTTGCATTGTACGCTCAGCCTATAGCAGAGTGAATCTTCACATTCCTTTGTCAGCAGTCTCTGTTTGTGTTCAAACATGAAGCATGTGACATGGCACTGTATAGGTTAAAGTATAACTAAAGGCAAACTCTTTTTTAGTTTTGGACAAAGTGGAGAGGGATTAGAACTCCTGTTAGCTCTTATTGCTGTCTGTGCCCCCCGTTAAGCCTGGTACACACTATTCGTTTTTTTTCAGCTCAACCCAGCGAGTTGAAAGCAAAAAAAACTGCAAGCTCTGTTCGGAGCAGCTGTACTCAATATGTAAAGTAAGTACATCGATCACACCTGCTGAGCTGTTGGGTTCTGACAAAAAACACTGATCAGCACTCTCTGCCATTGGCTGAGAGTGCTGATCGGGAGTCGGTCGGCTGCTGGTTTTCCAGCATGCTTGTCCGACAGACCAACATACACACGGGGAGAATGTCTGCCATTTTTTTTTATTATTGAACTGACCAATGTCCCCCAACATTCGGCCCGTGTGTACCTGGTTTTAGAGAGATTCACCCTCTTTTTGTCCTGTTTACCATTATCATCCAAAGTAAAAGAAAATCCCATATTTTGGGTTAAATTACACTTCTTGCTCTTAATTGAGACAGGTACACGCTATAGAGGGATATGTACACTCTATAGAGGACTATGCTTTGTTCATATTTCATGTCTGAGGTTTACAACCACTTTAACCGCTTGCCGACCGCCCGCTGCAGTTTTACTGCGGCAGGTTGGCTCGGCTGTGCAAAATTACGTAATATAACGTGATTCCGCTCTGTGGCCACTAGGGCCGCAGGCGCACCTCTTGCTCGCCCCCGGTGCCGATGCGAGTGCCCGGCGGGCGTGATGACCGCCAGGCATCCGTGATCGCTCGTGACAGAGCGAGAACTGGGAGCTGAAACGCACAGCTCCCGGTTCTTTCAGGGGGAGAAATGACGAATCGTATGTTCATACAAAGTATGAACGCCGATCTGTCATTTCCCCTAGTCAGTCCCATCCCCCCTTCAGTTAGAACACACTTTGGAAACATAATTAACCCCTTGATCGTCCCCCTAGTGTTAACCCCTTCCCTGTCAGTGAAATTTTTACAGTAATCAGTGCATTTTTTTTTATAGCACTGATTGCTGTAAAAATGCCAATGGTCCCAAAAATGTGTCAAAAGTTTCCGATATGTCTGCGATAATGTCGCAGTTATGATAAAAATCGCAGATCGCTGCCATTACTAGTAAAAAAAAATTAACAAAAATGCCATAAAACAATTTTTTGTAGACGCTATAACTTTTCCGCAAACCAATCAATAAACGATTATTGCGATATTTTTGGTAAAAAAAAAAAATGTAGAAGAAATGCTGAAAGTACAGACTGAAAGTATCTGTTCATTGTATCTGACCAGTGGCCTGGTCTTTGGCCAGCAAAATGGTCCGGGGCTGAAGTGGTTAAGGGTCCTTTTTATTCAATCCACATTTTTTCATATTCTGCCATGCTCACTTAGTCAGTCCTTTTAATCCCTCAGTGATAAGCAACAAGCATGCATTATCTGCACTGCAGGGCATCTTGATGGTGCTTTTGAAACTAATTATTTTTACAGGAACTAATGCACCATTGACTCTGGGGCAGCTAAAACTCAAATAAAACATTGCAGGGTGCTATGTCTAAAGTCTTATCCAGGAGAAGGTCTTGAAGTACAGTTTCAGGTTCCAATGCACCTGAAATAGTTAGTTTGGTAGAATTATATAGTCAAAAATACAATGAAGCCTTCCTCTGCTTTGCCAAAGTGAAAAGGGGGGGCAGATGATGCCACAATTTTCACCTTGACCAATCAAAGGAAGCTTTGTATTAATTGATAAAAATGTAAGGCTTCTTCTGAATGGTGAGGAAGCACTGAGCCTGACTCTTTAATTTCGTCAGCAGATGGAAAGTCGCTTGTACTGCTGTTGGAACACAGCACCACTTACTGTATGTAGCTAATGCTATTAAAATTCACTTCTGCACACATAGTTGCATAGTTATTCAGGTTGAAAAAGTCTTATCTAGTTCAACCAAAAAAAATAAAAAAAATCGTACAATCCCATAAACCCAGTCCTTTACCCACAGTTGATCCAGAGGCATGGTAGCTGCATTGTTAAACAATGGAAATAGTAAAGTGCTGCAAAACCTGGAATTCTACTTTTAAGCTGGGTTCGCACTATTGCAATGTCAGACATCGCATGTGATTCTCACCGCATTGCTGTGCAGATCACATGTGATGTCTGTGCGATGCAAATTCAGCCATATAGATTGTATGGCTGAATTTGCATCCCATTGCGATCCGATTCCTGCACCATTTCACAGTTCGCACTGCGATCCGATCTGGGGTTGTCATAGGGCTGGGCGATTTTCCCCCCAAAAAAAATCTGCGATTTTTTTTTTTATAAAAAACTCGATTTACGATTCGATTTTTTTTTTTTTTTTTTTTTTTTTTTTATTATATTAATTAAAGTGCATCAACAAACAAAATTGCAAAGGCAAACCCTTTCTCTAACTGCAAAGTCAGTGTGCAACAAACACACAATATATTCCAGCGCTCATGGAACATACATTATTAACTATTAAACTCTTGAAACTCTGTGTGTAACAAACACACAATATATTCCAGCGCTCATGGAACATACATTATTAACTATTAAACTCTTGAAACTCTGTGTGTGATTCCTTCTGTCCCAGCCTTGCTGCGATCCTGGCTCTGCATCCTTTTGGGTTGGAGGGCCCTCCACACGCTGGTCTGCCTGTTGTCCATCATTCAAGGTACTGTGCTCACACGGAGATCATGCCACAGGCTTTGTTTTGACTTTTTTAACCCCTCCTTGCTCCACGGATGTCACTGCAAGTTTAACAAGTTTGTCACCACTGGCAACTGGAGAGTTAAGATTAATTTGCCCTCTGCACATTTGGGATTGGATCCCTCTCTTTATTGTGATTAATAAATGGACTAAGCTTTTTTATCAATTCTTCAAGAGTTTTCAATAGTTAATAATGTATGTTCCATGAGCGCTGGATTATATTGTGTGCATGTTGTGTATTTTGTACTTCTGGGTACGGATTTTTTCTTGCTGCGCTGGATCCTGTTTTTTTCCCCCTTTTGGATACTTTGTACTTCCCAAAATATTTGGGATTTTTTTTCTTATTATTATCATCATCCATTATATTTTTTTCTTTATCCACCAATTTAGCGCTTGTGACCTTTTGTTGTTTTTTGCAGTATGCAACAAAGATTGTTAAACATCCAAATTATTAATACTGTATTTGGATTTAGCTAATAAAACAACAAAAAACCCTGAGGTTACTCTTAGTTGAATTGAACTGTGTCGATGCCTCACTGTACCCTTGTCTCACTGTGCCCGTGTCTCACTGTGCCCATGCTTCAATCACTGTGCCCGTACCTGATGCAGATTTTCATGGTATACGGATTTTACTGCTACACCGGTGGCCATTCCAGTATTCAAAAGCCGCGCCTCCTCCTCGTCTGTGATAGGCGGAACACTCAATTTCCCAGCATTCAGTGTTCCGCCTATCATGGTCATCCTCATAACACAGACGAGGATGAGAGGATGTCCGTGATAGGCTGAATACTGCCTGCTGTGAAATTGAGTGTTCCGCCTATCACAGACGACGAGGACTCGGGAGGCGCGGCTTTTGAACACTGCAATGGCCGCCGTCTGTCTGCATGACACGCTGATCAGGTAGGCAGACGGCGGCTGCAGCGAGTAGATGTAATTGGGGTAACGCTGCCCAGGCCCCCTGCAGTCCTGCTACGGAAACTTTGAAGGGAAAAAAAAAAGAATAATTTTTTTTTTTTTTTTTTTTTTTAAAAAAAAAAAAATAAAAAAATCGATTTTCTTCAAAACTGAATCGATTTGAGCTCAAAACTCGATTCAAGATTAAAATCGATTTTTTTTCCCAGCCCTAGGTTGTCGTTAACTTTTTGTATTGACACCCGCAGCTGTTCGCATAGGGCAGTGTGAACTGCCTGCGAGCGACTTGCGATGCGGGAACCCGCACTGGAATCATGCCGGTTCCCACATTGCATATGTGTGAACCCAGCCTTAAGTTCACATTTATAAGTGACAACTGATAACCAAAATTACCTTGCCTATCTGACAGCTATACAGATCACATCACGGTTTCACAGTGGAATCATGCACTAATAAAAATACAAAGCTCCCTATGAATGGCTGAGCAGCGCTCAGACCAACATGATTTTGTTCCAGGAATGAGATGGGGAAGTCCCCGTACCACTGCTGGAAAACAGTGCCACGGTATCAGTTAGTAAAGGAATTTGTTTGTTTGGGCCAATTTAACTATTTAAAGTCATATTATTCCTAAAGTTAGGCTTTAAGTGCTTAAACGCTACATTTGTTTTTCACTATAATTGGCAGCATGTCTTGCTGTATACAGCATTTAAAGCGGAGTTCCACTCATTTTTTGTGTTTTATTAAAAGTCGGCAGCTAAGAAAAGTGTAGCTCCTGACTTTTAATAAATGCACACGATCCAGCGATGCGGCTGTCCGAACCCTCGCTTTTCTCCTCCACCTCTCCCCAGTGCCGGCATTACAGTGTGCGCACCTGGATGTGACCGCTTGCAGCTTCACAGCCAGGTGCGCACATCACGCTGTGCCTCGTCAATGGCCGGGCAATCTTCTGGGACCTGTGATGTGTTCCCGAAGATTGCAGGGATGGAGGGGGAGAGGAGAACTTCCGGTCAAGTGGCCTAGGTGGCCCGAGCGCAAGTGGGAGCTGGGTACCTGTCAAAACTAGGTACCTGCCACCCCTAAAATATGACATGCCAAATGTGGCATAGGAGGAGGGGAGAAATGCTTAAAGTGGAATTTCCCCTTTTGGGTGGAGCTCTGCTTTAGGCAAATTCTCTATTTTTCTTTTTGAACTGGAGATCTGCCAGTGCCAACACTTCCTGTTGCAGGCAGACCATACCTTGCAATGCATTTTGTTGTCAGCCATCCATTAGTACTAGTTTTGATGACAGGGTGAACGCAAAGAATACATTATGTAATTG